>CM044558.2:15723827-16033827 GCA_024416835.2 Perccottus glenii
CGGGAGTTTTTCATATCCGGAGATTTTATTGTTCTTTTCCACTCTTACTGATGTAAAGCTGTGTGTGTGTGTGTGCTGAATTTTGAAGGAATAAAGGGAGTAATAGACGGTTATTGCTCCTCATTCCAGTGTGATTGTGTTGTTGTTGAGACAGAGAGTGAGCTCAGGTGGGGTCGGACCTCAGGGTATGTTACTGTGTGTGTCATGACAAGGAATGTGCTGTGCACTGATTAGACGTTGTTTTTCTTCAGAGACGCTCCTCATATCTCCACTAGTCTGTAGTCTATGGAAAATAACTTTATATAACTTCTCCCAGTAGTTTTGAGTTACTCAGGAGTCTATGCAACAAAGAGAGGATAACAATAGTTTGTTAGACCAATACGGATTATTTATTATTACTGTCACAGTGGATCAAAGTGATGGGTTAAGATTAAAATGCATGATCAGTTTGTAACTGTCCACTTTTGATGTTTCCATTTTCATAAGAATATGTGCGTGTAACTTCCCAACTGTCCCATTTACTGAAATGTATCTAAAAAACGTAGAACAAAAACTAGTTTGCAGAATAACTGACCAATCAGAGTGATGAAGAATGAATTATCTTAGTCGACTTACAGTGATAGCTTTGTTCTGACAATAATCATAAACATTAAGATTATTTATTGCAGGCAGTAAAAAAAAAATACTTTGGCTCTAAATGAATGCACCATTTAAACCAAATTAAATATTTCATCTCACATGTCAGATAAAAGTAAAAATCCCCTGTTGTGTTGTCTTAGTCTCCCTGTAATCTTTAGTGTATTAGGGAATGGTTATACTAAGATCTTTTAGATTTTGATCTTGCAATTTTTCCAGTAATTGTTTGCCCTCAGCAAAACCCTCAAACAAAACTGCTGCAACATGGAAAACATCCAACAAGTGGAGCGCAGCAGTTCATCTGAAAATGCCTACTCCTTTTTCAGGTTTTATTATTGCTGCTGTGTTATGACTGGGCAGTAAATATTGTCCAGCTTTTTGTGGCAGGCACTTAAAACCTAACTGGCCCATAGTATAAAAGCTGTGATTTTATATCCTTGCTGGAGTGAAGTGTGAGTTTTGACTCTGACGCTAACTGTGTCCAGATGCGGCAGACAATCCTAATTGGACCTGGAGCCAGTTAAATCCCAGATCCGCTCTGCTCTTACAGCTTCTTGGCCGAGTGTTGGCCTTAAAGCATTTTACTTTGTGAACAAACAATAACATATACAGCCTTGTGTGTTGCACGCTCTCGGGGGAGACACTTAAGCAATGGGCCATCAGGAGTTGGACGGTACATTGTAAAGTTAAGTTAGAGGCACAAGCCGCTGTTGCACAAGGGTCAAAAGGTTGAACAAAAGTCGAGGTCATGGAGAGTCAGATGAACATCAAAAAAGGCTCAGAGTGAACTCTAGAAGCAACATGGAGGAGACAAAGCAGAGGGAGCAAAAAAATAAAATAAAACACTAAAATGGCTGAACTGAGATCAGAGCAAAAAGAGATGTTGACATTCCACCTTTTATCAAGCACCTGGTTTTATCATTTGAAGCATGTGGTTTTATTTGGATCTTTCTCTATCACTCCTCCATACTTCTCTTCATATTTTCCCTCTCTCCTCCCATAATCCATCTTGGCCTTCTTTTCTCCTCCCTTATTTTGACTCACGTTGTCAGCCCTGCACACCCGTTTCCTTGCTATCATCTATCTACCATCCCTCCCTCTTTCCAGCTCTCCCTCTTTCTGACTTCCTGCTCTCCAGTCTACCAGACGGTCATAATTAACAGGGAAAACGATAGTCCCCCTGGCCCATGGGAGCCCTCTACACTCGCTGCCCCAAGAAATGTGTGTGTATGCGTGTGTGTGTTTCCCCTTACCTCCAGACTTGGCCCATGGTCCTGCTTCACTCAATGCGTCTTTATGTTCAGTGTCAGAAGCATGATCTCACCCGCTCCAAAAAACACAGCAAATGACTTACAGAGACTCTCAAACACACAGTGACTATTCAAGAGTAATAATGCATACCCTCTACATGTGAAATGTCCAGTGGCAGCAGCCTTTTTTGTTATTTTAAGAACTTCTGTGCAAATGGATAGATGTGTTTTAAGTCTCTAAAAACCAACATGGAAATGAGACATGGTTTTTTGTTCTTACTTTTTCTATTGTCATAGTGTCACCAACAGCCAACAAAGCAGTGTGTCCTTGGACTCTACCTACACAAGTAACCACCCCTACATGGCTGATAAGCTGCACTGATGCTATCTGTCAGTCACAGCCTGAGGGCGGGCCTTGACAGCCAGGAGATCATGACTCTTGTGATCCCATGGCTCTCCCCTCCTTCCTTATCTAAATAAACAAATGGACATTAGCTTCCATACAGGCAGAAAAAAACAAGACCGGACACAACCACAACAACCAAACTGACAAGTTCAACGTAAACTACCACTTCGAGTATAGCTCAATCTAATTACCAAATCTCCAAGTACTAACCCATCATAATATATTTTTTATATTCTGAAGTGCGTCCTCATAAAACCTTTTGCAAAGGTTCCCAGATTGTTTATGTCGACCCACTTTTTATTACCATAAATCCAAAAGCAACCACCGACCTTTTGCCCGCTTCATTACATTGTATCTATAGGTAAGACTCCACTGTCACAATCCTTGTGATCGAACAAACAGCAGCTGATTTAAGTTGAGCTAAGCTGTTTAACTAAACAAAAATGAATTTGATTTCTCAAAAATATGAACAAGAAAATGTATATAAAAAGTTTCCTGTAAATTCCTGTAAAAAGAACCAGGAGAAGTAAATGGAGCATGTTTCCTCAAGTGCTGTAATAGCTTGTGCAAATGACCACACAACCCTGTTTGCTCATCCATATCATGCACAGGTGTGTAGATGCAGAGCATGAGGCCATCTTTTTCAGATACCACAGTGTAAATATTGTGTTGTGCTCTTCCTCTGCTCTCTACAGTAGCAGCACACTCGACTGTTTATTTTTCTTTCTGACGGACGACTTCTTATCAAATAAGCAGACACTGCTTTGTAGTCTGCTGTCCAACCACGCACTTCCAAAGGAAGCCTGGGTGTCATGAGGAGTGTTTGAGATGAGTGACAGATGAACCAGTGCTGTTCACATCCGCACCTTCTGATGCCGTGACTGCAGTAATCTGCTAAAACATCTTCACTTCCTTTAGTGCATCAGCTTGGATGTGCTTTGTGGTACATAACTACAGTAATTCCACAGCTTATAGAAGCCACTGTGCTTCTCAGATATATTTTAGAAGTCTTCAAACATTCACACTGGCCAGATGTAAAATGTTTTTACTCTGTTACCATAGTGGCCCTCTTTGTTATGACAGAAAGATATGGGCTGGTACTGGCTCCCACAGTAAGAGAATATGTCTGAGAGTCAGTCACATTTAATGGAGGAGCCCTACATTTACAGGACCCTGTCATGATCTACTCCATGGCAAGGTTAATGTTCTGGAAATGTTTTTATTTTATTTATTAATTTTTTTGGACGGGACAGTGTATATTCATGAACACACAAACGATGCATAGGTTTACACATTGTTTGTAAATACGCCAGATTTAGCAACAATGCTTATTTCCATCTGTAGTCCCGAACATAAGGTAAAAATAATCATACCATACAATAGACATAAAGACATCATAGTCATAGTCATTGTAAAAAACAAACCTTCCTTCCCTGAGGTACAATGATGCAATACAATCCACATATTTTAAAAGTACCTTGCTTCAATAAAGTGCTTGTCATACGTATATATTTTTTAAAGTGTATATTTTAAAAATAGTTCTTACTTAATGTTCACAGTTATTTATCCATCTTTTAGGCTGTTTTTTAAACAAAACAAAAGTCATTACCGCTGGCAGAGTGTTCCAACTTGTGCAGCCTTTAATAGCTAGGACATTTTGTACATTTTAAACTTAATTACTTTAGTTAAGGTTATTAATAAATGATTGTAGTAACAATTTTGCCCAATAAGAGTTGCCACTATGGCAGCTAGAAACAATATGCTCCACTTTGCAGCACCTGCTGACACTTAGACCCCACCCTATATAGGCACTGGCACCTACCCAAATTGTGTTTACAAAAAAAACAAAGGTCTTACTGAACTTTATAAATTACATATAAAGTATATAACTAACAATCTTTTAGTTCGACCCCCCTGAAAATGAGATGGTACATCTCTAGGGGCTACCCAAAATGAATAAATGAATAAATCTTTAAAAGTCAGACTATTAGCCAAATCCTTTTTCTAAACATTAATTTCTTTTTGTGTCACTTTACTGAAATTGAGAAAAACCACCCAAGTTGAGTTTCCTGGAATCTTACCTGGCCAAGAAAATGATTCATGCTGTAGCCCTAGTTTTTCCTTTAGACGCTCTCAGGTAGAAGAAACCTAACTGGAACCACCTGGCCTCTCTCCACCCATCTATGTGAGCGGAGACAGAAGTCAGTGCATGGTTGTGATTACATGTTTATGTCCATATTTAAAAGTCTGAGTGTGTAACTGTGTGTGTCTGCATGTATTTGTGCAATCATGTGTGTTTGAGAGCGAGAGTGTGTACACAGAGTTGTGAGAGTAAATAAACTCCTTGCAGCAGGGACTCACGTGGCGTTATTATCAGAGCTTAGAGAAAAGACAAACTGTTTTTTTCTCTCCGGTTTAATTCATACCACCTCCCCTTTCTGTCCGACCCACCGCACACAGTACCTCACCCCACCGCCCCAAAGTCAACACATGGCTCCAATCACGGATTATTTTTAGCACTTTGGCTTTTCATCCTGGAATTCTAATCAGATGTAGTAACGAGGCTGTTCTGAGCACATTGTGATGTGAATGAAGCTTTTACAGTGTAACGGGTCAGTTCAGTCAGTGGCCAGTGTTACAGAGTTTGGCTAAGGCATAAACAAACTAATACACTGGTGTTTTCTAAACACAACTATTGTGCAAGGGTCTACCATATGAATGACTGTAGTTTAATCAATTCTGGGTAAATTAAGGGTGGATTGTTACTCCAAGATGTGTTAGAAGAATACAACTGCTGCAATAATATTTTACTTGGAACACTGACCTGAAAGAGCAAGAAAACAAAACACTTGAATTGGAAAACATTACAGCAACTGTAAATAGAAAATGACTGTGATAGGCTATAGATTATTAATAGTTTTACTGTCAATTGTTACTACAAGTCTCTCTGTTGTTTGTTTCTACTTTGTTATTATGAACCATTGCTTGCATGTGTTTGTGGTTGATTGATGACACTTAATGACAAAGAACTCAGCTAGATTAAAATCTCCTACATAGGGGGCACCTCAGTGCTTCACTTGTGAGAGCACGTGCCACATTGGTCTAGTGACACAGGGTTGTGTCCGGTCCTCTGTGTCATTCCAGGTCCCTCACTTCCTGAATCCCATCTCTACACAGACCTACCAGTGACTTCCAGATTCAAAAACGGGAAAAATCAGTGAGTTGAGCTGAAATGAGAAACATATTAAATAGTCAAATAATAATCTTGCATAAGCCCAGTCTAGGTCTATAAGAACATTTAAGACTAAGAGTGTAGACTGGTATTAAACACCAGTCTTGGAAACTTTGGGCCGGGATTTGGATCATATGGGGTTTTATGTGGATGACTGCTGCTTGATGGCAATCATATCTCAGCACAAGCCACATGATCCTCTGAAATGAAAAAGCCTGTGGAATCACTTACTTTGATGAAGTTTGAAAAAAACAATCCACAAAATAAAGTTTGGTTTGGACGCCGCACACACATCCACATACACACACGAGCTTGTACAGTATGCTAACTCACACACAGTCACAATTTGTGGTCCACCGAGGCATTCTTTCTCCTTCTCTCTCTTTACACAACGCACACACACACCAAGTTACACTCATTAATCTGGGCAGACTCAGGAAACCGCTCCAGTGAGCTCGCTGGCTGGAGGCCCTGAGAGTGAGGGGAGGAGGGGGGGCAGGGATCAAAGCAGCAGACCTCTCTGAAAAGAAACAGCACAAGAGAAGAGAAAAGAGAGTTTTGAGAGGGAAGAAAGGAGAAAAGGAAAGTTTCTTTTTGCTCTTGAGCTCTGAGAACACAGGAAGGGGCGAGGATCTGAAACCTCTCGATTTGATGAACTGGGAGTGACTGTAAAAGTCTATGCATCTATACCTTCAGGATATGTATGTGTACAATCAGGAAGAAGTACAGCTGACATCTGCAGAGAAAATAAAATAAGTTTCTTGAGGACAAAAAGCAAAGATGGCTCAGATACAGAATACACACACATTTTCTCCCCAAAAAGCTTCATGTGGAGGGTCGACAGTCCTTAAGAAAATATTTCCCAAAGCACTAATTAGAAAAAAGATGGTGCTCGTTAATAGCCAGCCCCTCTCTCTCACAGACACAAACATTCCAACACCATCTAACCCCCTCCTCATCAGCCCCCACCACCCCCCAAGTCCCGCAATAAAATAAAATAAAAAAACAACACAAAAACAAAAGTGAAAGATTCTGGCAGCGGGAGAACAGAACGTTCCTCTGGCAGGCCTAGGTCAGGGGCCTATTTACCTACCGCACAGTGCAGCTTTCTCTGCCTTACAGCACCAAGGAGCTCCTCCCATCGGAGCCGAAACTTGACCCTCCTGATTCTTACACACAGACACACACAGTGGAGAGTAACATATTCACAAGGCCAGCCCAGAGGTGGCACATGGTGATGGTTAAAAGTTTCAGGGATCCAAATGAAACCTCATGGAGTTGCATTTCTCAAAATGTATTTAATAAATGGGATTCTCTCATTTTTCATGCTGATTAACTTACACAGCAACGATGACGGACAAGAGCCTTTCTGGGTCTAGATGAGCATCGGGGCAGGAGCTGGCAAACACTAAAGACTCCGAGTGTCGCAGGACTTAAGTTAGAGCTGAGCCTGGTTAGGGGTCAGAGGCCATCACAATTAGTCCTACAGCAGCAGTTGCAGGAGAGTGCTTCAAAAGACAATACAAGTCAAGCACTGCTCATTTGAAGACGAGATTACTATAGGAGCAGGAACTTGTAATGCGTTTTTTGTAGTGTAGTCTGTTCCAAAACCCACCCAGCTGTATACACTGCTATAGCTTGAGGATGTGAAGAAATAATAAAACTTGTGACAATGACACTTGTATTCATAACATCTTCCTCTCAAATAGGACTGCTCAGTTAATTGAATTTGAATCACTATTTTGACTTTGATTTTTAGAAAAAACAATAATGGACACAAATCAGGGGCAGACTTCAGCGTTACTTCACAGCACTGTGTTGATAAAGACAGGTCAAAAGTCATAGGCGTTTGTTTTCTATCTAGAGCAGATTTATGCAAGGCTATTGGAGAAAAAGAACTCATAAATGCTAATATTTTTGAATGTTGCAGCTGGTAATGTTATGTTTAGCATTTCAAGCATTCAATCAACAACTCTGTTCAGAAAACCAATGTTTTCTTTTACAGACTCCGTTAAGTAAGTAAGTTTTCTTACACAAGTTTTAATCACAACAGATGAGGTGGCAACTTTGTCAAATCAATTTGTTTTCTCTCCGCTCTCTTAGCTCCGTTTGTAGCTGACATTTCCTCCCAGTACCGTAGCCGAACCCAACCGCCCATTACTCCACCACAGAAGCTCTTATTAAATGTATATATAGTCATGCTCTAGACCGGGACACACTCGCTTTCTCACACAAAAGCGAGGGAATTCCGGGTTCTACAACAAACTCCTCTGAAGTGTGAATAGACAGAGAAAGCTTGCACCTTAGCGGACGGTGAATCCAACATGTCTGCTTCACTGTACGTTCTCCTCTCACGCCTCAGCAACACTCATTAGAAACATCTCACTTATGGGTAACGCTGTTATTTTAAGTGTTTGTAGCTCATTATGGGAGTGTTTTTTCTGCAGCGTAGCCCTCCTTGTACATGTTTGAGTGAACAGACGGGGGAGAGGGGGCCTGAGAGCGTCCAGAGTATGTTTCCAGATGTGTTTTTTTTTTTACTGCTCGGGCAGAGATGACAGGGCTATAAAGAACCTCTCTGCTGTAGCCTGCAGGGGGAGAACGAGAGAGACGGGGGAGGGACGGAGGGAAGTAGGGGAGGCCCAGGGGGATAGAGCCAAAGAGGAGCTGGAGTGGAGTGGGGAACAGGATAAGCATTTGGAAGATGTAAGGGGGGGTTAGATTCAACGGGGTTCAAGGGTTGGGAGAAGTTAAGTATGGGGCAGTTTTTAGGGCCTTGGGGACCAGGACAGGGGCTGTTTAGGGGGAGTACAGAAGGGAAAGTGAAGAATGAATGAAACTGCTTTTCCTGGTAAAAACGTTCTACTTTATTGTCTCAGTTGTGTTGGATGTGACATTTGATATTTCTACAGGACTAGAGTTGCTCCAAGTTTCTCGACCTTGAACTAATTTATCTGTGAATTTTTTTTTTATAGGGTAAATTATCTTTTTACATACTGTTTCCTATTATGTGTGCTTCCTTACCTTTGCTTCATTAGCCCTTTTTCTTTCCTTGCCTCCTTTAATCTTTTTTAATAAGAAAGAGGCTACCTAAAGAAACATAAGAAAGAAAAAGTTAAATGCTATTTATTTATTAAATATTGGAATAAACTGAAATAAATGTAATTTGTTCAAACAGAGGAGCAATAAACAATAAATAAAGACATTGCTGTCGATGTAATAAAGATTGAAGACTATTTGGTTGGTGCCCAATACAGTCAAGCATAAAAACAAGATGAATTGTTATTTTCATTATGAAACTGATTTATTATTGCTTTGATGTCGACAAATGTGAGGAAAGCTCTAAGAACACCCAGGCTGGGAGGGAAAACAACGCAACCTGCAAAAACGTACAACTTTAAACAATAAAGAGATAGTCCAGACTTTGGCAAAAGGGGTTTTACAAGATACTTGTGCATAACTGTCACATTGGAATAAGTAAACAAGAGCAACATACGTAGTGACATATTAAAGGTATTTATTAATCCACATCTTTTGACCTTTGAGTTTTATTATGTTCCTCATATATTGTAGCCCAGGTACCAGACTATTTCTTTGTTTATTCTATAAAAAGAATAGTCTTTTAATGCGACCGCAGCAGCCTTCTTCACAGGGGCGGGATCATGTCGTGACAAACAAGTGCCGAAAAAAAAAAAATCACACAAAGCGGACGTGACGACAGCAAGTTGATATATTAAACCTTTTCTGAATCCAGTTGGGAGTACGGCAAAAACATTATTTTTTCTGAAGAATAGTTATTAGAGCTTCCAGTTGTTGCAGTTTTAAAGACATCTCCAGGTCACTTAAATTCAAGATTCAAGATTCAAGATTTTTATTCGTCACGTACAAAATTATATACAGCATATATAACCAGCAGTGAAATGTGAGTCAGGTCCGCTCCATGGACAGTGCAATTATTAGGAAAACACACAGATGAAAATATACATAAATGTAGCTATGTAAGAAAAAAAAATATAAGAATAAAATCTAAAAAATATAAAAAGTGTGTAATGTGGGAATAACATACAAGAGTGCCGCGGCAAACTTTTCCTTTGTTGCGCGCGCCATCTTCTTTGTTTTGGTTTGCATGCCAGAGAGTGTGACGTTGCCCATCCCATGGCTGTCATTGGTGCTGCTCTGCTAACCCGAGCAGTGTTCTGTTATTGGACTTCTGTGCTATTCACAGTTTGTTCATAACTAAAACCATGTTTAAGACTTGAGTCTGAGTGGACCATGTTCTCCACCTCCATAGTTGATGCCGCTGCTCGGAGCTGTGGCTGTAAGCTCTCCGGTGCCTGTCGTGGCGGACATTACCAAACCCAGTGGTGGACACCGGAAGTAAGGGATGCCGTGAAGCTGAGTTCTACCAGGCCTGGTTGGCTTGTGGGACTCCTGAGGCAGCTGAAAGGTACCGGCAGACCAAGCGGGATGCAGCCCAGGTGGATGTGGAGGCAAAAACTTGGGTCTGGGAAGAGTTTGGTGAGGCCATGGAGAAAGACTATTGGTTGGCCTCAAAGAGATTCTGGCAAACTGTCCGGCGCCTCAGGAAGGGAAGCAGTGCCCAGCCGTTGACCTCAACTGGGGTGATCGTCAGACGGTGGAAGGAATACTTTGAGGATCTTTCCACTGAGAAAGCAGAAGCTGAGGGCTCAGAGGTGGACTCGTCACTGAGGTAGATTCTTAGTGGCAGGGCATGTCGCATTGCCGGCAGTTAGTCAGACTTGTTCCTGATGCATGTTGGACTCCGGCAGGACTGCCCTTTGTCACCGGTCCTGTTCATTATCTTTATAGACGTAAGATTCGCAGCCAGGGGCTCGAGGGAGTCTGGTTTCGGGACCACAGAATCTCGTCTCTGCTTTTTGCGAATGATGTTGTCATGTTGGCCTCATCAGAGCGGGACCTTCAGCTGAACTGGGTCAAGTGAGAAGCTGCTGGGATGAGAATCAGCAACTCCAAGTCCAAGGCCATGGTTCTCAGTCGGAAAAGGGTGGTTTGTCCCCTCCAGGTTTGTGGAGAGCGCCTGCCTCAAGTGGAGGAGTTTAAGTATCTTGGGATCTTGTTCACGAGTGAGGGAAGAATGGAGCGGAAGATTGACAGACGAATCGTGCAGCTTCTGTAGTGATACAATCAATGTACCGGTCTGTTGCAGTGAAGAAGGAGCTGAGCTGCAAGAGCTCTCTATTTACCGGTCAATCTACGTTCCTACTCTCACCTATGGTTATGAGCTGTAGGTCATGACCAAAAGGACAAGATCTCGGATACAGGCGGTCCAAATTAGTTTTCTCCGCAGGGTGGCTGGACACTCCCTTAGTAATAATGGGGCGCAGTGGCTCAGTGGTAGAGCGGTCGTCCTTCAACCGGAAGATAGGTGGTTTGATTCCCGCTCTCCCCATGGTTCATACTGTTGTTGTGTCCTGGGGCAAGACACTTAACCCTCCTTGCCTCCAGTGGTGTTACTGTAACACTGGTGAATGGAACCTTAATGTAAGTCGCTTTGAATAAAAGCGTCAACTAAATAACTAAATGTAAATGTAGATAGGGTGAGGAGCTTGGTCACTCGGGAGGAGCTCAGAGTAGAGCCGCTGCTCCTCCTCCACATCGAGAAGTGCCAGCTGAGGTGGCTCGAGCATCTGTTACAAATGCCTCCTTGGGAGATGTTCCGGGCATGTCCCACCAAAAGGAGGCCCCGGGAAAGACCTAGGACACGGCGGAGGGACTATGTCTCTCGACTCTCCAGCTCTTTCGAGGAGATATTCCGAGGCGTTCCGAGGGCAAAGTGTCTAGGGAGGGGGAAGTCTGGGCATCTCTGCTTAGACTGCTACGCCCGCGGCACAGCCCCGGATAAGCGTAAGAAAATGGATGGATGGATGGATGGATTTAAAGTGCATTTTACTTGCAACATTTACAGTAACAGCATGTTATGCATTGTATGGTGTTGCTCCTGTCTGCATCTCCAAACTGACTACTATCTACTGTACTGTAGGAAATAAATAATCCATTCAAAAGTACCACGTTTGCAAAATAGTGATCTGTCCCTTTAAGCAAAATCTTTAATTTGAAAGAGGGACCTGGCTCGACACCAAACTAATTTTAGAAGACTGCAGCGTGTCTTGTATGAAACACATGTGTGAAAAATGTGAAAAAGCTGCAATGGAGAGAAAAACGCTTGAGTGAAAGAGAACTATATCATGCAGGAGACATGATGCGTGAGTGTGAGCTCAGTGTGATCCAACACCGACGGGTCCTGCAGCTTGTTAGTCATGCTCGTTAATATGCGCCTGTTTTACGGCCGTGTTCAAAGCTTGACGCAGCGTTTCATCTCGAGCTTACCTTCTCCACGCAGACAGCGAGACAGGACCGAGGAGGAGGAAGAAGCGGGGGAGAATTGGGGAGGTAGGCATGAGGGCAGGGCTCGTTTATTGCCAATACAAAGGACTAGAGTGAATTCACATTATTTTAAAAACAATGCAGTCAGTTCCGATCAAGCGATTTGATTGAGAGGCAAATTTAAATGGATCACTCCGCTACACATGGGTTTCCTATTAATGACTAGCTCTATCAAGATGACAGGGGCCAGATTGTGACAAACTCATGTATTTGAGATATTTAAGATGAACTACGAATTGTCACGGAATGAGCAAAAGGAAGGAGGAGGCCTCTTCCTTCACCACATACTTCAGGTTTGATCATTTGATGTAGTCCAACCTGCTCCAATGTCACTGCAAAACAAAATGTTTTGAGGAATTTTGTTTAATTGGACTGTTACTTGTTATTGATAACCAAAAATCAAGGAGCCCAAAATAAAGATTACGTCATCAGGGTAATGTTTATCAGTCCAATCCCTGACAATTTGTCTGATGTTGCTTATTAGAATACATAGCCTCAAAACCATTAAAACATACAGTATAAGTCATTTTGGTGGAATTTCCAGACATTAAAACTCTTTGATAGCCAGATCCAAATGTGTAGCCTAAATATACTGTAATTTACAAACAATATGGCCTATATCTTGTAAAAAAAACATAAACCTTGATACATAATAGACTTATCTGAGTTTCAACACAATCACTTAATGTGTACAAAGCCCAAAAAACGTGCATATTGTTGCTGTGAGTAATGACCAAACAAAACAAAGATCCCATCTCAAGGTCGGACTCTGACAAGCAAAGTTCATTAACCTTAAAGTACACTTGATTTTCATAAACCCCCCGACATAAAACCGAGAATAGTTGAAACAAAAAGCAGCTGTTGACCTACAAAAGCAACTCTCACCACATGAGTCTGGACTGATCTGCCGTCAAGTTCACATTGTGCAATAGGCTACATGGTTTGGTGCAGTGAAACTAGTAATGCAACACTGTAAATGTCATCTGGGATTCAGTATAATTACACAGACAATGCAGTGCACTCTATAATAATGCTAGAACATGGGTTAAAACAATTGTTGGGTTTTTGTGACAAAGAGTGTATCGGAAAAGAAACTCATAAATCAACCAAAACACTCAAAGCAACACTGTGTAATTTTTGTAGCATCTGCACCGTATACTAAAATACTCTTAGGTACGGCGTTGTTAGTTGTTAACGTGTGTTTACTGGCCCCGTTAGCACTGACAGTTACCTACTGCAGGGCATTAGGTTACCTATCCTGATGTAACCCATAGACCCCCTTTTACAAAATACTAGACTATCCCTTAAAGGTGAGACACATGCTCAGATGGTAATGTGCCCAGAAACACAGTAAAGTATCTGGTGAGTTTGGTGCTCTTGACTATTGAAAGAACAGCTATTCTTCTATAAAAAAACTGACTTGGAGATCTATTTTAGTGATTTTGTGGAAGTGTATTTTATGGGACAAAAGATGAAGCACATGATGTATAGAGGACGAGTAGGAGGTGAAGGCCTGTACCGCTCCATGTTGTATCCGACTCAGTGTGTGTGCGTGCGACTGCTTACTCGGCCTCTCATCCCCTCCCTCTGGCTCTAGGCGCTCTATAGGCACGCCAGCACCTCCAGGTCCAGAGAGCAAGGCTTTCTGGGGGATCAGAAACAGATGTGCTGCCTGCACTGCTTTTCTTAACTTACACAAAAACACACACACACACATAAATGCTGGCGGCGATTCAGAACCGGCACCAGCACCCAGCCGGAGTGATGGGCCAGCCTGACCCTGAGCTTGACCCTAGCCCGCAGCACCTCAGACAGGAAAGGGACGCAATTGGCTTCAGCTGTGACCCTGGGCCTCCTTTCTCCTGGCTGCTTCCCTCATTCTCATTAAGACAAACTGTTTTTAAAGGCAAAGCAGCTTTCACTAGCACTAAAGCCAACACCCTGAGCACGGAGAGGGGCTGCCAAGGGGAGAGAGCGATGGAGGAAAGGTAGAGGAATGAGAAACAAATAGAAAGAGAGAGCGATGGGGTACAAAAGAGGAACAAGAGAAAAGAACAAAAGATCAAGGTAAGGAAAAACGTCTGAGGGAAAAGGCCAAACTGTATGAATACCCAGACAGACGAGAGAGGGGAAAGTCAGGCATATCATTTGCAGCTGTTACAGTCTTGCATTCCCAGAATCCATTGCAAACTTGGCAGAGATTTTGCAATAAGAAAGGGCGGTGTCATGGTTACATCCATATCAAAGATCCAAAACACCAGCTTTGAATTGGGTTAAGAAAGCCATGAAGTCACTTTCTAATAATGACAATTAAAGCTGTGTAATTGTGAACAGCAGTGAGACGCGTTGGTCTTGGAGACAGACTCGGTGTACAAACGGCATATTTGTTTGTTTAGGGGTGAACAGCATTTGGCATATGGAAAGAATTGGCCTCCTTAAAAAAAAGAACCCCCCTTTTTATTGCAATATGTTTGTCATCCTTTTAATCTATCAATCCCAGTCGCTCTCTTCCAATTTCTTCCTAACAGTGGACGCTGTTCAGACTCAGTGGAAAGTCTGTGTGTCTGCAAAACTTGAGAACATTCGCATATTTCATGTTTGGCAAACTGCAATGGCAAAAAAAAAAAAAAAACAAGTACAGAAAACAAACTACCCAGGTCTACTATGCATGTGTGTAAGTGAGAGTGGCAGGGCATGCTGAGGTAGATTAATACCACTGCGCAGAGGGGGGGTTCCTCCATTCAAGACTGACTGATGTGCGTCTCAAATTGATTTATGAAAACAACTCTTAATCAATTATGTGTGGAGAAAAAGGGAGAAAAGGAGAGATGAAAAAAGAGTGGATCTTGGGGATAAAGGGTCTGGAGAGGACGAAGCAGAGAGGAAAGAGTTTGAATGATGCTGCTCTGCTGTGGAATGTGTCAGATGTATGTCAGCTCATGCCACAGGTGTCCAACGTGGTGGATGTCAGGGAAATACAATACGATGAATCTGATACTGATATATGCACCCATTTCTGTGGACGACACACTGTGAGCCCTGCAGGAGCAGCATCCATCTTCATGTACAGTATTCAAAGCACTTGTGACCAGTGCTGTTCTCTTTGTCCTACTTAGGAAGGGGTAAATGATGTTGAGATGAATTTCTGTAAGGGTGAATTTGTGCAGCAGAGTGATGTGGTGTAGTGATAATAATGGTTCTTTTTTTTCCCTCTTTTTTTCTTTTGGAAGCAGAGCAGTGGAGTATATCGAAGCTGCAGTTGTTTAAAAAGCCCTTCCCCTGCGTTAGTCATTGTGCCTGAGACAAGGCTTCATAGGGGAAGTGGGGGGTCACGCTGAGAGCTCGTTTCTCCTGCCTGTCAGTACTCTATCTGGGATCCAGCCGGAACTAATCAACTCCAATAGGCCTCCCTATTACCCAGGGTGCAATGGGCCACGGGCCGGGGGCTGACCGGTGGGAAACGGAGTAGAGAGAAGCCCACCACCTCCTCCTCCTCCACCTTTCATGACTATCCACTGCATACTTACATGCCCGTGCAGCACACACAACACTCCCACTGTTTCACACCAAAGCAATAATAAACACTTGCAATAATATTTTCACAGCAAGCAATAGCCTGCTTCAGATCAGAGCCTTGCGCAGCTGTGGAGTGGACTCCCAGCGCAAGGGCAGCCCTCGCATGGACACAGCCAAACACACACACACACACACACACACACACACACACACACACACACACACACACACACACACACACACACACACACACACACACACACACACACACACACACACACACACACACACTCGTCACAGTACTGGGACACAAAACCTAATCCAGAAAATGGTGCATACAGACAGCAACAAACACACAAGGCCTAAAATAAACACAATCTGCTGCTAAGCTGTGACTGGAGCTAGTGTAGCGTTAAACCAACAAAATATTATAATGGTAGCTTTTATTTATTTGATTTGTATCAGTGTTTCTTTTTGTTTGTCATACTTAGTTTAAAAAATGGAAAGTGGACATAATACCGCACCCTAAAAATAAGACTGTGAGAGAACATTAATATTGCCCCCTTGTGGCTGGGTTATGTCACACTGTCCTTTATGGAGTGTTAAGTGTTACTTTAAGCAGAAATGATGATAAAACTTTTATTGTCCTTATCCTGTAACAACAATTGTGTCAGTGATCAACATCAAAGCTCACACTTTGTGCCGGTGTGTTTTTGACTCTAGTCTACTTCAATAAAGTGAAGTGGCAGCAAATTTAAATAAGTCAAAACAAGTGGCCCTCCTCCAGCTACACCCACATCATTTCATACACTTTGTCTAACTTTTCTGGATTTAAACAATGTAAAATCCAAATGAGTACTGTATGAGTGTATTAATTTCCTAAAGTTTGAAGATTTATGTGTAAATATCAAAAGGGTGTTTACATGGGAGGCCGGTTCTGATGATAATGATCACATGGGAAACTCTGTCAGACCTTGCGGTGGAGGGGGAGCATTGAGAGGCACTCGGGTAGGGTTAATTCCCATTCACCCCATCCTTCACTCAGAGGCAAAGGGCACAGAAACCCCCACTGCCCCCTCCCCGAGTCTTCCCTGTGACATCTGAACCCACATTTACAGCCTCAAGCCGTGGACCTTTTATCTGCAAAATTTACTCCTTTTGATTTTCCTTCTGACTATTGTTGTCACCCACACCGCTGACAAGAACGATCAAGTGCTCTCCTTCCCACTTTAACATCACCCGATGTGGAAATAAGTAATCTCATGACCACTTAGTACTGACTTTTTAATTTGGGTGACAAAGGCGTGAGTCAATGAGAAGTGGCCTTGAGAAGCTTACGCCAAACTTAACATATTTGTGTTAAAGATTACTGGGAGTCTTGTACAGGGTATCATCACTATCAGTTAAATTACTTTTAATACATTTTTCTTTACAAATATTAGGTATTGTATTTAAGATTATGAAGATATAAAATAAGATAAATTACAATGTAGCATAGCTAAACAGCAGGATAAAGCTATTTTTACATTCTTTAACAAGAAAGGGTATTGTGCTAAGGCTTGAACTAATAGTTAGTTTTACAGATATTTCACATCTCAACAGGTTTGCAAATAGCACTATACACACCATGTTCTTTCCGGATACTAGACTTTCTTTGATGAATGGCTCTTTATTGCCATCTGCTGACTTTGAACTTACATTGTCACAAAATTCGCATGTTGAGTGTAGAGTGAAGTTATCCGTCCCTATACACTATAAATATGCTCCATCTCTTTCTCCATGATCTTTTGGCAGGCAGGCACTTTTTGGAAAGTTAGGACAACACCAAACCAAATCACACAAAGAAACATAAATATTGATTACCAAAGATGATGCGACCACAGTCAGTTTGGACCTTTTTGGTGGATTTGAATTTTGAGTTCATGTGGAGAGAGGAGTACTGTAGGCTGTTCAAGTTAGGTTTACTTAGTGATCTGGTAAATGAGGTACTTTCACAACTGAGGTCAATTTCAAGGTATATTTCAGGGTGTTGATGGAGAAACAATGACGTTTATAGACATTTATTTCAGTAGTTAAAAATATACATATAAAATGTGTAAATAAAATCATTAAAACGTTCAGTCACTTGTTGAAACATTGCTGCTCTTGTCATCTCAGATGAGTTGACAAGGAAAACCAGCCTTCTGGTGCCCTCTGTTTCTCCTCCTGTTAGAAACAAATACATTTTCATTTTCTTTTTCTAAGATTCAGTAAAAAGTAGTATTTATTTACCTTAGCTTTACTGTCACTGGCTTTGCTTCTGAGACTTTGAGAAGGTGATAGTTCATTACAAGCACCTCTATATCACAGAAATTAAAGACAATAATATAATTCAAGACATTAACAAAAATTTGAAGAATGATCATAAGTTGTTAAATTTATTTTTTTCATGTATAGATGACCCACCGTTTTTCATTACTCTGTAAAATAGGCTTCTGTTGCAGAAAAGACACCTCTGAACTTGCTCTACTTTCTAAACCAATAAGACAAAATTAGTATTCATCACAGTTCAGCAGCAAAACAGAAACATGTTCAGTGACATTGATACACTTTACCTGTAACTGGACTAAAAGCAGAATGAGGGACAGGGGAGCCCAAAGGGGACAGCTGAGCTGAAGCATTCTGCTTTTGTTGGTCAATAAGCTCCAGTAAACGACTTCTGGCTGCTGCACTTTGTCTGTTCAACTCCAGGAGGCGCTGTTCCACACTGCTCACATTGAGGGAGCTTGTCTCAGTCTAAAGAAAAGACAAGATCTGAGCATTTAAAAATATCCATATTGTAAAAATCTATTTTTTAAATGTGGGGATGTTGATTTTAAGAAGACCCATCCCACCTGCTGCTCACTTTCAGATGGCTGACTCGACTTTTCTGTGCAGGTGGACCCTGAGATCCTTCTCTCTTGAGGTGAGCTTCCACTGCTACAATTAAAACGTTTCTCCTCAATGTAACTGTTAGGAGACCCTCTGCCTCCTGCAGCCAGACTCTTAGCCTGACTCAGTTGTTCCCTGATCAACTCGTTTTGCCTGCTCAGCTGAGCAATCTCAGCCAGCATGACTTCTGGAGACAGTTTTGAGCTCATAGATGTGAGTGACAGAGAGAGGTGGATGGCAGGCTGGTGAGGTTTGAGAGGGAGCCATGAGCCTGAATGTTCTCAGATGAACGTAGAATATCAAATGGGGCAGAATGAGGCACTAAACAAAAGGCAACCAGAAAATATGCATATATGATTGCTGGGCTGTGTAAATGTAAAATTTTATATGAAAGGCAGAAAGTCTCTTACCGGAAATATGTGCCCAATTGTCTCTCTGTCGAGGCGGTGAGAGCAAGACAGCAGGAGACACTTGATTTTGGCCATCATCTCTCTCAGCTACAGATGCAATGTTTTGCAATGAAATAATCTTTCAGTTAGAGGATCATAGAGTTAACATTAGTATCCAATATAACATTTATAACATTTATATTTAGTGAGTTTATGAAAAGAGTTAAAATCTCAAAGCCTCTATTTCATCTCATCACAAGTTTATGAAACTAGACACCTCTAGACAAACCTGCAGCTGGGATGTCAGGGTCCTGGAGTGGAATAAATGGTATCTCAAGCCCACCCATCACCAACACCACTGTATCCACCTTTTGTTCTATTTCTGAAATCTGTTGCTGCAACCTTGCCTAAAAACACCAGAGAAAACAAATAAATATTAACTGTTCATTGTCTCAGGTCCAAAGCTGCAGCCTGGGATAGGCTCCAGTTACTTGCAACCCCTAACGGGGAATAAGATAAATGAATTATAATTTTTTAACCACAAAATATAGAGCCTGGGCATTTTTTTTGACGGTTTCTTGACATAAAACAGGGAAACTTGAATCATAGTGCAATTGGTAAAAAATATATTCCACAATGTACAGTCTCATGAAAAAGAATATCTTGCAAAACCAGTCACCAGTGTTGTCCTGTGTTTCACCTGCAAGACAGCAGTCTCTTCTTTCAAAGCCATGTTGTCAGTAGTGAGTGCATCAATCAACCCTCGCTGCTCCTTCAGCTCCTCCTCGAACCGTCTCCTCTCCAAAGCCGCCCTCTGATCCTTGTCTTGGTTCTAATTTTACAGTTGAAATAAATATACTGAACAAAAAGTTTAACACAAAACTTGACCCCATTTTTTATGAGCTGAACTCTTTTTCAATGTATACAAAAGGCATGTTTTTAAAGGGGAGGGGGATCCTTGGAACATGGCCGTGCATTATAATGCTGCAACATAAGGTGATGGTCGGGGATGAATGGCACAAAAATGGGCTTCAAGATCTCGTCACAATCTCTCTGTACATTTAAAACTCCATCAATTAAATGGACCTGTGTTTGTTGTCCATAACATATACCTGCCCGTACCATAACCCCACCACCACCATGGGCCACTCGATCCACAACCCTGAGCAAACCCCTCACCCACACGACACCATACACGCTGTCTGCCATCTGCCCTGTACAGTGAAGACCGGGATTCATCCGTGAAGAGAACACCTCTCCAAAGAATGAGCATTTGCCCACTCAAGTCGGTCACGACAACAATCTGCAGTCAGGTTGAGACCCCGATGAGGAAGACGAGCATGCACATGAGTTCCCCTGAGACAGTTTGAACAGTTTGTGCATCCAGGCCAGGGCCTTTCTGTGTGGAAAAAACTTTGTACAATTGAGACTACAGATGAAAATTAGCTGTTAAGCTATAATCTGGTACAAGCATCTCTGCTTCAGCTTAATGTACATTGTACGCTGTCCTAAAGAAACAAAAAAATATAGAATATATGTAGCCTTGTGCTGTGTGGTAAAACTGCACATTTTAGAGTGGTCTTTCATTGTGGCCAGCCTAAGGCACACCTAGAAATAATCATGCTCTCTGATCAGCATCTTGATATGCCACACCTGTGAGGTGGATGAATTATCTCGGCAAATGAGTAGTGCTCACTAACACAGATTTGTGAAAAATATTTGACAGAAATAGGCCTTTTGTGTACAAAGAAAAAGTCTTAGATCTTTGAGTTCAGCTCATGAAAAATGGGGGCAAAAATAAAAGTGTTGCGTTTAAATTTTTTTGTCAGTGTATATTAATAAGGGTGTACAAACTCTTAATTATTGCTTCAGTTTGTAATCAATTACCTGAAGCACTTACCTGCTTAAAGAGGTGCACCAAGCGTCCTAAGGTGGAAACCAAAGCCACTGAAAATCCAGTAAGTCCTTTGGTTCTGTGTGATTGAGGACTCTCATCTGATGTTGGTATTGTGTCAGGACTCAAAGAATCTATGTCTGCTTCCACTTGGCCCAACATGGACTGCAACAGACCCAAACTCGATTGGTCTCTGCTAAAAGAGGCAAAGGATGACCCATCCAGCTCAGAACTCTGGTAAGCACATTTCCTTGTCCTCCTTAGGGAACTGTTGCCTGGAAAACAGGTAAAACAACAGAAAATTCCAAAATGGTACACAGAGTTACACTTAAAAAAAAAAAAAGTGTGGAAAATACCTGAGTGGTCTGGATGCTCAGGATTTAGGAGCTGAGAAATAACGTCTTCCTCATTGTTCTCAGTCTGATTCTGTAAGCGTCTGGCCCACTGGACAGCCACTGTGGCATTGAGAGCTAAAAAAAAAGGTGGCCAGATAGCTTTTTTCCCGGGTGATGTGACAAGAATAAGAAACACCCAATTTTGTTGTTCTTACCTGCTTGGTCTGGGGCCCTGGCTGCTGCATAGGGGGTTGCTGGGACATCGGCTCGGTCTGTCTGGTGAGAGTTGGGACAGACAGTCTGCTTTCCTATCACTTTGCCTCTGGCCTTTGACTTAATTTTACGAATGTTAGCCCTGCATAAAAAAACATTATGAAGTACAGAAGCAACAGCTTGACAGGAAATAGCCTATTGTTTCCATAACTGCAGTGATACCTTTGGATGACATTGTTGACTGGTTTATTTTCATCACAATCATCTTCATCTGAAGTCTCCAGTTCATTGAGTGCCTGGTTTAAACAGTAAACAAAAAAGTTATATCAACTATTACATGCAGCAATAACAAACCTAAAATAATTGCTGCGTAGTAATGTATAGTCTATGTAAACATAGGTGTGTGGTTGATACGTTTATGTAGGTTTATGGAAGTTATTAAGGCATTTAGTGGTTATACATAAAGTGTAAACATGTTATGAATTTGTGGCTACACAATTTGAAAGTCCAATAAGTTCACTATCACAGACACATTTTCTGCAGGAAAACAGTGAATTGTATACACTGTATCCCAATTTATATGAGCAAATCAATAGTCAAGTTCACCTGGTGGTCCATCATAGACTGACTAAGGAGTGACAGCTCTGTGGGACGATCTGGTCTTTGAAACACAGGAAGTACTGAGCCATACTCACAGTTTGGTGCCATTGTCACACTGGGATGCCCTGTAGAAATTATTTAAACATTTAAAATCTGATAGATCAGATAGAGAAAAACGATTTAATTTATTAAAAGTAATGTTATTTACCTGTCTGTCTACGGGGAGCATCTCCAAAAATGTCTTTGACCACAGCTATGGTTCTGTCTGAGCGAGCAAGAACATCCTGCAGCAGCATCTGGTCAGAGAGAACCTACAAATGGTACAAAAAAATACCATTGAAGGCAGCAAATAGGCTTTGTGGGACAGAATAGGAAGTTAAGATTACTTAAAAAACATATACTCATGTAGTATGCACAATGTGTGACTGTAGGTAAAAGCTATATCCTCATACAAACCTCTCTGATGATGTTGAGACTGGTCTGGTCCAGAGGTGTTGGACTACCGGCATGCCTGAGGCGGTGTTGTAAAGCCTTCTCTCTCAATTCCCACTGAGCCACTGCTTTGTTGTGCGACTTATGAATCTCATGCCTATGGCTCTGAAGAAGAGGAAACAAAAATATTGGGTATTCATGTGCTTCTGTGATTATACTCTGGTATTCCACGAATAACATAAGACATAATATAAAACGAAATAGTAGGCCTATTACACAAGGAAATGAGTTACCAGTTCGGCAGGGTTCAGCTTGTGTACAGACAGGTCGTGTACAGTGCTCTGAATAAATAAAAAGCAGCTGAGATTAATCATTGACTGTTTAAGGTTAACTTATGTTCTATAACTGTAAATACTCACCACCCACTCTCTCTTAGGCACTGGTTTCTTGGGTCGCAGAGTCTTCTTTCCTTTAGGATGCTGTTGTGCTCGCCCCGACCTCACAAACGACATCTGGGTTGATAAAATCATAAAAAGAATCCCAATAATAAACGGTTGTCAAAACGTTACACGGGATTTGCGCGCACACTACAAAATGCAACCCCCCTCAAAAAAACCGTGGCTAACCATTTTAGCTAATATTTAGCGAGGTCAAGCGTTAAACATTTGAAAGTACTGGCATATAGCTGACCTTTCAGGGGATGATGTAGGTTAGTGTGCAAACGCTGGCTTGAAGTAGGTGCAGAATTTCAAAATTTCCTGAAGTTTGTTGTGTGACAGTTTTTAAACAGTTGCGCGCCACTTCCTGGGTTGTTGCCACGGACACCGCTTTACCGCAGAGCATGGTGGGAAATGAAGAATTGGATGAAAACTAGGTATGTTGCCTACACACTTTTTTGGGGTCCTTTTTATCGATTTTTGTAAAATATACATAAATTACTGCTATTAGATGCATTACTTTACTTAATTTATATATTATGTGGTAAATACATTCATTTAAATTGAGTTAGCCTGTCTGGTAACACCACTAGATGGCAATATTATCACGTCAATGCCCTGTTCCCTGCAATGAGTAGAGCACCCGAGAACCCTTGCAAGTAATTTAGTACAGCCGTCTTGCTGATTAGTTTCATATTGCTTTTCATTATTGTCGCCTTTTAACGTTAATAATCCGCTCTGACAGCTCGCCTTTTCCCAGCAGCCCTGACTTGAGAAGTAGTGATTAACACATGGAGAGTGTCTACTGGGTCTTGCTGACAGTTACAAATGGCAGCGATTAGCAACAAAAACATCTCTAATTGTAGGTTTACCAGAAATGCTACATAGCAGTTCTAAAAGAACACTAATTAACATCCTCAAGTGCCATGTTGAACACACATGGTGTGGGAAAGTACAACCTTATTCCATCTTATACTTTTGTCTAATTAAGCATTTTATTTCTTCGCTCTTAAGTGTAGTGTTACTTTAAATGTTTGCATTGGGCATTTTTATAACGTGACAAATTCTAAGCCTTCTGTTTAATGGCGAGGTGTGTTTTTACACGCCCCGTTTTCTCTGACGCAGAGGTGGGATAGACTCTGCGCGCTTCAGTTCAATCGGCCCACGGTAGACTGCCCCACGGTTGGTTCAGTGACTTTTAAGGCGACACTGCGGACCCAAGCCAGAAACGTGCCAGTGGCTCTTTTGAATAGGAGTGAGTGGATTGTGGATTGACAGCAGCAGCGTGCATTTGGAGCTTAATTTCTTTGCACTTTCTTCAGCTGACAGTGGTTTGAAGAATACAAACGGGGTATTCCCATGCTGGATATACTCCAAACTACTTTGACGAGACTTAATTTAATTTGAAATATTTTACACAAGTCTTGGATCATTTATGCGGTGGAATAACTTTGGGACATTACGCACGGACCTTCCTAACAAATGACAGCATCCTGGTGGTTTGTTGCTTTCACACTTCATTCAGGCTGCTCCTATTGTGCTTTCGATACACTTCTGTCCTCTGTACAAGTCAGACAAGGGGAGTAAGTTCCCCTGTGTGTCTCTCGCCAAGATGTGTGGTGGAGGTGTTTCTATAATTGTGACTTTACTCCTGGTTATTATAGACGTCAAAGCCACCGGTGAGTATTGTCACGGTTGGTTAGACTCTCAGGGAGCGTGGAAAGAAGGATTTCAGTGTCCGGAGAAGATAGATGGGGCGGACTCGATCATCTGCTGTGGAAAGTGTGAGCTGCGCTACTGTTGCTCCAGCACGGACGCACGGCTGGATCAAGGCAGCTGCGAAAATGACCGGCATACTGAGGAGACCAGCCCGAACAATAAGGAGAGCAAGGACTCGGGTGCAGGTATAGCATTGATGATTCAGACTTTGTGCAAGCTTTAGAACTGGTGCTGGTGCTTAATATTGATATACCATGTACTGATTGAATGAGAACCCTAATAGACATCAAACACTGCAAGAAATGGGGAACTGAAGGATTGCAGTGAAGTTGTAGGTTACACTATTTAATTAAATTACCCTGTTTGGGAAAGGAACCCTGTTTAATTCAGTATTAGCCTATTGACCAAGTCAATTCAGGTCATGGTATATTTGTTAAGAAGAAAACATTTTGACATAGTTTTAGCTTGAAGTTTTCTCTCTGATCCAACAGGCTTTTGTGAGTTTTTCTTCAAACTTTTAGACAATGTCCAAATGCCTACTCCTATTATATTTGTACAGTCAAATACAATGCTCTAGAACTTAAATGAGGACTCATTAAAACTGTCCGCTCATTCCTTTAAACTCAAAAATCCAATTGGCCTGTACAGTATGTCCTGTTAGAAACTTCTAATCTGCTCTCTGCCCAGTCGTTCCTGACAGCTGCACAGGACAGCAGGCAGCAGCAGCAGAGTCTTAAAAAAATCTGCACTCCTAAATGACTGAGGTGCCCTTTATAAATAGTTGTGTTTGTTCAGGGCTGTATCAGACCACTCAGTCCCCACGGGGATCAAATTTGGACTTGACCGGATCCTGGACGGTGGTTGGGTGATGACAGCTCAGTTCATAAAACTGCCTTATGTATCATTTCATACTAGAGTCACTTTCCTATCACCATTTCCTTAATGAAAACTCATCTGGAGTCACTCTGGTGGCTCTGTGCTTTTAAGGGATTCACACTTGAACCTGCTTCAAACAGTATCCAGTGCAATCATTACATGTAGTCAGGAATGTCTCTATGAACGCAGAGTACAACCCATACTTTTCACCTTAGTTGTGGATTAAATGACAATACACACTGTTTCCCTACTGCGTTCATCCCTTGCTTACATTCCCATAAGGTAATCTACCATTAAGTCTGTTGAAGCTGAAGGAGATAAATGCACTGGAGCGAATACTAGACATCAGACAATAAGTAAGTTAGCAACACTGGCAGACTTCATGATTCCCTCGGGATGTGCCCTTTTTTGGACCCCAGCTATAATCTGTCATTTGCTAATGTTATCATGCCTTATCACAGCAGGAAGGGGTATATATATTTCACTCAGTGGCCACCATCCAAAATAACTTAAAGAAAAGCAGCCTTTCCATTTCGAATCAAGGAGTTTTGCAGGGCCCACTCGGTGCATTTCATTCATTTTTCTTAATCTTTCACCCTATTAATCATCCAACAAAGATACACACTGTGGTGTCATGTGAGTAACAGGCAGGATATAATTAATGTGCTGGACATGAAGAAACATATGGTTTTTGGGAACAAGAGAATTCCTGTGGGGATAACTGGGAAGATGAGGGAGAGTCCAGCCAGCCACAAAGACTATGCCCAAAACAAGAGCTTAAAAGAGGGGGCTGCTGTTACTGTGTTACTGCAGCTACAGCAACAGGTGTGGAAGAGTGACTGGGAACAATAGGAGTGTTTCTTTCCAAAGGCACACAACTGTCATGTGCTAAAAAAGAGGTCTGTGAAATCTATTTGAAATACACTAAACAGACCGCTCATGAATGGAAGGACATATTTCCAGAGCTCCCTCAGGTAATTATTGTGTTATGCATTGCAAAGCTGCTGGCCACAAGTAACAAGCAGAACTTAGGTTTTTGTACTAATCCCATGCAACCATGCAGGGAAAGACAGGTGGAGACTGGGGTGCGGAGGTCAAGGCCTTACAAGAACATGA
Organism: Perccottus glenii; assembly: GCA_024416835.2. Taxonomy (NCBI): domain Eukaryota; kingdom Metazoa; phylum Chordata; class Actinopteri; order Gobiiformes; family Odontobutidae; genus Perccottus; species Perccottus glenii. The sequence goes on from CM044558.2 coordinate 15,750,215, forward strand.
AAGGATGGACATTTTCTGCTCCTGTAATGTATATGTGTTGCCATAACAGTCATATTCAAAGAGATCCTGTTATAACCTGTTTATTAGAAGGTGTGTAGCTGTGAGCTATACGCTTCTGAAGTTGACACCAGGAAACAGGTGAAGGTGCCATTTTTATTCATGTTGCAGTGTCTCGGCCTCCCGTGCCCCTGGCCTATGTCTTTTGTCACCTTGGCTTAATGCTGCACTCCAGCTCTGAGATGTTTCATGTAGTAATCCTTTTAATACCAAGCTACATTGAATGAGCATTCTAGAGGTTTCTCAAGGCCATGGATGTATTTCAAAGAACAAGAGACAAAAGGAAACTGTAGTCAGTTGCCATCTCTTTTTGGCATACAGTTACAGCCCCTAATACATGGGCATATTCAAAGCAGAAAATAACTGCACCCTGTGGGAACAATTAAATGTAGCAAATCACTCATAATGTAGCTCAGTCATTACTGTTTGCAAGATGTGTGCGTGACCTTGGGAATTAACATGGAAAACGCCTTAGGAGTGGTGTCATGATACTAGTCACTCCATTACTGCAGGTAGTTTGAATTCTGCATGGGATTATAGCCCCAAGTTTGGAGTGGACTTGAATTGTCATTGTAGCTTCTCATGAGCATCACAACTTTCATTTAGCAACTGATACTGGGAGGCTTCAATATAAAAATGCCAAACCTTTTACTTGTTTAATATTAATTGTACTCAGTATGTGACACTTTCACTGTTGAAACTAAATTATTACAAGTATGTTTTGCTGTTTTAGATAAAGAAAAGGTCAGAAAGGATTAGTTGTAGTCCTCTTGATTTAAATGCTGAATAACCTTCTATTCAGCCACATTAAATCAGCCAACTTTAATACTTTTCTTTAAGCAGAAGCCAAGTGCTGTAGCTCAACTTGAGTAACTCATTTTCAAAGGGTTGGTCATAAATAGCGATAGAAAAGGAAGGGTCACAAATATCTGCTGGCTGCCTGCCTAAGGAATGTCACTCATACAAACACATACGCACACATGCTCAGAAGAGCTGGGGTCGAGGAAACTGGGCCGCTCTGGGGGCACAGCAGGGAGGCCAGGATTAAAACAGATCAAAACAAAGTTAATAACTGCTAATGAGAATCTGGAGCTGCCTGGGGACCAAGCCGGGTGTACCTCTCATTCTTCATTGCTAGTCCAAACACTTAAGTGCAGTTATGCTTTTGTTTCACTGTCTTAACCAATCACCACATGCATGTAGGAGCTTTGACTTTGCTGAGACTCAGATAGTGGTATTCCTTTGAAGATTTTCAGGTTAAAAATAACAAAAAAGCTAAGTCAACTTTTACTAATGCCATTTTCTCTTTTCTCTTGCAGTGCCCATCTATGTGCCCTTCCTAATTGTAGGCTCAGTGTTTGTGGCTTTCATCCTGGTGGGGTCTGTTGTGGCAGTATGCTGCTGCCGCTGCCTTCGTCCCAAGCAGGAACTGACAACTGGGGGTACAGTGGGAGGTGCGGCCAGCGGTGGACGTCTTTTAGAAACTATCCCCATGATGTCCAGTGTGAGCACCTCCAGAGGCTCGTCTTCCCGTCAGTCGAGCACAGCCACATCGTCCAGCTCCTCTGCTCCGCCTGCCACCGCCCCCCGTCCTGCTCCTCCTCCTCTCATGAGGGCCCAGGCTTCCTGTTGTTTACCCCCCGACGCAAGTGTCTTCGTCAACATGCCCACCAACTTCTCCGTGCTTAACTGCCAGCAAGCCACTCAGATCATGCCTCACCAGGGACAGTTCTTACACCCACAGTACATTGGCTATGCCCACCCTGTATCCACTACCTTCATCGACCCAACTCACGGGGGGTATAGGCCCCTCCAGTCCCCCTGCCCTCCCCCCAATGTTGGATCCAGTGTTACCAGTGACCAGAAATACCCCCCAGTGACTGTGTGAGTCACTCTGCTGCTGTGTGGTAAACTTGTGAAGTTACAACACGGCAGCCCTAGAGATCCTCGGTGGAGATCAAAATGCAGGGAGTCAGACTTACATGAAGGACTTACAGTATAAAGCCATCACTGGTAGTTGACCATGCCCTGCTATTATGTGTGGTCTGTGTCTCGCTATTGCATCATATGGTCTTCTCAGCCTACAATGTGGCAATAAGCATAGACAATTCTATCTTGATGCATTGGCAACACTGGGATCTCATGCTCAAATACTGCAGAGCGCAGTGCAGCCTACAGTCCAGAGACTGTGTAAATGTTTGTAATATGCCTATGTGCAAGTATGAAAAAAAGATTTGTTGGCTTAAGTATGCAGTGTGAGTGATGACTGGATGATTTATAGCAGTGAAGTGTATGCAGAGTGGATATTCAAGCAAAAAAAAAAGTTCTGACCACATGCTGTTTATGCCATGTGCACATCTGCACTTGTGAATGCTTGTGACCGGTTTGTGCGATTCTGTTTGTGTTTTATGTAAGAGGAACAAAAATGTGGTCAAATGTTTGTACTGTATGTGTCTAAATGTGTAAAGTGCGGTCGACAGGAGGTGGACGTTATGAGTAACTGTGAGTTAACGGTGTGTAATGGGAAATGCAGGTGGTGCTATGTGAAAGGCAGTTGCAAACTCCCCATAGGCCATTTAAACTCTAATGAAGTGAGTACAGGACATAGACTGTGACGCTCCACCCTAAAATCTCCCTCCCACCACCAAAAAGTAAAAAAAAAAAAAAAAAAAAAACTATCCTGAGCAGAAACCAAAAACTGAAATTATTCATAAGGCTGGGAGTTAATGTACCTGTAAAGTGTGAGTGTGACAGAGAGTGAGTGATAAGCCGTTTCCTATAGATTAGACTTGATTATACAGTGAACACTCTGCCAATCTCCCCTTTATTTCTGTGCCAGGTGTGTGCATGCGTGCGTACTTAACACTCCCACCGTTCAGTGCATTAGCTGAGAGCAGAGACAGCTCCAGGGCACATTTGAATCATTATTTCCCTCTTAAGGAACAGGAAGAAATGTACTAAAACTGTTTTTTTTTAAGCCATGCTCTGTACTTTTTGTAGCAGGGGGTCTATAACAAGACTGGTAACTGAGTAACATGCAACTTCAGGAATGTCCTGCTCCATTGAGCGTACAGCCTGAGGATGTCTCAAAGTACTGAAACCAGCAAGTCTGTGTACCTCATCTGTACCCCAAGCACATTGTCTGTAAAAGAAACAAGGCAGCTTGTGTGTAACAATAAATGCACATCTGTAAAACGATACTATTTGGTCCAATATGTTCGCCTGTTTGAAAAACGGTAACCTGTTAAAGTTTTTGTAATTTCTATTTTAAAATAAACCATTTTAAAAGAGAACAGTATGTCTGAATAAATGTTATGATGAAAAAATTTCATTTGGTGGGTGGGACATTTTGTTGAGATTGAAGAACCTAATTGTTGAAGTGAATAGATCTGTGAACCACACAGCATTAAGCCAGTACAAACACTAATTACACACTTCAGACAGCTTCTACCACCCACAGTGGACAGAAGAAAATACCTGTCACATCACCTGGTGCATTAAGGAGAACAATAAATCACAACAATGCAGCTTAAGCCTTCTATGACATCTTTAATCTTAGACAGGCAGGCCTTTGGCAGGCTGCTCCACAAACTAATGTGGAAAGCTATGTGCCGGTGGGATGTCACTAGGGACAAGTTGAAAAGCATGAATGTCTCCCTGGCTCCTGCTCGATCTAAGGCCCAATGGATTCTCCATACTGGAGCAGCTGCAGTGAGTCTGGGCTGGTCCACATCCAGGAAGGTGGGTGGGAAATGGATCTTCAGTTGTAGTCAGGGGAATAGGGGCTGTATAAAGTGGCTATTGGTTTATGTTTGCTGTACAAATGTCTAGTAAGGGAATGAGGGATAAGGTTTTATCTGTTAATATGCTTATATAACTCAATAAAATCATAACTTGTTATATTTCAGTTCAAGCTTGTCATGTTGTTTTAAAATAATATGCAAACGAATCCCTTGCTATTACCCTGTTGCCAGTGTTATTCAAGACTTGGATTAAAAAAAAAAAAAAAAACATTTCACACGGTTAGTCAGGCCATAGATTGATTAAATTTAATGATTAGGACTTGGGCAACCCCCTCTCCAACTCACTCAGTGTTGCATTCCTGAATAAGTGTCCTCATCATAGAGCACCCACACAATGGCCTGAAGACTGAGACAACACATGATGCAGTCGGGTGTCATAATCAAATCATCTAATGGTACCCAATAGCACATGTTAATATGTGTATGTATCATGTAAGATATTCCTTATAGGACATCTCCAGTAGAAGAACAGGCATAATCAAAAGAGATTATACAACATATACAGATGTCCACTTTAATAAAAAAAATTATGTTAAATAGGAATCCAGGTGAGCCAAAAGAGGATGTTCAAAAGCTGGACATGGTGAAGATGCAGCATTAGTAATCACAGGCGCGGTCAAAATATAAAATCAGGAAACACAAGTGGAGAGAAAGTGGTTTCAAAACTGTCCAGCAGATGTGTAGCAGAGGTATAGAGACTTCAGAGCAATAGGCAGATATAGATGGATCAAAGTGTGACAGGAAGAGGCTGCTCCTGCATGATGGAGGGTTTTCCCAGTGGGTTAGGAGTGGTCAGAGGGTGGGGGTCCTGTCAGCGTTCTGCCTCAGTGACATCTTTGTGGTGTTTAGCAGTGAGGCTTGGTACTGCTTTGGGACAGGAGACCAAGGGTGTAGGGCTCCAGTCGTCCTTAGGTCTAACTTTGTTTTATTTTATTCTTTAAAGCAATATGCGCTTTTGTGTCTGTGTGTGTGTGTGTGTCTGTGCGTTAATTTGGACATACACTCCTTTCCATTGTCAACATATGATGACAGAGAACAAGATGGGAGAGACCCATGGAAGTACACAGAACATACAACAGAGGCATTGCGTGCAGACATACATGCACAGACAGGAATGCCACGCACAGACACACACACTTGGACCCAGTCTGTGGGTATACAGATGAGGAACAGTCTCTGAGCTTGACTTGTGTCTTTTTATGGATATGATTGCTCATGCCAGTGCAGCTTATGTAACATTAAAAAGGATATATTTCTGACATTTAGCCTTGTCCGTTCTCTCAGATCAGTTCACCATGCTCCATGAATGGCCTCAACTCTGACTCCCCATTCCCTGCTGGGGGTCAGCTCATAGTTCCAGTTAAGGCCACAGCAGGGGTCTGTCACCCAGCATGAGGGTGTCACTCAAAGTCTTTCGCCACTGTCACCTTGATAACCATTGCTACAAGGAGCCAAAGCTTTTGGTCAGGAGTGGGGCTTAGAGGCTGGGGCGCTGGACAGTGGTGTCATAGGAGCGGACAACCTGGGATTGTGACACCACGCCATGCTCCTCCTGAGAGAAGGCGTAGCCATCTGAAAAGAGACAAAGATGTCTAAAGTCTGATGTATTGTAGCAAAGTGGAATTTGTTTCTGCTTCATAACTCAGGTTGTTATTTATTGTGCTTATGTTACTAAAATAGCTAAAATTATAGATTAAACCAACTATTAGTCATAGTAAAGTAGACTTTATCTTAGTGTTGAATGAAAGCTGATGCAGCATGTGCAGTGGACACTCACGTGACACAGTCTGCTGCACAGAGTTTGAGCGTCCTATGCTTGAAGGTGTTTTTCTAAAGACATTTCTCAGCAGATGGACCCGTTCGTTTAGACTGTAGGTAGAGGGAAAAAGATGATGTTCACATGACATACATGATAATCATTTTAGAAAGTGAGATAGAGAAGGTTTGTAGCCTTTCTACATTTAACCCATTTAATCTCTCTGGGAAGTGGCAGGGAAAAGGCATTTAATATTGTTTTAATATGAATACTCAAACATTGGTAGATATGCTTTTCTTTATTCAGTTTTGTAAGAAGAAATTTTCCCAAATTACTAACTAATAAATAAATTAGGTTGCATACAATCATTTATGGGAAAATAAGATTAAATGGGTTTATATTTAACTCTATATGTCTAAGCTAATTAAAACACCAACAGCCAAGTGGATTTTAACTTTAACGAGCCACTACATCTCAGAACATTTAGACCATATAGTTGGTCTTCAGACGATGTTCCTAACCGAACACTGGGTCATAAACGGCTGCAGTGTAACAGGACATCTACAGTAAACTATTCCTCACCCCCTCTCACTACCCTCTCCCTCTTTCCAAGAAGAAGACTGGATCCTCTGTTCTGAGACCACACGCCGTCATGGCTCCTCTCCTCTGTGACCAAATATAACTAAACCCTTTCCAGATATTGCACACAAATGCATGCATGTGGCTAAATGCATGCACATACAGTATACATATTCTTTAGTCACATTAGTTACATTACTACCAAAGAAATCACTGGCATTGGATACAGACACCAGACTTTATACTGCCATGACAAGATGTCCTATTTTGCCAACTTTTATTTCAAAGAATATTCTTGCAGCCTTCATATGTCAATGTAAGATTAAAAAGCCAACTGGGGCTTCCCTGGAACTGATACAAGGGTTTAATACTGTGATCAGAGAGTTAGCCAGCTTTCTCAAGGCTAGGATTTGGAGCCAGCCGTTGGGAATCTTGTATTGCTGTGAGTGGCATTTGAGAACCTTCACTAGTGTTTGTCAAGAAAATAAAAAAGTTTACACATGGAGTCTGAGGCCAAATAAAATTATGCCTTTTAGATGTATGAAAGCAATGAGTGAATTAGAAAAGACCAAATGGTGAGTGAGGGTGATGGATCGTCACTATTTATGCTGGCTGTCGTCACAATTCACAAAAGGCCAATGATGCGATTTGTTTAAATTTTACCTTGAAGTACACCCTGAGCTCTGCTTCAATACTTTCCCATGACTACCCCAAGATATCCCCAGAAACTACAAACACAGATGTGCCATTTACATTTTCCCTAACTTCCCACACCAGTCCCATAGTACTGACTCTAAACTATGAACATCAAGACATTCCCATGTGCTTGCATTAAAAACAGGGTCAGTTCAGGACAGGGCCCTGTGTAAGGATCATTAAAGGCTGGGAGGCTGCACACCATTCCTGCCCCAAACTACACAAATGTCACATCCAAGGTGCTAGGACTATTTAGAAAGAACTCACACAAGTCTATGATACCACACACACAGCTATATCACACGTGAAACAAAAAGATCCTAAAAACAAACCAGGTCAGTACAGCAGTTCAAATTCATCCACCTATGAAGCAATTACAGATGCAAATTTTAAACTTTAAAAAGTATAAGAATATAAATCAAGTCAAATGATGCCTTAGAGAGACACATGCACAAAGAGATGTAAAATTAGTTCTTAGAAAACAAGTTGTGGGAGGTCAAAGGTCACACAGCAGGACAGTTCAAACCCAGAAACTACCTCTGACAGCTTTGGATCTACGGAACCTCAGCCATGGCTTCAGTCCTGTGGACAGTGCCACGCAAAAATTTAAGACTTTTCCACATAAACGTATGTACACTTACACTTAAATGGAAAGATAATGAGTGAACAGTAACAAATAATGACATTGGTATGAGGAGAATATTAGGGAATAAAAACACAAGTGCAGGTGAGTCCATGAAACTAAGCCCTGTTTATACCTGCGGCCACTGGCATCCCTGAGAACAGCTGCCCCCGGGTCGACAGCAGTGGCCTCCAACTCCTGTACTTCTTCCAGCAGGGACTTCCTCACAGTGCGCCGTGTTCTGCAAAGCAAATAAGGTCATCACCCATGAAGGAAAGTCTGCGTATATAACTTTGCAGACATTTGTGATTCATTACAGTGTGCGTAAGTGTTCACACAGACTCAATACGGGTTAAATAAACTTTTTGGTCAAGTTAAACAGTCTGTGTATGGATTATGCATTTATATGAAATGTGTTCTACTTACGTGGTCCAAGCAAAGTCTTTGAGTAAACATGCAGTAGGCACCAGGACAAGGCCTAGCCAGAAGTGCCAGCACTGCATCACTCTGCCAGCCTGCAATGACAGAACAGACTCCTTTTATTTAAAAGCAAATTAATTTAAACCAAAAATTAAGAAACGTTCCTTGGCTGAAAGCATAATTGGTACAGGCAGAAAAAAATACCATACAAAGAATATTCTTGCACATAGGAAGAAAGTTTCCAACATCAGCCAACATTCAGTATTCAACAGCTTTCTCACACTACAACCTTTATTACCTAATGTAAGGTGCTTGAAACCTAAAAACACAATGTTCCACTGATTTATATAGATAAAATAAAGTAGTTAAACTAATCCCTACCTGTCTCTGCAGTACAGCTGCAGTCAGACTCATTGACCTTTGCCCCCCACTCATTGGGCCATCTCCAGGGATTAATCTAACCACTGTCTCTGTTTCTGAGTCTGCATGTCTCCTTTAGCTCTTTCTCTAGGTCTCCAGTCAGACTTTCACAATGTCCTTTCAGTAAAAGCTTGAATCTTTTGCTTGCACTTTACTTCTCCAAATATTACCTATCGTCTCCTTTTATAACGTCCCTGCACAAGTTTGTGGTATTCAACAAGTCCTTCCCTGATTTTGATCCCAAAACAGGACCTAATCAAACAGCCTGTGGGCAAGTCACATGACTGTTGTGGCTCCTTTCTTCCTGTTCAGAAAGACAAGGTGCTGCATTTAAAAGGTAAAACATGCATTTCCTGTCTTTAAAAGAACTCTAAAGTAAGCAAAAAATAAAATGGTGAAAAACAAGCAAATAATTTGGTTTAGAGACCCCTTGGGTGAAGTTTTATAGGATTAATTTTAGTTTATATGAAAAGCCTGCATATTACACCTTTACCTGAATGGTACAGAGTGGGATTCATCTGATAATAAGTATTTTTCACATGTCCACAAAATGGTGAAAGGGCTAAGGCTTCCATTCAGAAAGAGTTTGCTGGTTTCCTACTTTACAATGAGCACAAATCATTTATATTTTGTGGATAAATGTACAGACGATTTCCATTCCTTGTCGCCTGTAGACAGATGGATATATAGATAGAGGAGGCCAGGGAAATAAGAGAGGTAATGGGGCAGTTAGGGGGATGATGGAGGGATGGGGGTAGTGGCTGAATGTCTCTGACCACTCCCCGGTTAGACTAAGAGCAGCTGCAGAGATATTTGACCACATTCCTGATTTCTGACACAAATTGAATTAATGGGCTGAGGGAGCTGAGACTGCCCTTTCCCTTTTCCAACAGTGGGGTGCTTCACCTAACCCCCCTATTATTTCTAAACTCTAAAATGAGTCTTTCAATCAAGGAGATCCGCTCCTCACACCCCCACTGGACACTCATCAGTATCGACAGCAGCCCACCCGCTTGAGTCAACACCTCTGCACAGGGCAGTAAAAGACTGGGGCTCGAGTGACAGACAGCAGGTGCAGGAAGCCCGTGAGAGGGGCTGGTGGGTTGTAAATCTTTCCCATGGATGAGGGAGATCAGAGCTGACGAGGAACACCCAAGGAGGTGTGTCATACAGGCGCCATGCAGTGGCAACCAAGACAAGCAGGTGATGGAAGTCAAAAAAGAGATGTAGAAGGGAAGGGCTATTTTAACCCCTGTTGCCTCAAATGAGTGACACATATTTAAAAAAACTTGCCTGGCCTAGCATGTCCGGGGCAATAGGGATCTTGGGCCAGATGGCGGAGTACACAGCAAAGAAGACCATCCACAGCGCCATGCTTCCCCAAACAGCCAGGTGGGAAAACTGCAACAGGGACACAAGATATCTGTAAATCATTTTTTTATTTTTTTATCTTTTTTGAAGTATTATCAAAGACAATTGTTGATGGAAGTAAAAATAAATCTCCTTTGAGGTGCTCCTTTAAACTGCTTTGTGGTTAAAAATAGTTCAAGGGTTGTTAAAGTGAAATTTTCTTTTGCTTTACAGGTAAATAAAAAACACAACTGTAGAAAGGGAGTGTGATGGAGATTAAGAGAGAAAAGGCAAACGCTTGAGGTCAAATAGTTTACATACAGCTCATCCTAATATAGACCATCTTTCCCTCCCTCCGTTTTCTGACTTGGTCCTTTGCTCAGATCTGCTGTAAGAGGACACTGTGTGAATTCCCAATGGACCCAGCTTCATTAAGGGCAGGCTGTTGTGTGGACAGCTGAACAGACAAAGGTGTCAGCGCCATTCTGTCCATCCTACCAATCTCTCACTTAATAGTGAGAGCATTATATTTGCATCACACCTTAAGGTATAAAAAATGTTGCAGTCACAGTGCCACCATAACAACCATCTTGGCATATCTAATTCATAGATGTGTCTTTGTTTAGCTGTTGGTGACCTATCAAAATTATTCTTTTATATGTTTTGATATGGAGATTTAAATAAATAGAGCTTTGTTTTAAAGACTTTGTGGTTTGTTTATAGGTAACATTTCTGTAAAGGTTCTCAGTCATCCAGGACATCTTGAAAAAAAGGTGGAAGTAAAAGCATCTGGACTCAGTTTTCAAGGTGGAGACGTTTCATCTCTAATTCCAAGAGACTATCAAATCTGAGATCAACTGGTACAAGAGCTGAGCTTATTTCTCCAGAGGGAGTCGTTACTGACACTGCTCCATTCAGTTAAATTCAGGGAACCTGAATGTAGCAGTGTCACTAACGACTCTCCTGAGCCTGAACGACTCTCACGTCAGGAGTCACACTTCCCTTTTGTAGCCAAAGACTATGAGACCAGAACAGCCTGGTCCATCGGGTTTGGTTTCAGGTCAAACTCCTCCCTCTAGAGATATAAGCTCAGCTCTTGTACCAGTTGATCTCAGAATTGATAAAGTCTCTTGCAATTAGAGACAAAACGTCTTCACCTTGAAAAAGAGTCCAGATGCTTTTACTACAACCTTCTTTTTATAGGTAACATTGTTGTGGTGTTACTAGTTTTACCACATTTCTGAACCAGGTGTAAACATTTTATTGATGGAGTGGTCAGGGGAGCATTTTGCTGTTGTTTGAAAATTTGAATATGTGAGTCCTAATGTGAGTTTCAAATGCGCATGCTTAAAATTTTTTCTATTACAAATCCAGAACATCTTTACTTTTCCATGGTAAATTGTTCATTACTACATTAAAACTTTCAAATGTATTGACATTACTGTCAGTGATAAGAAATATATAGGAGTACAAGGGAAATAACTACATGGGAAAGAGTTGCCACCAACACATTTAACTTTCTGTTGGAGAAACCTCAATCCTTCACCATTAAATAAAGGTAGGCCACTTCTTTCCCATGGCTTTGTACTATACTAGTATTTATACTGGGTTACATGAAAACCTCACAAAGTCTTCTCATAGTGCGCCCCCTCCCACTCTTTATTTGTCAATAGTTGAGAAAAAAGCAGCACATATTGTGTAGCACATTAGTGTGTTAATGCTCCTACCTTGGTCCAAGCGGTGGTCTCCATCCCAGCTTTAAGACACACGGTTACTACCACATACTGCATAAACAGACAGAAGGAAGCAAATGAAAAAAAAAACTGGATAAGTGCACTGGCGACTGTGGAGATAATAAACATTAATGTTATATTGTAAACTTTGCAATGTCTGGTAAAATACGCTGCACCCCCACATGCACATAACAACAAATAAATACCACAGAAATACACAAGAGACTGTAGGGAGTAAAATGATAGCAAAGCGTGGAGCCACGAGAATATAAAGAAACGACAGATTCAAGTAAAGAGGAGACAGAATGGCTAGACATCTTAGAACATACCCAGCATTGGGTATGTTCCTAAATGTATCTGCATGTCAAAAACAAAATAAAAAAATAAAAAACAGACATGACATCAAGACATCAAAAGAAGGATGCTTACAGTGTAGACCATGTTTCCAACAAACAGGTAGTCATTTCCCTGTCCGTTAGGGAAAGGAGAGTCTGTGGAAACAAACATTAGAATTACTGTATTGTCTTGGCTTGTGGAAAAATGATCAAACACATCACTTACCGTGCTCTAACATTTTCAGTGGTAACCAGAAGAGAATAATGGAATGAATCAGTGCATTAATACAGTGACCCCAGAACACCTGAAAAACAAGACAGAATACTTGCTTAAATGTATTCAAATGGGATTATAATGCACAATCCCACACATGCAAACCTCACTAAAACAGCTATTTCTAAAAGTTACACACAACTTCCACTGTGTTCATGCCATTAAACTGACCCTCTGTAAACACACATTTATTAAACCACACATACAGTAAAGGTTGCTCGTATTAACTGAAAGACTTCCTTATTCGGGGCCTATGAATCTCATTAATGTTGCCGTAGAAACATCTCGGTCCCCGTGCCACATTCTTGTTTACTTGCTGGCGAACCAAACAAACAGCAGGCATCACTCATTAAACACCACAGACAACCCACGAGGCGTAGCAAGTCAAATGTAGATCATGTTAGTGCAGGTGGACTAAATATGAACATGTATATACCTTAGTGTTGAAACCCTCAGCATTCTGGGTGATTCTGTAAAGTTGAGGAAATCGAAGCATGTTCTGCTGGCTACATGGCCGGTCAAATATTCCCAGTGTGAATGGAGGCAGTGCAGTAAAAATCTAAATCACACATTAAATAAATATTACTTTTCTGTGTAGTTTAGGGTATTTTCTGTTTTAATTGGTTGATAATGGTAAAACATAGACAGGAAATAAGGGAGGAAAGATTGAGTTAGTTTTAAATTAAAGCTGCACTGTATATTACAAATCTACCATCCTTTTAATATCAACTTCCTCATATTAACATTTCAAAGACTGCTTGAATTGCATTAACGGTAACCCTTGAGTCAAACATGCACATCTTTCAAAATTATAATTATAAGCCAACATTGCGCAGCCCTACTCTAAATTATTATTACCTCAACACTTTAAAAGTGTTATGGATGACAATGTGCAAGAGATATTTCAAAGAAAGTAGGGAGTTAATACTTACCACATTATAGAGGCCTATACACCAGCGCTCAAATAGGATCTGGCCAGAGAACCCATTAACAAAGGCAAACCAGAGCTAGGACAGAAAGAGAGGGATAAGAGGGGATGAGGAAAACAACAATGGAGGATAAACTGTAGGTTTAGTGGAAACAGCAACTTTTGTATTCTAATGTTATGTTGTATTAATTTGTGTGTTCAACTATTGGGGTACCTGTTTTATGGATAATTCTAACACAAACACATACAATGAATGCAAATCATCTTTAAACATGTAATCTCAAATTAAATAGAGAGCAAATAGCTCACTTCTTCTACTCCCATACAGCTTGTGGCATTTAGGTTTTAAATGCATTCCTTTCATAGCATGTTCCCACTTCTAAAACCGCACAGTGACTTTACAGAGCTTAATCTACCAAAACAGTGTGTCTTAATGTAACTATGGCCTTGGGGAACCTTCATTAATGCTCTTTTACTTACAGCAGGATAAGAGCAGATAGGGGAAATGTTTGGGGCCACTGGTGGGTATTGTGGCATTCCAACAGCATACAGTGAAAGATACAGCCCCAGGGTAAGGTCAGATACACAAAACAACAGTACCCCTCCCCCATATTCTGTCTCTTGTAAGTGGACAGAGACCGTCTCTGACCTTTGGCCTCGAGCGCTTTGCAGGGAGCCAATGATGCGAGATAATGACCAAAACACACACTTTTAATATATACAGGCAAAGGATTGTGCCGTGAGCGAGACAGTAGGCTGTGGCCTGTGGCTCTCGTGAAGACCTGCACCTGCTGGCATCCTTAATGTCAGACAGGGGCTACAGGGGGGTGGAGCACAGCTGACAAATACCTCTCATAACATGCAGGCCAAGGCTGTAGTGTGCCCTTTCAACACACACACACAAATCTGCTGACCCTTACAGGCAAGGCCTCATCACTGCTGATCTAAACACACTCTTTTTCCATACGTGTGTGTATGCAAAGGAGACAGAAAGCAGACACCAGAAGGGCATCTCGTCCATCACTGTCAGCCGTGTCGACAAACAGCTGCAAAATGTCTCTGTTAATGTAACTGTGTGTGTATGCAAGTGCATTATATATAGGGAGTGGTGCTTAAGCCCCTACCTCTATAATATAGAGGACGACATTCTTATAGAAACAGTATAGGATACACTTGGTGACACGATTGTAGCTCCATGCCCCGTGCACTAGCAACAGCTTCTCCAAGTAGGAAAACTGTGATTAAAACAGAGAAAACAGGTGTTTAAATAACCAGAGCAAAATTAAGTTATAATGTCCATAAGAACACAGAACAGATTTTAAACATACAATAGATAAGCTCAAAGATAAGCAACAGAGAAAGTGACAGAATGTGACAAAGTAAAGACAAAAGACCAGATAAGATACAAAACTAAGAAGAGCATTTAATCCTGTCTGTTTCTACTGTGCTGTCAAAATGCATCAGCCACTTAGCAAAAGGGTTTTTCTTGTATTTTTATGATAATATGTTAAAATAGACTCCTGAAGAATTTTGCAGTTGTTTATGTTTTGTATGTGTATTGTTTAACATTAGTAATGCTGAGATATTACTTTCATACACTGTGTATGAAAGGAATGTGTAATATTCTTTTAAGTTTACAATCATACTATAAAATTATAATTTGAACAATTATTTATGTTGATCTGTAAATGTTAAAAGATATCCAAAGGTCAGGAGAAGAAACATGCATCCATTATGAAAGTATGTAAAGCCGCAACTTGTTTATTTGTTTGACCTTCATCCTGCATGAATCAATGGGCAGGCTATGTCTGTGTCGCACCTGTGCAATGGAGTAGTCAGAAGAGTTAGTGGCCTGCATGCCCTCGTTGCCACTGATCCCCACTCCGACATGAGCCGTCTGGATCATGCCCACGTCGTTTGCACCGTCACCTATGGCCAACGTGATGGCTTTGACGTGTTTCTTCACCATATCCACGATTTCAGACTTCTGTAGTGGTGACACTCTTTAGGTAATAAAAGAAAGTTAAATGAAGGTTAATATGACTTGAAGACATAAATGCTTTAGCCATATTATTAATAATAATAAATAAATAAAAAATGCATCATTGGAGAACAAAACTATGTAAAAAGAGTGACTAACAGTGGGAACAGTAAAAGGTGAAACAGAAATGATGGATGGTGGTTTGGCAAAGACAAACTCACTGCAGGGTTGTAACTCCTTCTTTTTACCAGCATTAGGAAACAATGATTCACTCTTCGGCTAATAAGATTCTGGGTAGCTTTTGTTTGATGTGTGCGCCTGTATGAGTTCATGCGTTTCTCAATACAGCCGAGTGTGCCTTCAAGCGTGTGTGCATTCGGGGAGCCTCCTATGGTACTCCACCCTCTTGACCTGTATCACTGATCCCGTCGCTAGAACCGGTTCTGTCTCTTTATGGACAATGAAAAAGTCACTGAGGCTCGGTTACAGACCCTTCCCACGGGATGCGCACAGAGCATAGTGACGTGTTCGCCTGGGAGTACTTTGGATAATTTTTCATTTAACTGTGCCATGTGAAAGGGCAAGAGCTAAAAGAAAAATATTTATAGTGTGTGTATATTAGAAGAGGTCCATTTTAGGATTTTTTTAAATGATAAAAATTGTCTTATATTAAGCTTCAATTTACCAGTGTTTCAGCTGGAACACCACTGGAGGCAAGGAGGGTTAAGTGTCTTGCCCAAGGACACAACGACAGTATGAATTGTGGGGAGAGCGGGAATTTAATCACCAACCTTCTGATTGAGGGACAACCGCTCTACCACTGAGCCCCAGTTTTTGTAATAAGTGCAAGATGTAGATGTAATCAAAAGTATGTCTTTTTCCATAGTGCCTAGTTTGAGGACGTAATTGTGACTAACGGCAAACCTATTAAAAAGGCTTTGAGAAAGTTTAATACAAATAACATTGTCTACAATCTGGACTGGACTATGCTTGAAATGTCTCATCTTTGTTTTCAAAATATTTTTTGGCACATGTGATTGTTAACACGCTCCCTTCGAACAGATTACAACCTAAGAATAGTGAAAGACCGGTTCTATGAAGCTTGAGACACACAAGAAAGCCGATACTGGGATTGAATCTGTGCAACAAAGCAAGTTGTATTTTCCACAGCATAAGACAAGCAACGGGTGATTTATTTAGATTTTAGTTTAGCACACCATGATCTTTAATGCTCTTGTCTGCAGGACAATACAAATAAAAGGGTAACACTTTAGAGTAGGGGGCACATTTTATCATAAATTTATGCATAATTCATGCAGAACTCTAATGAATCACCAGGAATGATCATGTTTTCATCATATTTTCATTCTAACTCTATCTTAAATTCTGCATGTACTCGTGCAGAATTTACTCTAAAGTGTTACTTAAAATATCAACAATTTTTAAAAAAGCATGCCCTGAAGAGCATAATAAGTATGCATCTGCTACCGTGTTTGTCAGTGATGATAATATTATTACAATATTAAATTATCTGCAGCTGCATGAGAAATCACATGCACACAGAAATACAATATGTGGCTTTGATAAAGATGACCAAATGTAATGATGAGCAGATGTTTGAGCTACAAACACACATCCAGTGGGGGCAGAGACTGTCTCTGCAAATATAAACAGATGTCTAGTGAGAAATAATATCAGGTGGGTGGTCTGCTCAATATTCATAGTAATGTAATGCAAAAACTGTTACTAACACAGGCCACAGGATGTATCCAAAAGAAAACTCCAGAGCCTTGGCCTCTGTAATTGTTGCCGAGTTAAGGGATCAAGCTCTGCTCTTTGTTTTCCCGTTTCTGTCTGAAGTGTATGAGTGTGCATCTAACCACAAATCTCTCTTTATCTCCCCGTCTCTACTTTTCCAGTATTTCCAACAATGTCTGGGATAGTCTACAGCAGCACTTACAGAGATGAAAGTGCACTTCATAGTCGACCTTAACAGAAAGTAAGCAGCCACTAAGTCCTGCTAAAAACCAAGGCTCGGTGAAGTTAGGAGGCCATGCGTTGAAGTGCTCACATTCACAAACGGCTGTAGTGCCATTATGTCACCGACACCTCTGTACTTTAAAACCAACACTACAGCTCATTCTGGGCAGGGGTCTGAATAATATACACTCACAACTGCAATCTCTATAATCTGCTATAAACTGTTCACGTCCCATAAATGCAGTGAGCTTGAAAATCACTCACACAAAGTATAGCTTACAAAAGTACCATGACTGGGTATTATTATTAATGTTTTATTCTATCTGCACAATACAAAACCAGAACAGGCCTGTAGTGCAAATGGCATGACAAGCTCTCAAAAGTTTGCAGAGCCAGGTGAGAGTGAAATGCCCAAAATGGAAAACAGAATAAAAAAGAGGAAGCTGAATGCTAATTGTAAGACTTCTCAAGCCTCAATCCAACATTTAAGGGAGTCAATTACTTCTGTCCCAGTATCACATGCTCACACTTACTCCCATAGACAGACAAAGGAAAGACAAATGGAAAGCCTTTTATATTAAACACCACAGCTTTAGTTAAACAAAAAATGGAACACCATAAACATTTAGGGAGTGCACTTTGTGGAGCTATTACAGCATTATTACACTACACTGTGTGAGTGTTGGTATCATGACTTACTCTCAGGCACCAGCTGAAGTCATGAAATTTCCACATGAATTCTTAATGGATTACTTTACTTCTCTGTGCAGTTCTACAACACTTTAATCAATTGTACAGTTGTGTAAATGGTATTAATCCATTAAACATAGTGCTTCATCAGAAGGACCAAACACAAACAGAATACTGATATATTCCCTACCTGCAGCAGATGACAGCTTTGCAGGACAGTGCCAAGTCAAGGAAGTTCTGGCGAAGTTCAAATGACAAGGCGTATTTGAGGGTCTGACCGTCGATAATCAAAGCCAACTCGTTTTCTTTCTTCAGCGAGTCGCCCAGAGATGAACAGTGTTCCGTCAGTCTGGCACGAGTAGCCTATATGGACAGAGAAATATATTTACTGACAAACTGTTTTCATTTAAAACAATTTTGCAGTTTGTGGAAAACAGTTTCATTTTGAATATTTAAAAATGCCCTTTGTAATATTTTAAGAAGGATAATTATGGCCTTGCAAACAGTGAAACAGATCAAAAGACACAGACCAATTTGTTAAAAGGTCAAAACCACTGAGACTAAATGGAAGACATATGCTCATGGTTTCACAGGCTGCTTTCATCTGGGCAAAGTATTTGCTCCTGTATACACAACACAATTAAGAGCCAATATAAAGTTAACAGTTTTAGACATCATCAGTCTCACGTGCTGATGGTTTGAGAAGTCTTTGTGGCATGTTACTCACCTTTCTCCACAAAACTGTGGCAGGCCATAAGAGGAAGTAGAGGGTAAAGCAGTAGAAAAAGATACATGAGCAGGGCAAATGTCACAGAAAGGCAACACTGTTCATTTTTTGTAACATAAGGGTGCGTGTTTGCGGGAAAAGCAGCTTGTCTGCAGCACAGTTGTTTGGGGCAGTTTTGATGGAGTGCTCTATAATAGAGGAACAAGGATTAATAGAGAAAATAAACATCTCACTGACTTGTAATGAATTCCATGTGGAAGAGCAGAGACGCTGCAAGACATCAGTCAAGCCCACACAAACACCTCAAACTTCAAACTGTCTCCGCAGTCTATGTACTAGTCAACTCTGTTAACATTCAATAAAGTTACTGTGAAACACAAAAATATTAGCATCAGTGTTGCTGATAAACACACGTCTATTTCAACAACAAGCTCATGAGGATTTCTGGCTGTAAACATCAATATACATAAACTGCCTGTCAACATAAAGCACACAGCTGCACAATTGGTCGATCAAGGTCAATTATGTTGCAAATGTGGAATTCAGCTTACATACAGTAAAATAAACAAAGCATTGCATAAAAATCCTATAACAAGGATTGTTTGGAGAAGCACAGTCCACAAACTAAGCACTTAGCCATGAACCAAACCATTCCATACTCCAAAGTGCATTTTTAGTATATGGTCACTGGAATGGTGTATTATTGATGGCAGTGACTTTGGACTCTTCAGCATAATCCAGCAAGTCCATACATAACCTTTAGAGCACATGCAAGACATGCAACACATAACTTGTGGCATTATTGCACTGCCTCTGCACACAAGTGTCCCTCCTCTTCCCAAAAATCCCTGTGCTTGTTTTCCCAGCCCGAGGCTGTGTGTTTTTCTTTGTACACCGGAATTCCTGTTTGCATTCACCTTTTCCCCCAAACAGGTGAAGGAAAACACAAACAGAATCCAAGGATTAAAGGAGCTTACAGGTTGACAGATTTTTGAAGCTCAAATTATCTGTATGTGTTTCTTTAGGAGTGTATGCATGTGTCGCTCTATGTTTGCAACGATTCTTTATGTAATTATATGTAGGGCTGCAACAACTAGGCACATTAATTAATTATAGATTAAATTTAGATCAATTATATCGATTATTAAAATAATTGTCAACTAATTTAATAATCAATTAATCTCTATCTGGGGTATTCACAGACTCTGAAACCTGTCATGTGGTGAGAAGAGGGTTTTATTACAAAGTCAAAGCAGTAAATCCACAGAAACAGTAAAAGAAATGTACATTGTGTTTTTGATGATAGTAGATCATCATCAAGTCCTGTGGCATACTTTGTAGCTTTGTCGGGTTAAGATTTAATAAAAATCTATGTGATTTATTTGTAGTATTATCATCAGTTTTAAGCCAGAAGTTCCTCAACACCTCAAGTTTTTGACCACTTGTCTTTGTTAGTCCACCAGGTCCTCATGCAGTTAGCCTCACAGTCTGATAATCAATCAATTGATCAAAAGTTAAGTTAAGTGAGACTTAAATAGAACTCAACAAATAAATGACATTGCGGTGCTAGGCCTTCAACAGGTAAATATTTTATTTACGCCGAAACGTTGTTTATTTTTATTCTCTTATATACTTTATATTTAAAAAATATTTTTAATAGCCACAATAAGTTATAATTATAATATACAAAAGTGACACATTAATATGTTATAGTGTTGTTTGAAAAGTAAAGTCACTGATGAAAACGAGTGGAAGGTTTGTGGGCATTAATTAGCGGTTTAATGACTGTTGTCAATGCATGTGGCCACAAACAGTATTGGCTTAGCAACGAGGTGCTAATATAATCACAGTGACATGTCACAGCAGGCCCAGTCAAATCCTTAGTGGCAGCTAAGATAACCTAGGATAATAACCAGACTAAAGACTCCTGTGAGTCACAGAGACTTATGTAACTGCGGTACAAACACTAGTTAGCTCTTAAGGCTAATAAAGAGCCATTTACCAACATACAGCAAGTCCAGACCTTACTGTATGCTTCGGATGAAATGAAACTGCTCAACAGCCAAGGATCTGTGCTAAACTGTTAAATCTATTTTTTAAGAACAAACAAGTAAAAAATATTTTACAATGTAACTTTCAAATTTCGCACACTCAATTACTTATATGATTGGACAAGTTATAGGAGAATTACTTAATTCTTTTGTTGGGTTGGTTGTAATACAACAACTCTCAAACTCAACTCAACTCTTAAGCAGTTTCAAACTTAATGTTTATTTTTGAGCTGATTGAATCTGAGCTTTAGAGAATGGAAACAAATACAGACATAAACTTTGTGAACCGTGTTCACAGACCCTTCTTCATGGAATTTTATCAGTTCTATATTTGGATGAGAAAATGGGGAGTGTATGGAGGCAGTTTGAGAAATCACAGGTCAGCCGCTTTTACTGCATACCCAACCATAAAATGCATAAGCACAAACAAATACACAGACACACATCTAACTCCAGATAGATACATGCATGGTAAAATCTGGGAAAGGCAAATGTTGACTTGTTCCAGACCACCTTCAATTCAAAGTAATCTTAAAACTTAGTGCCATTATTATAAATGACCACAGACCTATAAAACATACAAAAAAACTCTAAGCAAGATAAATAGAAACAAAAGGAAGGAATGTGTTTGTGACTATGGAAGCGGCAGACAGAAACTGCTGAGTGAAGAGAAGGAGGCGAAATACATGCTCATATCTGAAGTGCAGATTCTGTCACTAGTGAGATTTAATATGCCGTTTAATTATCTGACTGTGCATCTGTGCAAACACCCGCATCCTCTGCAGCCTTGGCCAGTAACACACACAGTGCCAAATGGAAAAAAGACACACAGGAAGGCTTTTCTATTAAGGTTAATGGTCTAGTGTATTAAAAATAGTTTTAAATTGTCAGTACAGCGTGTCTGATGATTAATGGACCAATATTGTTTAAGTGCACATTAGTCTGCAGCATGATAGTAAAACGGCAGTTGTGAGAAAGTCAGATGAATTTATACAGTAAAGTATCCAGTGATGCACAGACTGTATACATGTTATTGTGTGTTGTTGCATGTCAGATAAATGGCTTGTATCAAACCCAGGGAGTAGCTGGATAAACCTCAGCTCCATCAGTATTGACTTAACACAACGAGACAAGGTAAAGATTTGTGTCAGTCTGTGTGTGGCAAGCAATCTGAAGGGGACAGATGGCGCTTGTCACAACTTTACAGTGGCAAACCGTTTACCCAGGAGGCATTGCTCACAAGGTTTGTTTTGATGAGGAGGAGAACCAAAAGGAGATCACGTTACTACTCCCTCATCGCCCTCAGAGGGATCGGCCAAGACTGCCCCCCTCCTCTTCTCCTTTCCAGATTGTCTATCTCAAACATGAAGTACAATAAACACTATTCCTGCAGACACACTTGAAGGAGAAATCCTCCTTGAACACACACCATTTTCCTCTCACGCACCAAAGGCTGTGTAGTGGCTTCCTGTGCACAGAGAGGGTGCTGACAGATGTGGAGGTAGTAGTGTGAAGCAGACAGAATGTGCCTGGTCAGGGAGGGGGTCACTGTGCAACTGCCACCATAACGTTAGCTGCCAGTTCCACCATCGCAAAGAGCAGCTCTCCGGCTGACAATTTGAGAAGGGGGTCAAGAAACAGTGGAGGGAATTTTTTATTTAAATGGGGCTAAGAGGTTACTCATGAGGTGAGATTTTGATAAGCAGCTTCTGTTTTCTGTCACATGAAAGCAACACTTTGTTAACGGCATACACAAAGTAGAGCTGGTGTGAGTTATTTTAAGTGTGGAGAAAGATAAGCTCTTCACAGAAAACTGTGTTGCTTTATACACCTCAATGACCAGTCACAGACTCAATGAAGAAGTCGTGAAAGACAGACATAACACAATGAACTCAGACTCTATAGGACATTTTGTTTGTGATATGTTTTTTTTGAGTAAGTATTCATTCAAATTCATAAAGGCAGGACCGTCTACTGAACGTCACATTGGTAAACCTTCAAAATCCCAGACTCAAGGGCAAGGAGACATTACTGGGCACTAATGTTTTGTTGAAAGATAGATGCTTTACTAAAATACGTTGCTGCTAAATGTATTTATAGTGTATTGATTGAAATAGAAAACAATCCTGATCCTGTGAGAACATAATAAAATATTCTTCTCAAAAGATAAAAATATCTGTGTTTATTCTGGGAGAGCCCCAGCACAAGTCAGCTATATAGCCTCCATGCTTCATGACTACATTCTGCCTCATTTCCAAGTCAGTCATGTGCAGAAGCTGAACTTTTTTCCTCAACAAAAAAAAATACATAAACAGACATTTCAAAGAGAATGGACTAAATGTGGCATGTGTAAGATCGAATATAGTAAAGATGTTTCTAATTAAACAGTTTGAGTGATATACTTACAAGAGAAAATACAGTGTCCCAAAAGCCTGTTCTAATTGTAACGGAATTAAGATCACAAGCTCCAAAACTCTGGGAGCAGAGTGTACAATTTTAAATTAAATATGTGTGAAGCTGTGCATGTAAACACCTAATTAACCAAGACTAGCATTTACAGACCTTTATAAAACTATGCCTTAATAATAATATAATAAAAGCTAAAGTTACAAGTTAATGACACCCATTAAGATAGACACAATGTCCTAAAAAGGCCACGTCCACACAAACACACACTCCCATAAACACACAGAAACTGATGTACCATAATTCACACAGCTCTGTAAAGTGAACAATCTTTGTTTACATGTTCCTAAAAGTCTTGGAATGCATGTGTGAAGGAGAGACGTGCATTTCACATGATCACAATCAAGTCCGGTTAAGCAGTAACACTGAAGTCTCAAAGTCTCAAAGCAAAGACCACATAATTAGAGGTCTATAAATCTAATATAGGGGCAAAGATAGACTAAGATCTTACTTCAAACTACATACTGTATATTCAGTACATTCTGCTCTCATTTTGACCAGGTTAAACCACAGACAGATCAAACTAGCCCCACTCAGACTAATAATATTATTGCAGTCAAGTTTTACCTCAAAATATAGAGCCCTAAAATCAATGGTTTCTTCACTCGCTAACATCTCATGAAAACACAGTTCTTGCCAGAATCAATCGCATCTCATATTGAGAGGTGACAGACCTTGCAACAATAATGTGCTTTAGATCATTAGTGAGTATACACCTTGAAAAATTAAGTAGTGCTGAACAAATGAAAGGAAACGGGAACAAAGGCATTCACTCCAACGCTTATTCCTTTTTATTTGTTTCTCTAAAGGGGACACCAGAGACTTTAATTACCTCTACCTGAGAGAGGACAAAGAGCCCCACCCACCGCTCTGTGTGAAGACCACACCTTAGTTCCCACGGTAACCCGGTGGATCCCCCACCCCACACACAATCTGCGTTCCTATGTGTTCAGACAGACAGAAAGTTGTCCTCTGTGGAAGTCAGTGGGACAAAGGCCATATACTCACATCCAGAGAGTCCTCATTGACAATGATGAGGGACATGCCGTGTGTTACCAGGCGACAGGAGTAACCTGAGAAGTAGCCAGAGGAGGGGAAAACACACAGTTGTCATTTTTTAAAAGCCTGATACAGTCAAGTATTTATACAACTCTTCAGGCATTAGTCAATATTCTACTCTAGTTTAGTCCATAATTACAAATGGTACAGCTGACAATGTTAACGGAATGTTAACATGTTATCATTCTTTTTGGTATTTGTGTATATTGGGACTGTGAGCACTATAATTTAAAGTTCTTGGTACAAATCAAGAATTTTCACACTGGGCATACCTTGTGGCCCTGCAGCCAATGTGAGCAAAGGCATGTCTGGAATTTCACAGCTAACATAATACACTTTTCTTCTAGCTGTGATTTAATTAGCGCCAGTCCAGAATTACCACTTGCCATGTTGAACATCAGGCTGCTGTTACAGGGTACACTTCTGCATCACTGGTTGTCCACAAGATACACATATAGAGAGTAGCCCACCATCTCCTTAATCCTGAAAGTTTATATTTTGGGTCCATCATCTTTTAATGTTCCTCTCACCTATGTTGATGGCCGTTTCCTGCTTGTCTCCAGTAAGGACCCAGATCTTGATGCCGGCCCGCATCAGAGTGGCAATGGTCTCTGGCACGCCAGCCTGGAGACGATCCTCAATGGCAGTGGCGCCCAGCAACACTAAGTTCTGTTGGTGGAACAGAGACATGACACGTGGAGAGAGGAATCAATTTGGATCAAAATATAACCCAAGTATGAAATATAGCACGCAGGAAAAGTAGCTTGAGCAAAGACAAAAATTTAGGCAACAAACTGAGCTCTCCATAGTGTATGTGAGGCCTTCTATGAGAGAAACAACATCTATATCTAATTTGACAATGAGGGTAATGTCAGAAACTTTAGATAGAAAACCCGCTTCAGTGGACCTTTAGACCAACTCTGCGTTTGGGCAAAGAAGTAACCCATTACCTTTTCTCCTGCTATAATTTGTTCAAGATTTTAATGCATGTGTGCCCTCTTTAGACACACTTGCATATACACAAGGTAACACTACTGTGTTGTTGACTCCAGTTTTATGGGGCTTTTGGCAGGCTGGCGCAGGTAATTATCCTTGTGGTCTCCCAGTCTGAGCTGCCCTCCGCCTCATGCTTCCTCTTTTTTCCCCCTCCTTACTTTTCTCACCTCTCTTTTCTTTCTTGTAAAGTACCATCTTTCATATTACTTAAACTCTGTCAGTATTCTTCTCTGATTTGCTCTTATTCACAGTAATGCATTTCTGCAAATGCCCACAATAAAAATGGCTTGTCATGTAATTCTCAATGTGTGGCAGCCACTGACTGAAAACTTTAAAGTGTGGGTTAGTGGAAGCAGTCTGCCATCTGCTGGCAACATCAAGTGTAGGAAGACTGTGTGTGGCCTTAATGTTTATTTCCATTGCAGTTCTCATTAAACATTGAGCATAACTAAAAGGGTAAGTGAGTGTGCTGAAAATAACATGCTTTAAGAACGTGCGCCAATTGGGATCCCAATACACATAAAAATATATCAGGAAAATGTTCTTATTACCTTCTCTATAAGTTCATAACACTCCTCTAGTTTCTGGGCACGGTCTTTGAGAATAGTGCTGGCCTGATTGTATTCTTTTAGCCACTCCTGATAAGTCTCTTCCTCTAGGTCAACATAAGCGAAACACAAAGTCCTCAAACCTGGGTGTGGAGAAGCAGATAATTTATTGTGAGCAGGCAGCAGTTATTAATAGCAAGTAGATTTTTATTAAAATGAGAGAGAGAACAAAACAAGACTTTTGCTACCTTCAGTAGCAAACTGTTCAAGATGAACGACAGTCAAATCTTTGTACTGAGATGACTCAGTCAAGCGTTCGAAAATGACATTATCCTATAAAAAAGTAAAACAAAACAATATCAGATCTTAGATGTTTTGTTTAGATGTTTCAACATCCAATTTTCCTCAGCACCCAGCTTGATTTAAACATACAGCTCCTTTGCAATACAAACGTAGCTTCCCACTGGGGGTTCTGACCACCACAGACATGCGTTTGCGGTTACTGTAAAGTAAGCAGAGGATTGACTACAGTACATGGTACAATCTGAAATAACGCTTTATTTACTTGAGAAACTATAAGGCGTGTTACCTGGAAAACTCCAGCACATTCAGCAGCTCGTAGCTCATCTCCTTTCCTCTCTAAAATAAAAACAGACAATGTCTCAGACAATATCAAAAGCAGCATTCATGAGCAAAAATGTCAAATTACACTTACGGCATCAATGATGACTGAATGAGGTGTCCTTACGGTAAAGACAAAGCCTAGCCCTTTGGCTCCTTTTACCAGAGCTCCTTCATCTGGTGAAGAGGCCTGATAAATAATCTGGTTGTCTGCTCTTTCTGGAACAACTGTGTGGCACACTGCCATCATTGTCAGAAACTCACAGATTTGAGGAGACGTAGGCTGGATATGCACACAACCAAAGTTGTTTTAGCAGCAGCCAATTAAACATTTCAGCTTTTCTCACAATTTCTTTATATTATGTAAAGCTTACATGGTTTGTCTCTATGTTTTGGATGAGCGTAGGGTCATCAAACTCTAAGGAGTTAGGCCACTGGATGGCAGATTGCTGTGAGAAATTAATAGAAACAAGCCTGCATTAAGGGTTTATATAAATTGTTGTGGCAAAGAAAAAAATGTTTTAGTAGTAGGTGAATGTAAGTGAAGAATTTTATTAGGACACTAGAAAGAAAACAGATGTGAAGGACTGCAAAGAAGGTCACTTACCTGAAGTCCTCCATTGAACGGTCACAGTCAAGATCAGGGAAATGGCTGCAGTGATGAATGGGGTTGCATTGTAAAAGGAATCAAGTTGATTAGTTAATTTGATCAAGCGGGCAAGATTGGAATCGTTATATAGAATAAGTGGATTAAAAGACATGCTTTGCTTTCTATGTTACAAGAGGTCATGATTTAGTTAAAGTTCAGGAAAAATTAGTGGATAAAAGATAAGTGCCAGTGCCTTTTAGAAGTTCCTTTGGTATGACAATGTGAGACTACTTACCCATATGTAATTCCAGCAATAGTACACTTCTTAAAGTGCATAATATTACAGGTGAGTGTTCCGGTCTTATCAGAAAACAGGTACTTAACCTAGCAAAAAAACAAAGAACACAAAAAAAAGGCTAAAATATATTTTAGAACAATTTAAAATGTTTGGATCCAGACAAAGAAAGAAATTAGGAGAGAGAAAAACATACCTGGCCCAGTTCCTCATTAAGATTAGATGTTCGAGCCATAGCAGGCGTATCTGTTTCTGCATAGTACATCTCCTCATCCTGAGCAAAAGAATATTGATCAGGGAAGAGTAAACATTTGTAATATGTTATGGTTCCACAATGTGTACATATATTATCAGGGACAGATTATGGATCGGGCAAGCGGGGCCCAAAACAATTTGCGATGCCTATCAACAATATATTTTTATCTGTAATTTTCAGAGGGCCTCTAATGAAAACAAGGAAGGAAGGGGGCCCTCTGACATTTGGCTACCAAAGGCCCTTGTGTGAGCGCTTTCAGAGGTCCCTCTGGCTACCAGGGCCCCTAGCCCTGCTATTGGACGTCGGGTGAGGGGTGGCGGTCCTCTGACCTGACTTCGGAGTACCAGAAGCCTAGGGAGGACGGGGGCGTATTTTCAGATGGGCAACACTTCTCCTGACAACCCACGTGTAAACCTGCTGTTTAGCTAGTAGTAAGTCAAGCGCTTTGCCCAGGGGCCAAATCCATGCCTGATTGATATACATATTTGCAGAACATTGCTCAAGCAGTAATGATAATTCATGTCAATATATTTGACCAATCACCCAAAGAAGAAAGATGCTATCCTCTTAACCCCCTTCATGTAAACACTTGCGATAAGATTTTTTTGTAAGTTATATCATTGTATTATTTTGTACAAGTCCCTTATATATCCCAGTTTTGCAATATGTACAACCAATTACATAATTACACATACTTACCCAGTTGATAAAGAGTGCCTGTGTAAACTTGACCACTTCTAGAGTGACCAGCAGGCTGATGGGGATTAGGTTGTTGTACAGAATGATAAAAGTCAGCAGATTATATGCAAAGTTAGTAGAGATGTCTCCTGCAAAAACAGTAACAATTTTAACACTTAAAGTGCAAGACATTTTAGTGGCAAAGTTAATAGACATGCATTCATTAGTTTAAGGACCCTCACCTGCCCGGGACAGGTACCAACAGGCCTCTTCAGTGTGTTCTTTGTTCCAGATGGCAGCCCCTACAGAACTGACCAGGGCCATCACCAGGAGGATGCAAAACAGGACAAGGATCTGCATGTTGGTCACTCGCTCCACATTAGAGCGCTTTAGAGGTGCTTTAGTAGAATTCTGGAGGTGGATGAAACAACAGATTATATTAAAGTTACATTCAAATTATAATATGCCAAATTAAATCATAATGTAGAAAGGCTTTTATATATGAAATCAATGTCTCACCTGCATTAACTTGGAGTCATGACCAGTGTATACAACAATTCCTACAACCCACTGAGTGTTTCTTAGCTGTGCTCCACGCAGCAACACTTGGTCTGGTCCCAGAGAAACTGGACTGTGGTTGAAAAAGAATAAGACAAAATAATGAAGAGAAATAGGAAATAGTTTTGGCTAAAATTGAAGTTTATGTGCAAGACTCACTTAAGGTTTTCCAGTCGTAGCGTGCCAGTGAAGTCATAGAGATGCCGGTTTGGGCCTTCACACTCCAAACGACCAGACAGTCCTATGAAATCCTCCAAGGTCTGAAAAACAGCTGTGAGAGGGAGACCCTGGAAAAAAGACAACAATGTCACTGTTTTTTGTGTGTGTGTGTGTGTGTGTGTGTGTGTGTGTGTGTGTGTGTGTGTGTGTGTGTGTGTGTGATGTGATGCAAGACAAGAACAAAAATACAAGTAAAAAGTGGAGGTATCATAGTTTGAATGACAAAACGATATTCTCACTGGTGAATTATAACAATAGCACTGCAGTATCTTCCCCACTTTCAACAACATAAAAACAAATCTGCTGGTAAAGATTTGGGTCATACCTGTCTGATCTTCAGATTAGTTTCCCCATCTAAGTTGGAAGTCTCAATGTAACACATGCCCTGTGGTTCACTGTAAAGAATTAAAAGATCACTAAGCACACAAAAAATATTCATGTCTTACAAACTAAAAAAAAAATACAGCAACACACAGATATACACAAGCTCACACACATTGGTGCCTGACCTGGATGACAATATAACCATGTCAGCTGGAAGATGCTGGCCATTGGTCACCTTCACTATGTCTCCTACTGCCACCTTGTGGCCACGATGCAGCAGAGCAATGACAGAAGAAGAAAAGGAAGGGGCAATTAGAGAAGGGACGGGGAGAGAAAAGATAAATACAAGGCCATTAGTGACAGCAAACAGGAAGCAAAGATGGAGAGATAATGTAAGAAGCCAGCAGAGCAGTTATCAGGTGCAAGCCATCACTGGAGGCAAAAGAAATAGAGTGCACGTAAATAATAAAGATAAAAACAAAAATTGTCTCAAGAAATTAGTTTTATGGCACATCATACAGTGCTGAATAAGAGACCAAATATTTTTAAACTATGTATTTGTTTAAATAAAAAAGTTCATAACATGTTGGAAAATGTGGTTAAGAAATTTACATTAAGATCACCAAGACTGTCAGGCAGGTTCAAACAAGTCAAAACTCTTAGTCCACACCATAACGTCAAGCTTTTTAGATGACTTTTTTGAGATATCTGCAAGCATAAAGCTGTTTTTTGAGGTCTAAGACATGGTCAGAACCAAATACTTATATAAAAAAAGAAAATGTTTGTATTCTGTCATCTGATAAAAGCTATTGGAGCTGTTGGTTTTTCAGTCACGTTCCCCGTCGTTGTCCCCAGGGCAGCGGTGGCTACAGAGGTAGCTTACCACCACCAAAGTGGGATTGTGTGAGTGAATGTGTGAGTGCTTGTGTGTGAATGGAACTGTTTTGTTACATTTTTCATAATTTATTTGTTCCAATTAGGCCCTTAGCTCTACGCCATAGGGATAGACACACAGCATCTCTAATAATTGTAAGAGTATCATTTTACCATTCTGTATTGAAACCAGACTGAAGTGCAAGTTAGGTGACCACAGTCTGCCTGCACAAAAGTGAACTACAGATTTCAGGTTAGACAAGACACTGATCGAGGCTCCCCGAGACAAATTCAATTGTTTTAAATATAAATAGGACTCAAGATTCAAGATTCATTTTTAAGCTAAACTGAAAGCATTTAATAGCACAAGACGGTCAATGTGTAATTCCAAACACCCTGTATTTCTGAGTGAATATTTCATGCCTTGTCCTGTTTTTTTACAGTCTAACTTGGCGTTAGTTTCAACAACGCCCATTAGACTAAACTGTTTCAAGAATGCAGGAAAGATGCAGATAGGATAAATTAATAAGCAGCAGTCTATAAAGGTAATGTTACCTGTTTCCAGATAATAGTCTGCCAGGCTCCATTTCGCAGCACTGAGAGAAGGGACACACATCAGTCAGCCTCATACAGTATTCATACCAACTAAACTTTTGTTTGGGGCCACATAGCCTGCACTTTAGTGACTGACAGAAGCAACCATTGACTAAGTCATGAAAGGAAAACAAAACCCACACAAACAAGCACACATGGAAAAACACACAGAATGACAACATTAATGAGCACACAGACAAATGAATACCTGTTGTCTTCTTCTTATTAACTGTATTGTCTGCTTTGTGTCTTTTCTGGAATAAGACAAATATCAATTCAAGTCAGTTGTGATTTGAAAGTCAAGCTTAAAGCCATTAAAAATATTTAAGCCAGCAATAGCTGAAAGGTTTAAAATTATGAGTAGTACTCACATAGTCCTCTATGATTTCTTTTATCCCTGCTACCGTAAGTATGAAAATAAGCGGGACAAGGGTGGTATAGCGTCCGGTTGGTGATACATCCGGAATTTGCTGTTGACAGAATTTAGAAGCACTGGTAATGAGAGGATCAATAGTTGGTGTGTAATTGCTTAATGGTTGTTAGAAGGACCATTACTGATGGCCACAGATTACTATTGCATGATATGAGACAGATAAGAGACAAGGTTTGAGAGGATAATGACCTTACAAAACATGGAAATCTCTTCATTGTGACATTTACCGTCAACAACTGTCCCCTGCTCAAATGTTTGGCGTGGATATTTAAAGGATCAAATCAAAAATAATACTGTCTATACACCTTCTTGTGGGTAACACTTACACAGCCAACTTTAACTTTCAATTACCTTATAGACTGTGGACCACACAACCACATAATCAAATCAAAGAGCTATATCAAAGTTTACCTGCATAAGTGCAATGAAGAGGAAGAAGGCATTGGCAGCTCTTCGGATCTGCTCATACAGAAACCGGGGGAGAAAGGTGAGAATCCCATATTTGGTGGTACTGAAAAAGAAAGAGATTTGTTTATATGAAAGAAGAGGAAGGAAGTCCATTAGAAAGAATATGTAGGAATTCATGCATAAATTATCTTTTAACCCTGAGCTGCATTACCTTTAATGCAACGTAACACTGTATCCATTTAACGTCTATAAAGTGCAGCACTCACAAATCTATTAGAATCACTTAATTGCACTTAAAAAGGATCAGAAGAGGTATTATGGGATGCACACACATCACAATTATAAATAGAGAGATTTTCTTTATCAAACAATCCAAATTTAGACCCAGAACCCCAGAAAAGAAGACAAAAAACCTTGGCAACCTTAACCTGTCAGTCAATCACCTAGACTGAACCGACACTTGCATTGATTAGCCTTGTAGTAGCCAGCAGCTACTGTAATAGCTTTAAGTGCAGCTAAAAATAAAACTAGCATTTAAATCCAAGCCTGCCTTGTTTTATCCCTGTATAACCTCAGAGCAACTAAGGATTTTTGCAGTTGTTGTTGTGCGTGCCTTGATCGACAAGTGTCAAATTTATGTAATCAATGGTAATGCACATCACTCCAACACATCACACAAATCTCATTAAATACATCACAGAGGTCACACGCTCACACAGCATCCTAAACCTGATGGTCTCGATAGTCCAGCATTACTGATCCTTAATCTAATAAAAGACATAGTAGGCCTACATATGACTCCACACATTTTCAATGGACTATACAGAAAGGTCCAACATGCAAGTAGTGTTAACAGCTGTCAGCTGCAGGGGTGAACTGCAGCTGTGCGCCATTGTAATAAACTGAATGAAAAGTAGGTTGAAGTCAGAGAACAGGCTATACGTGTTATTTTAAAACAAAACTATCTTGTGTATAACATGATAAGTGCATTGAGAAGTGCTAATGCACAGGTTGTACAAAACATCTGCAGATGGTAAAATGGGGGGTGATGAAGGAAATGAGCAGAGTGGGCAGAGTACACACGTAAAAGCTAAAGGCTTTAATCTCAGAAAATCAATACGGCTATTGAACCTTTAAAACATAAACTAAGAGTTACAGGAACATCAAAGTGCACGCCCCTGAAGTTAAACTGCTCCAATCTGCAAACAGTGGGGGCAGCACGGCAAGCACAATCCAATCATATGAGCCTAAGAGCACCTGCTTTGATCTCATTAGTAAAATTGAAATAGACTGTTTAAAGGAGAAATTGAGTCACCTGACAATAACAATGAACCACAGAATATCATCTTACAGCATGTGTTCCACTCACAGTAAAGGAGCTGATTTAATTGTACCAGTTAGTACAATGGAAAGAATAACATACAGCTTGTTGACAGTGCTGGTGTCTAGCCAAGTGCTTTTTAAAAATTGAAGTGAATTGAATAAACTGTGCCATTGACAACTGGGACTATAGTGATAAGGAGATTCTCTTCTACAATTCATGACGTTTGGCCCTGTCTGTAACCTTGTCCATGACAGATAACTGCACCAAGCGCTTCAATTCACTTTGAGTTCCCAGGACTCCCACAGCACGAATAAAACAGATTCTCACTTACAGCCATAAAACTAAGCTTAAGGAAATCCCTTTACAATTGCATCATTTATGAAAACATAGTTACTTGACTTTAAACCAACCTGTATTAATTAGGTTACAGCCACAATAGGCTTTATACAGTAATAGTCCTGTAGTGTAATAAGTAAGTTATTAAACCACTTTATCTAAACGTTTAGCACTTATGCCCTATTTCCGCAAGACCAAAGTGGTTTTATTTTTGTGATCTGACACAAAATACACAGAAAGGAAATGATTGAAAGAAAACAAAACCTGCTTAGTCCAAAGTCTAGTGTTCCTAGGTAGAGTATCAAGCTGTAATGACTTTGTGGTGTAGTATAGCTCTGTAAGTTAGTTAACTTCATCATAACTGTTGAAAAACGTGAAGTATTCTGACCTCTAGGATAAAGCTGGACAAAATATGTTAAAAAGTCTTCTCTGAATCTTAAGTGTAATAATAATTTAAGAAGGGCACAAAGAAGAGTCCATCACCTTCACTGTGTAGAGTATTATCTCAAACTCAGTGCATGTAGATCATGCATGGTCATCAGAGTGACACCAACCTGACGTGGTTGTCGCAGAACTTGGTATTCTGTGGCCGGTTGAGAAGCACCGTCCGCGCCGTGGCGTCTAGTGGCTCCTGGGACGTGGTTCCGGACATCTCATCATCTGCCTTGCGATAGCCGGCGGACGAGCAACCAGGTCCTGCACCGTTGGATTGATGAGAGAGAGGCGAGGCTAAGTGAGTGAGAGGCACAGATATAGAGAGAGAGGGGGGGGCAGAGGAAGACAGAAACATAGACGGGAGACGTGGTTTACAGTTCAAAGCTCATTTACTACTAGAGGCTACTCGTGATACAAAAGACTACAGCCCCTGTGAGTATTATTGCGCAGGTACAGTCAAAGCACACACGCTCGTTTCGCGACGCCCACGGGACCCCCCGCTTATTATAATGGATATGCTGAGAGATGCACAATGGCGAACAAACGCGAGCGGTTTGTCCGTTTAATCGGCGCGCTAACTTGACAACATGTAACACAGCGAGGAGCCGCTTGTAGTTTAAATTAGCCTCTAAAATATGACGAGTGTTTGTAACTCGCTGCAAATGCCGAATCTCTCTGGCTCTGCCCCCGCCTCTCTTTGTCATCCCCAACATTATACGCGTCGTGATCCACGCACGAGCTTCAACCGAGGCTAGTGCCCAGAGGAGAACACAGCCAAAGGCAAACAGATCTAGATGCAGCTGAAGTTTGCTCAGCTGCCACAACCACGAACCTGGGCGAGGACAGATGCGACAGTACGCCCGTGGCCCCTCTTGTCTCTTTCGGCTTTACTGAAGATGTATATCCCGCTAAGCTTCGCCGCCGAGTCATCTGGCCCACTGCCCGCCGTCTCGGGAGGCTTTTACCAGGCGCAATTTTGGACAACCCCTCCCTCCACTTTATTGTTGATGTGCTCGCAGCTACACATTCAGACAACGAAGGGAAGCCATATGGAGCTCCTTTAGTGTAGCCAAGGGTCAAAACCGGGACTCCGTTTTTTAAAGGGCCAGAAGCCTGATATCGCCTTGAGCTTCTGTGGTCAGGCACAGACGGGTCAAGTGACAAGCCTGAGGCAGGTGTCACCCATCAGTAGATCACTACGTATGTCCTTTTCCCTTCTGTCATTTGTGAGCAACAGCAGTAAGCCTTACAGTCTACACGTAGCATATGTAATGCCTGTGCACATTGCTACTAAATATTATCTTGCACGTATCTGGTGTTAAAGTTAAATAGAAAATACACTGTTATTACACGTAATTAGTCGTGTCTTCTGTTAGTGATATGAACAACAAGCCAACTGTATTACATAAATGACTTTCTTTACATCAATTATGGTCTATCACTTCTACAGAGGCAAACAACTATAGGCTAGTGCCATGTCTTACAATACGTGTATAAATAAGTAAAAAAATAAATATATAAATTAACTAACCTCTAATTGACATAATCCCAGCTATAATAATTATAGTATGACTGGAGTACAACAAGACTATAGGAAAAGAAATTGAAAGTGTTTTAATCTACGTCACACTTTAGCTTCACCCTTTAAGTGCAACACTGTAAAGCACAAGGCTCAAAGTCTATAAAACCACTGTGATCATATTCTATCTATCACTTATCTGTCATTTGCTGACCAGGCTATGAGGGTAACTGTAAATCACAATCAGTGCACAGGACTCCACAAAGATAATTACACAGAGCAAAGGAGAAAAGGAAGTGGTCGGTTATACAGAAATATAACATGATGATACAAAGTAAGGCAAAAGAAGGGCAAAGCTTCAATTATAACTTTTACATGCATGCTTTTTCCTTTTAGCTCTAGCATTAATTTTGTTTTTTTGAGCAAACCAAAACAGTAGTAATTAAAAAAATAAAAAAAAAGATCATGTTTTGGTTACTCGTCTCTGGAGTGAAGCCGGTGCAATTATTAGTGATGCACCAATGACTCAGCAGCACTCTCTCGCCCAGTCAGGTCAATAACACATGGTAAGACAAGTCAGATCCTTCCTTAGCACTGGCCTGATCTTATGACCTATGAGCAGGTACTACCAGCTACTCATTTAATTTGTGTTATTTACACATTTTAAACAATTAGTCATTTAGCAGACGCTTTTTTTCTTAACAACAAAACTCAACAATTTTAAGTTATTTTGCCACACCACCCTGGCCTCAGTCCATGGTCCATTGCCAGTTTCACTGTTAAAAAGCAGGCTCGGCTAGTGAATAATGGATTGGGACTGGCTGCATAATTTATCTACATTTTCCAGTATGGCAGAACATATTTCACCAGACCCACTGGCTTGGTGCTTTGCCAAGGCTTGCACTCAGGAAATGGCTCACATTTCTGCTTTTTCCCCTCACTAATTGTACCAGTTAATATAAAGAAATGCTATGAACACAGCTTTACACAGGTACTCAAGTAATGTCTCAAGTAATCTCAAGGACACCAAAATCTACAACTGCAAACTCAAATGAAAAAAAAACTGAAGGTGAAAAAACAACTAATTTTGAGTTTTTATCCTCAACCCTTATATTAAATCAGACTAATAATTCAGGAAAACATTACCAACAGAGCCTTGTCTGCCTATGTCCCATGGCTTTCCATGTCTCTGAGGTGGCCTATATGTCCTATGGGACGCTCCTGCCTGAAACGGTGGCTTGTGTTCTCAGTGGTTTCATTTACAAGAGCAGCAGTAGGAAGTAGTGCAAGAAAGCCTCTTACAAGCCAAGAGAGCGAGCATGATAATCCCATCCATGTCTGCTCTGCAACTTTACCTGCCGCTAATCTATACTGTTAATCCTACAGTAGAGACTACAGCATAAAGACCTATTATAATTTATTGTTTAAAAATTATAACTTAAAAATAATATATATGACACAGGTCTATTTTTTTAACTCAAACCGTTCTGCACTGAAAAACAGATTTTTATTTAATGCTTAACAACATGCAACACCACATGCACCTGTTCCCCTTACCGTCTGTTTAAGCACACATGCATGCTGCCTTGTCAATTTATGCTTTAATTTGAGCAATGCCGTGTCTACACATGCATAATTTACAGATACAACAGCAGGCCTTTTGGAGAGTTTTGCTTAAAGACCTGTGCACCTGTCTCATTTTATCTATATCAACTAACATGTGTGAACACAAAGCTTTCCACAAGCACATGCAGTGGGAGTGTTGTTCCAGGTCATCATTCCTCACTCCAGGCCCCAAAGAGCTAAGGATAACTTCCAAGTCCACATCGAGTAATTATTGTGGTAAATCCTGTAGCTCTTGAGGGCTGGGGTTTACAGCCGTTCAAAACTCTAGTGCACAGCCACATGCACCTTTGGACTCCAGACACAAATGGGGGTCGGGGTCAGTCTAATTTGAGCAAACTCACTTTTGTCAAACCTGTCTGTGACGCGGGTACACATGGTAGCACCCAGGTCTGGGTCCTGCAGTTCAGAAGTCTCCTGCCTAATGGTGGTCAACACTAACTGTTCTGTAGTTCGAGAGAGGCCACGACAGAAGAAAACAACACACACAAGACAATATGTCAATACACTGTACTGTACAAAAGACACAACCCATCTATGTGTCAGTAAAGGCACTGTAAATTGTATGTTTACTGGAAGCATTCTGTGAAATGAGATTCATGCAGGAATATGAAAATTGTGTCTGAGAAATTATAAACAGATGGCTTACTGCTAGCCTGATCAAGAACGCCCCCGTGAGTTCAGCTGAAGTAATTACCTTGTTAGTGCAATTAATATGGCTACCCTTTATCTCATAAATGACATCTCCAGTACTTTGAAGTCATGATAACCACTCATTATCTCTTCCAAACAGATGTATTGTTGACAGACCCTTGAGCACAAAGAACACCAAGCAACCAACAGCCTAAGTACACCTTTCTTTTCTACTGTGTACATAAAGCTGAGTGCAAAAGCCCGATCCCTTATTGTCAAACAGAGCAGAGATGTGTCTTCCAATGAGGTAGCATTTGATGAAAATAGATATTTTGTGTGTGTGCCAGACAGTAAATGTGACAGATTGGCAGCTGCATACGTCATTGCCAGGGATGTGGCAGGCAGCTCACTAATTAGAGTAAAGAATTGAGAGGTCAGACTTCAGGAGATTATAGGAAAGACACCGTGGAGAATAAGAGGCAAACATCGAACATACCATATGATGACCTACTGAGGTGGAAGTCGTCCTTTGCCTTTGCACTAACGTTTAGCTTTTATCTAATTTATATTTTAGGGCAGAGCGCTCCTGCCTCACTGCAAGAAGGTTGTGAGTTCAAACTCTGGCTAAACAATCTCGGCCAGCTCCGGTCTTTCTGTGAGGAGTCTCCATGTCCTCCCCGGCTTACTGTGGGTTCTCATCGAGTACTCTGGCTTCCTCCCACTGTCCAAAGACATGCATGTTCTTAGTGAATTAATGTCAGTTGGTAACTCTAAAGTATCCAAAGTGCATGAATGTGAGAGTGAATGGTTGTCAGTTTCAGCCTTGCCAGTAACTGTCCATTGTCCAGGGTGTACCCCACCTCAGGCCCAAAGTTGGTGGAATAGGCTCCAGTCACCCGTGACTCCTAATAGGGCTGAGTGGAAGAAAATGAATGAAATTAATGAACTACAGTATATTATCTTTTTTTTTTTGGAAAAGTTTGCCCCAATGTATAGGTTTAGCTATAAGTAAATGGGCTCAGTAAAATGTGCCATCAGGTTTTAGCTCATTATTTTGCAAATAGAAATGCTTCACGCTTTTACATAATGTAAATAATAAATACAATAAAACTTTTTTGTTTTGTTTTTTTGTGCAATAGCAGGTTGAGGAGCTGAGCTGAGTTACATTGCAGACAAACAATATAAAATGTTTTCTTCCATTACAATCCTCCGTACAGAGTCCAGCATGTAGACAGACTGGCCCAGTTGTCTCTTGTTCATAAATTGCCCTGCTTTCTATATCTGGAAGCTGCAAACGGCCACACAGCCACACACATACAAAACAAAGCAAAGTACTACACAATAGTGAATTTGCCACAGTCGCTAATAAAAGCCAATGGATGAGCTCTATCCTCCAGGGCAATCCTGCCCATACAAATTTGACACGTGTAAAGTCATTCCATGAAATTTTGTTGTGTTAGGGATTTATTTCACTACCCCATACACCGGAACCTGCATTATTATATATTAAAACTATATGTTATGTGATTAGAGAGCGTAAATGTACATTACCTGGCCTTTAGGATG
This sequence comes from Perccottus glenii, assembly GCA_024416835.2. Taxonomy (NCBI): domain Eukaryota; kingdom Metazoa; phylum Chordata; class Actinopteri; order Gobiiformes; family Odontobutidae; genus Perccottus; species Perccottus glenii. Next base: position 15,788,970 of record CM044558.2, read on the forward strand.
GGTGAAATTATTTTACGGACAGACTCAGAATTAGGAGCGTCCTTTACGTGGTCACGTGTTTCTTAAGTCGACGGGGTAATAAGCTGTTCTCGGACTGGGTTCTAGTCCTTTAGGGTCCTGGTTTACAGCCTCGACTACACAACAGTTAGCATAAACATAAGCATGTCTCTAGATCAAAATTAATTAGCAGGCACAGGCTATTTCAAGTCCTCATGAAAAGTCCGCCGGTGACGTCTAATAAAATAAAATTATATAATACCCGCTAAAATGATGTCGATGGAAATAACCTACAATGCTCTTTATTAAGAGCCTGGATGCCCTTGAATGCAGCTCACGTCGGCGCCAAAAGGAGCCAGACTCTAGATAGATAGATAGATAGATAGATAGAGATAGGACGTTGGACCGGTACACATGCGTGCCGCAGTCCCGTTATTGTGACACACCAAAGCTATAGATCACTTATGCACGAAAACATACGGGCCGTTGTAACCTCAGGCCTATTTATATAACAATAAGTCGCAAATTAAAATACGAGTAGGGTCCTCCAAAAAAAAACAATTATGAAGTGTCATCTGTGGCGGTTACATTAGCTTACCTCCCTCGCTGTGTATCTTCTTGCCCCTCCGATTGAAATACATATTGCTGGTAAATGAGTGTCGATCTGACTGAGACGAAGAGGCCGGACTGATGGCACACTCATGGCATACACAACGCCCAGGACACGGCTCCAGAAGCGGGCCGTGTCTGCTGCTGCCACTGCTTGTCAAGGAGCATACTGTATTTCTCTGATGTACCGCGGCGGAGGTAAATGATTCAGGCAAGCGGCGGTTTAAACCAGCGTCAAGTGAGCCGAATAAAGGAAACTAGATTATTGTACTTCCGGGACACATTTTAAAAAATCATTAACACAATGCCTATAATAAATTTTCAATTATGGGTAAGAAATAAAGTCTAACCGATAGGTTCTGATGAAATGAGTTGTTTCACGCACTACTTAAGTGACGACATGAAGACAAATGTTACACTAAGCTTTTACTTTGAAGGGTACGTTTTGTGACGGCAAAAAAAATCCGAGAGGAATGAATAGCTTCCTAGCTTTATGTACGTATCCGATAAGCTTAGAATTTAAAGCTGATTTTGAAGATTTTGAAGGCTTAATAATCAAAAAGAGTTATCACAATATAAAGGTGATTTATTTTATGACAGGCCAAATCATGTTGAAATCCTGGTTTTAAATAAACGTACACTACAAACGCTACAAAACGGCAATTTATTCCGTTGTCAGATTGTAATTTTATCTTTCAGTCATTTGCACATTAAGTGGGAACAAACTAAATAGTACTAATACTACGTTTCTGCAATGACCAGAATTCTATTCCCTCCTAAAGGTGACATAAGGGGAACAAAAGCTTACAAAAAACAGATTAATTCGTATTCTGGACCTTTTAAACAGCACACTTCAGTGAAAGCACCATACACACTATCACCCATTCATGTACTCTCTAATTTGCGAAGCCATATGTCAATGTAGAAGGGGCTTTGAACATTTATTCAAATTCATATTATGGAGTTGAATGAGCTGGAAAGAAAGAGCATCTAATTCTTTTACACTTGAAGGGTGGTAATGACTGCTTTAAGACAAATGTGCAAGCAAAACAGTAAAAACGACCAAGATATTATATTCAAAATTGATACGAGTTGGATGGTGACTATATTTAAGCAATACAGTGTTAGCAACAATGAAATGCAACACAAACAATACTGTTTCTTTCTCTCCTTATTGCACAAATCATAGTCTATTTACATCAACATCCTGATTATCAGGTGTGAATTGCATTTAATAGAATTGTGCAATGTCAGTGATTATAAAGTGACTGAATCAATTCTGTATTGCAATTACAGGACATGTGTATGTAAACAATTTAACAAAGGCGACAGACTCCATAGAATAAAAATGTTTCAAATAAATACATATTTAATTCCCCTCAAGGATTAATGTTTTTTAAATTGAATTGAATTTATAGTATACATGCCAGCAAATAAATTGTTTTGCAACCAGATGTGTAACACTTAAAATAGCGTTCAGCCTTAAAATGATGGCCACGGTCGATCATTAAGGTTTTCCTGATTCCAGTCATAACAGATGTGAGGAGCACTGCATCACATCAATACCATTATATAATTTAAGATATATTTACAGCTTATGTCAATTAGTGGTTTGGTGTCAAGTTGCAGTTAGAAGATTATCACATTTTTCAGACATTGAGGAGTTAATGTGAGACTATTCAGCAGCAGCTACAAGAGCTTCTTAAGCGTTATGCAATTCATTATTGTGGCCAGTGTAAATGGTCACAGGAAAAAAAAAAAAAACATACAGGGGCAAAAGTCTAAAAAAATAAACTTATTCTCTGCATTTATAGCTTTTTTATACTTCAATTTCACACTTTCTTCAACACAATTTAAAGAAATGTAACATGAAAAGCACTATGTACATGCAAAGTCCACTTGGGTCTGCTTCAATAAGCCAGGCTGTGACATGACAATTAATCAATCATGATGGACTCCAAGTATGGGCTGCCTACATATTGGGCAGGTGTTGTTTTCAGAGAGCCAGCGGTCAATACAGTGGATGTGAAACTCATGAGAACATGGTAGGCGGCGCAGCTTGTTGCCCTGGGCATACTCATTGATGCAGACACTGCAAGCACGGCCCATCTCACCCTCCAAACTAGCCTGGCCATAGGTACGTGTGACTAGATTGTCAATCTGCTCTTTGGTCAGGCCTCGAGGGTGTTCATCATCATCTTCATCATTCAGCAGGAAGAAGTGTGCCAAACGCAGAATGGGTAAAGTGCCATTCTCTACCAGGTTGTTGGTGTCTCTGCTAGTAACCCTTCCCTCTGTGGTACTTACTACACCTCCTGCTAGCCTCGACTGTCCACTCTGCTCCTCTTCACTTTCTGCCAGCCTTGGTCTCTCCTGATCAGCCCCACCAGTACCAGCTTGGCCAGCTGATCTTTCATTTGAGTGATGACTTGCTGGGCTGTTTGTACTACTAGCATCTGTGTGGGAGGGAGCAACACTTTCAGAGTCAGCTTCTGTTTCCATTAGTGAGCTCAGCTCTCCAAATCCAGTCATGATTTGACGCAAAATGGACCGCAGTGCAGTGGAGTTGGGTTCTCCAAGGCCTGTTTCACTAATGCGGCGCAGTGGAATCCTAATAGTGCTCACATAGGTGCGAATCCCAGCACGCTCAGAACGTGAAATTGTGCGTCTGAATCCTCCACTGTCACTTTCAAAGGTTACAGTGTTCTCAGCAACCCGGGCACGCGAACGTGTTCTGCTGGCGATGCTGTCACGGTCCCGGTTTTCCCCAGGCCGAATTCTTCTGACTTGTAAGTCTAACATAATAGTTGGGTGCCGGCGAACTGCAGAGCTTCCTGCTATGTGCGACTCACTTTCACGTTCTACTGTCTCTATGACTGGCTGTGATATAGTTGCAGGTTCTGTTACAACCTCACTTGAATCCACTGACACAGAATGGGATCCACTGCTTTGATCAGCAGCGTGGATGCCAGAGTTGCTGTTATCAATCGATGATGGAGGATCAGTAATTGAAACTGGTGTTCTGTGCAAGGGTGAACGACTTCGCCTCGAGAGACGAGATGAAACACTACTTCCAGCTGCAGCCCTACGTGTACGTCCACGGGATCGAGTCCGACTTCCACTCGTTTCGTGTCCTACAGATGGGACCTGAGATCCCGCCACAGGTGACCCAAGAGGACAGTCTAGAGGTAAAGTTGCATTATCACGCCCATGCTCTAGTTCTGCAGATTGGGCTTGATTTTGCATCATAGTTTGCTCTTGATGAGGAGTTGGGTCTGTTTGCAGTGGTGCTAAAGAGTGCAAACTGGAGCCTCTTCTTGCAGCAGTGGTTTGTGGAGGCACAGGTGTTGGAAATGTTGACGGATTTGTAGTAGAAGCAGTAGTGTTGCTGCGTGTGCGTCGCGTATGTATCCTCCTAAGGGGTGGCGTGGAGACGGATAAGGGGTGGGCCTGGGAGTAAGAGATGGCCGGGGGTTGGACAAGGCAGAGGAAGTGCGATTAGATGCTGTGTTTTGAGTTGTTACTGGTAACTCTGAATGGTCAGAGATGTCATTATGCTCCCCTGGCTCCGGCTGATCATGGTTAATATTAATTTCCAAGCTAAAGCGGAATTCTCCACTGTTAGGGTTTGTCCGACTGACAGCTCGCCAAGTCTGATTGCCACTCTGCCCACTGCGAGTTGCATTTCCAGTACGTCTAAAAGTGTTGAGCCACTCCAGTAATGAATCACCATTGGAAGATTCTCCACCTGGTTCTGTGCTTCCTGTAATAGGTTAAGGGTAAAGGACTGATTTAGCATCAACATCCAAACTTAAATCTTATATAGTATTTGATAAACACCAGTCTGAGTGAATTGCTTTGCTTGTAATAAACCGTACAGCTATTATTTAATGGCTAGGACATTAAACATTTTCAATACCTGGCCCTCTTCGTCCTCCAGTCCCTCTCTCCTCCCCCTCACCACTACTGCCTTGTTGTTCTACAGGATTTGTATTCTGAAGATGCTGTCCAGTACGTGGTTGAGATGACAAACGCTCTTTAGCTCCATCAAGGCGCTGTCTAAGTTCCTCAGCTGTAACCTCCCCTGGAAAACACGTTAACCCAGATTGTTATGTATTACACCATTCCTTTATTATCTTTTGTATTGGTAAGTAATTTGTATTAATATTCTCACCTGGGGTACCCAACAAGTTACTGTCCCTCATAAGGCGATACTCATCTTCACTGAGTTCATTAATAAAGTGATAATATGCCTCCTCTCTCCGAAGACGCTCTGCCTGTCTCCGCCGTTCATCTCCCCCTCCAGGAGGGTCCATCGCTGCGGAAAGTGCTGACAGAATAAGTGAATGGGAGAGTCAGTCACGGGTGAATTCTCACAAAGCCTTAAATGTGGGAGTCTCATGTTGAGCATTCACTCTGCTCAAGATGATACGTACTTGACACAGTGTGGTATATAAAAGCTATAGGCTATCTTATGCATTCCCATTTGTCGAAAACATTTAGGGTGCTTCCAACAGTGATGGAGAATCAAAAAAAGCCTGCAGACACAAGAGTTTCAAGTCGGAGTTGTTCACTACCTCACCTCATCAGTCTTTAAAAACCCATAAGCACAAGCAGCACCAACATGGCCATCGAATTCTAAGACAACGATTACTATTCGACTATTTCACAATATGAAACGCATGTTAGAATTTGTCTTCATGGTTCGGGGAGTAATATTAGCCCAAGAACAAATATTAGCAATGGAAAGGCCAGGATCACAATCTCGTGTTATCATCCTGGTTTACAGCCAATCACAGTGCTAGTTGTGATGATTGGCAGTTAGAGTATCCAATCAATGTTCAGCAGGGGCTGGCCTGAAAACACTAAAGGTTTTCCCATTAACGCTAAGCGAGCAAAGGGAAAGACAAAGATTTATGTACAATCTACTTTAATAAAAATATCCATCATGTTACATGAAAAGCATTATATGCTTTGGCGTTCCTGGAAAATGACCCCGTTTGCCTCCGAGAAAGAATAAAGGCAATTTAAAGTGCGCAATGAAATAGATGCTAACTACTTGCTAGCTAGTTAGCATTAGCAGCGAGAGCAGAGTCGACAGCAGTGGGGCTAGTTTAGCTGTTTCACCTACGAAATAGAAAGCTTGTAGAGCTCAAAATATATTAATTTGAAAGAAGGTTTTTCTGAAACGTTAATCTTATCAGATAGTTGCTCACTAACCCCACACAGTTTTTTGAGGAGCTAATGACAGCAAAGAGTATTTGGTACCTGACAAAGCAGCTGTAATATGGACGGTTCTCTCCTGTGTTCGCCCTGTTCTCTCTAATCAAGATGGGACCAGTGGTGCTACTCTGCAACACCGCCCATCAGAAACATTGTCTTGGTGACATTAGTTCCCGCGTGACACAGCACCAAATTTTCTTTAACTCAGAGGGTGTAGTCATGGGTAGTGCATAAAGTATACACATACGCTATATTGTAATATTTTATTATTATATACATCTAGGGTTAAATGCTTAAATATATTGTTGTATATATTAATTGGCTCAGGGCAAATATACTTTGGGTTTTTTTAAATTTTGAATACAGTACTGAAGTGTCTTGCTAGTATGTGCCATGAGCATGACACAAACTGAACTCTTCAGCCATACATTTAGCACAATTCTGAAATTAATTTTGAAACAATACCACAACTGTTCTAGTTTAACAAACAATCTATTAAGTGGTGTGAGCTGAGGAATAACAGCTTTCAGTCTCATGTCAATGATTTTTGTTTTATTTGTGATGGACTTAAGACTGCTTTTATGGTACATGCAAGATAAAACTACAACAAAACAATCAAATAGTATAATCCCAGCTGTGACTGAATTAAATCGAATTAAACATCAAGCAAGATGTAATGCCAAACATCTTTATTGCTTTGTGCGTGTGTGTTTTGTTTGTTAGGGGGCGGGAGTAGCAAGACACTTAACCCACCTTGCCTCCAGTGACTGTAACACTGGTAATGTAATGTAATGTAATGTAATGTAATGTAATGTAATGTAAGTCGCTTTGGATAAAAGCGTCTGCTAAATGAATAAATGTAAATGTTTGTGTGTGTCATTCAAAAAACATTGAATTATTTAAGCAGAGTTTCACTGCATAAACAGATAGATATATGTATTTTTCTTTTAAAAACTTTTTGCAAGAATGAATTTCCACGTGGTATCCATGTTCTCACTTTCTTTATTTGCTGAACTGGCTGTGTGTTTGCGACATTTTGCGACAGTGCCGCACACGAATACGCCGTTGTTATCGACTGAAGAGCGTCTCTTTGGAGCAGATACCGGCTGTGAAAAACGCAGCAACAAGAGAAAGGAATACATTTCGGACTTGTTTCAATCGTGAGTTTGTCTGACCAACACTTATCCCACTTAATGCACAAAATTGACTGGAAAGCTCGATGTGAAAGCCTAGTGAAAAGAAAAGGAACACGCTGGGAAAGACAACTAGCCGAATAATCAAACCGAGCTCGTTGGAGTAGCAGCCTAGTTGCCTCCCAAGCGACACTTCAAAAAGGAAGGAGCAACCACCCTTAGCGTAAACAGTGGTGAAAATGGACTATGACTTTAAGGTAAAACTAACCGGCGAAAGAGAACGAGTCGAAGACTTGTTTGAGTACGAAGGATGCAAAGTGGGAAGAGGCACATACGGACATGTATACAAGGCAAAGAGAAAAGATGGGTGAGTTGAAGACCAGTAAGGCCTCGAGCTACTGAACCTTGCGCCAGCGTCCTCCCTCTCTCAAATAAATTTTAATTATTTTTTCTCCTCCAAGGCTGGCATCGAGTTCCACAGGCTAAGCAGGCACAGTTAAGGTTTATTTATGAAATTACTAGGAGAGGAAGCCTATTAAAACTGTTCCGGCTACCTGGCTGCTGGATAAACTGTATAAACGTACAGTAAATTTCCTTTCAGTTAGCACTACTGGACTGAGACAAAGTGCTTAATCTCACGACGGCTCTGTTAAAACGTTTCTGAAACAACACTTTTGTTTAATATCCTAGCTAATAGTCTTTACTGAAATAAGCAGCTTACATGCAGCACGTTAATGATTTATCTGTGTGTTTGTAGGAGATTTACTGACAATCCAGACCTAACTTGAGAATGTTCAATATATTTTTATGTCTTGATGTCATGTCACTGTAATTCATAGTATATTTTTATTAATTAATTAATTTATTTGATTGGGACAGTGCATGTTGATGAACATACACAAGACACAGCCACATTAATGCCAGATTGTAGCCTTGGGCTAATTTCCATCCGTTGTCCCAACACATTTAAACACTAGAGCAACATTCATACACCAGTGCTGTGTCACTGGAGGCAAGGAGGGTTAAGTGTCTTACCCAAGGACACAACGACAGTATGAACTGTGGGGAGAGCGGGAATTGAACTGCCAACCTTCGGCTATAGGACGAGCGCTAGATTTGATGTTTTTTGGACTGGGGTTGTATGTACATTTTAGGAAAGCTGAGGCGCTACTGAGCCCATTTTGGCCGCCCAGGCATACTGGCAATCAGAACCACATAAAACGGTCTTAAAGTGTTAAAAGATGCTAGTTTACTTCAGGAGAAGGAGGAGCTTATTTGTGCTTGCTTACTTGCTTTGTGCACATTTGAGGCACAAAGCATGGGTTTATTAGAATAACTTTAGCCAAGAGGAGGAAGAGTTGTCACCAATTCATTAAAGTGACCAGTCCTGATGCCCAGTTTGTCCCATTACAGCTCCCAGTCTGTTTCCTCTCTCCCGTTATTGTTTTGAACCTCAGAGGTAAGCTTCATTACAGAAATTTGGAGGTTATGCCACTCAGCCTCCCCTCAAAGTCCTTGTGCCAACTGCCAAGTGCCCCTCTTAATTGTTTTTGTGCAGAGGACTCTCAAAGGGCCTGCAGTCTGCTCTGGTGTTGATGTTACTCTGCCTCTCGCTTTTTGTTTGTAGGAAGGATGATAAAGACTACGCCCTCAAGCAGATTGAAGGCACTGGCATCTCTATGTCAGCCTGCAGAGAGATTGCAGTAAGATTTTGTTTTTCCTGTTTTTTTTTTTTTTTTTTTGTAACCCTACTTACTAAACATGTAAATGACAATGACAGTAATTTTATTTTTAAATAATGGCTAGTAAAATCATTGTTTGGATAGTCATAGAAGCAGTTCTCAATTAATTTGTTTATTGTAGCTTCTCCGGGAGCTGAAACACCCCAATGTCATCTCGCTGCAGAAGGTTTTCCTGTCACATGCAGACCGTAAAGTATGGCTGCTTTTTGACTACGCTGAACATGATCTCTGGGTAAAGTATACACACAAACTGATACAAGATGCATGACAGAATTCTGAACCGTAACAATTTAATGTGTCACGTGTATCTGATTTCACATGCACAAGAGTCATTTGTGTTTCTTATACATTACTTATGGTTTCATTATTTTTAAATTTAGGTTGGTGCAATAAACTGAACATGTTAAACATGTGTCTTTAGTATATATAACATACCACGAAGTGAACATAAAAAAGCAAACTCTCTGCTGTATTATTAGTGGTTTTAGGACATAGCATCAAAACTGAATTAAAATACTATCTTCTGCCACAAAGCTGCAAAACACTTGCTACAGCTGTAACAGAAATATAAACCAGTGGTACAAATGTGAGTGACAGAAACTACATTTAAACTAATAAAATACATATATCTTGTCTTTCCTTTAGCACATTATTAAGTTTCACAGAGCATCCAAGGCTAACAAGAAGCCTCTTCAGCTGCCTAGAGGAATGGTCAAGTCTTTGCTGTACCAGATTCTAGATGGCATTCATTACCTCCACGCCAACTGGGTCCTTCATAGAGACCTTGTAAGTGGATTGGGGGGGGGGCATGGGGAAAACAACCAAACGCGTAGAAGTAAAACAAGTCAACAGATGTTGAAAGATTGGCTTGGGCAAAGAATCTGTCAAGAATGAGAAGCTGTAACAGTCTGTAGCCATTGCTACCATGGGTAGATCAGTGTTTAAAAGTTTAGCATGCAGTCTAGTCTACTTTGTGCCCCAGTACCGTGATGACTAGTACAAAAATAATTTGTTTAAAATATAAATATGCAAAACAATATTTTGGTCTTTTTTGTTTTATATACATTTTAATGTGCTATATATCAGTTTAGTAGTGTGGTATGTAGACCAGCTCTTCCCTGATGTGCACTTTTTTTTGTCCACTAGAGCCCACCAACGTCCAAGTTTAGTACTACTGCTTTACTAAGCGGCAATAGCTGTTGTCCAAACTATAAAAAGTATTTGGGATGTGTAATTGCTCCTTTTTTTTTTTCCAGAAACCAGCCAATATTTTAGTGATGGGTGAAGGGCCAGAAAGGGGTAGAGTAAAAATTGGTATGTATTTCTGACGTTTTAGTGTGCTATCTTGTACCATTAAATGATAAGTTTACTCAGTATACTGTCTGTTTATTCTGTAGCGGACATGGGTTTTGCCCGTCTCTTCAATTCACCATTGAAGCCTTTAGCCGATCTCGACCCTGTCGTGGTCACGTTCTGGTACAGAGCACCTGAACTATTGCTTGGAGCTCGGCACTACACCAAAGCCATTGGTACAAACACTCTTTAGAGCTTCATTAAAACTAAAGATTTTTTTAGTTTACTTCAAAACAAAAAAACTAAATTTGTGAAAATATGCTAAATTATAAAATGAAAAGTTGTGAATAATCTAGTGTGTACTTTTCCATTTCCGTTTAGTAATGGCTGTGGTTTGTGGTCTGCTTTTTTTTAGACATTTGGGCAATTGGCTGCATCTTTGCAGAATTGCTGACATCTGAGCCTATATTCCACTGCCGCCAAGAGGATATTAAAACAAGCAACCCTTACCACCATGACCAACTGGACCGTATCTTTAATGTTATGGGCTTCCCTGCTGGTAAGACTAAAAAGTCTAATAGCTAATAATTTGTTAACAACAGTGAATGTACATGTGTAAAGAAGAGATACTCCTCTGACTGCTGTATACTGTAAAATGTTCTACAAGATAGGCTCTTTCCATGTTCATAATTTCAGTTTTTCTTTCTTATTTTTTCTGGCAGTAATGTGGCCTGTAGGCTTCCAACATCAATGCACTAACACAGTAGATTAAGTCAAGTCACAAACATACAGACATAGACAGTGTAACACAGTGCAGTCATGTTTTTTTCTACTTCACAGATAAAGACTGGGAGGACATAAAAAAAATGCCGGAGCACTCAACATTGATGAAAGACTTCAGAAGAAACACGTGAGTTTGTGCAGCATCAATCCCTAAGCTCAGTGTTTTAAAGCAAACTAGAACTACTATTGTTATGTTATGTTATATTCTTTCACCACATAATGTCTAAAGGAATACACTTTTACATTTAGACACCATTTATTCCATTTCTCTTGCGTTTCATTAAGTTTAGTGTGGGTTGCTTTTGCTTTATTACAGATACACAAACTGCAGTCTTATAAAGTACATGGAAAAACACAAAGTCAAACCCGACAGCAAAGCATTCCATTTGGTAAGAGGAGTTTTGCCCAAAAAACTGCAATACGTGTAAAGATTATGCACAGTCAATTAAATGCATGTGACAATGCAACGATAGATGTCTAAAATATATTTCCTTTTTAAAGCTACAGAAGTTGTTGACCATGGACCCTATCCGTAGAATCACATCTGAGCAGGCAATGCAGGACCCATATTTTTTGGAGGAGCCTCTGCCAACATCTGAGTGAGTTATAGAAACAAACAGGCAAACTGACTGGCTGCTAAGCATCGCAGTCACATTGGTATTTCATTAAATTCTTTGGTCTTTTGTGTAGTGTTTTTGCAGGTTGCCAGATTCCTTATCCCAAAAGAGAATTTCTTACAGAGGAGGAGCCTGAGGATAAGGCAGACAAAGTAAGAGTACTGTGACTTTTTTTTTTATTGCCTAATTACACATATTCCCTATTAAATACAAAGACAATGCGAGCATTGCATGTGTATTTTTACTTTTAGAAAAACCAGCAACAACAGGGAAATAACCACACAAATGGAGCAGGACACACTGGCAACCCTGAAAACAGCCACAATCAAGGGCCACCACTGAAGAAAGTGCGAGTTGTTCCGCCCACCACTACCTCAGGTGGCCTCATCATGACCTCAGACTACCAGGTACCGATGCCATTTAAACAGCTCATTGTGCTTTAATTGATTGGATGCTAGCGGTTATTTATTTTACATTTGTTCTTGCAGCGCTCCAATCCACATGCTGCCTACCAGAACCCTGGACCAAGCACATCACTGCCCCAAAGCAGCATGGGATATTCCTCTACCTCCCAACAACCACCCCAGTACTCTCACCAGAGCCACCGCTACTGAGACATCTTATCACACGGAAACACATACAACATACTCATAGCCCTCGCCTCGCTCACCTGAAAGAATGTACTAAGGGATGTGAGGGGTGTTTTCACACAGTCCCTACCAACAGAGGGCACCCAGCAGTTCGTTAGGTCAAAATGAAAACAATCTACACATTCAAGGTAAAAGACCCTGATTCCAGTATTAGCAATGCTGGCTGTTAAAACCTGAGGCAAGAGGATGAAGAAAAGACAAGGAGCTAAAAATAAAAAGAAGCCAAGAGAAGATGGCCTGGTTTGGGGACACATTTTAAACTGCTGTTTCATCTTGCTTCCTTTTTCTTTACCAGTTTGTACCTACTTATTGCTCCAGCCAGTTATCTTCTCTTGTCAAAGTCTGGTGGAGACTCAAAGCTGCTATGTGACTGCCAGCGTTGACAAATTTATTTTCTTTCGGTCCACCTCTTCTGTCTGTTCCTTTTTGTGTGTTGCCCTTTGAGGACCTCAGCTGAGGACTGAACCAGGCTGCTGTGAAGCATGCTGGGAGGATGTGTTACAGCTGTGGTGTTAAGGGTTTTTGTTAAAAGAAAATATGTAGTATTTTATAATTTAATCTGTTTTCATGGCTTTGTTTTTATGGCAAGAGCAGCAAAGCAGCTCATGCTGGCTGAGTGTTTAGCTGCTGTGGGCAAGCCTGACAACAAACCAACCAATTGCATGGGGGATAGCAGATGGAACATGCATTATACTGTATTGTATTGAAATATTTTACATGAAGCAACTATCCTGATAATAAAATTGGAAACATTTATATATTTGTAGTTTGTATGTTAAAGCAGCTGATCTGTTTGATCCACATCAACTTAATATATTACTTTTCATAAAAGAGGAAAATAGTTTAAAAATATTAGCATGCATAGGTAATTAGCCTTTAAGCCATAATCTTGTACAAGCATCTCTGCTTTGCCTTAATGTACATTGTCCTAAATAAATAAAATAAAATAACAAACATAACTCTGAAGAACATGAATGATGCAAAAGTAGCCTACATGACTACAACAAAAAAGATTTAATAAGAAACCTTTCACTCATCCTACATCAGTGAATTTGTTTAGAGTCAGAAAGCTGATGTTTATTATTAAAATAACTACAGCCCTTGGCACTCCCAAACAAGCACAGTTTTGATGAATATAACTTAACCCTCTTTGGTCTGTCTAAGGCCTTTTTTTTTTACAGACAGTAAAAAAAAACTACACTTGGATGCAAGCAAGTCCTCTCTGAATCTCCTCCTATAAGGATGCTGGCCTAGCTATTTTAGTCTGTTACACAATACCACCCATGCCCGTACTCAGCATCACTCCCCAAAGCCTCATCCAAACCTCAGTCTAAACTACTTTATCTTTATTTAGGTTACTCTCTCTCATTGCTTGTTACTTTTATTTGTCGTTGCGTCAACCAAACTCCCACGGGCATTAAAAATTTCTTTAAAGCCAATTTAAAACAATTTGACATAATATAAATAAGCATTGTTAAGCGCTTCAGCGACGCCCAACTGTAGCCCCACCCCGTTCATTGAAGACACAGTCGTTGAGCTTTGGCATAGCCATGCCACTCACAATCTTTACATGGCCTCTACTGGTTGATACAAACGCCTATCAAGTATTAAATCCTGACTCATATGTGATTGGCTGATGTGTATGGTAGGCCCCGCCTTTTCTTTAAAGGATTTCTCCTGGAGTAGCCAGACGGGCTGGGGGACACGGGATGGCAGAGCTAATATGAGTATCTAACGGGACATGCGGACGGATTGATTTCTTCTAAAAATCCAAGTTCCGGTGAGGACTGTGTAATACTGTTTGCATTTGACCATTAGGACATTTTGAGTAAGTGTTTGAATTTGTAGTATGGTAGAATTTTTAATCTAAAACTAAGACCACTGACATAAGCTAGCTTACCAAGTGGTCAGTGGAGCGGACCCCCAGTTGAGAATAATAAACATGCTCTTCCCAGTTCTTTAAATGTGCATCAGTGGAAATATTGATATTGGTTTCACAGTGACGTGCTCATGGTTGTGTTAGTAACATGTTGAGTAAAATACTGTACTGACTGAAATCCTCTGGAGTTGGATGAGCAGATGTGGGTCAGTGACGGGAAGCGGCGGTGCGGAACAGTGATTGATCGAGCTGCTATTAGTTCAAGCCTCTGTGTGTGTTCGTGTCTATGTGACTATCAGCCAGTGGGCAATAGAGCAATGAGTGGGAGAGAGGGACAGAGTCTGTTGTAGCAACTGAAATATGACATTCATGTGATGAAAGGTGGTAAATAAATTATGTGGAACCCCCAATCAACGTGACCTAATGATGTTATTACTGTAAGTGACAGATGTGTCCATTTATTGCTGTTAGTGCAAGATAGGTGTGAGTTAGAAATGAAAAATCCTTATAAATTGTGCTGTTGCAAGTTTTATTTAATTATCTAACATACACACAGATGTATCAATGTGCATAAGTAAAAAAAAGCCAAGTAATAAAAGTGGCATTTGGAATAGGCTCCACATGCAAGAAGCATCGACAGATAATGTATTTTTCTTAATTGGGGATTCTGTTATACAACCACAGTGAGTGGATCTGAGAGGTTTGTGATGTTATAGGAGTTCAGAAATGTTATTCCTTGAGGGAATAAATTTGTACATTTAAACTGAACTCTGAAATGTAAGACATGGTGTAACCTTTCATTTAAAGAAACTAAATCCTACTAATGATCTCATAGCATTGAAATGTGATCATATGTCAGATGTTTGTGTTGTTTCGCTAAAAACAAAAAAACTGCTTTGAATGCTATTCCAGTAATTAGCAGCAGTGACATTTGTCCATGTTGCCCCCAGGCTCAATACCATCCCCACAAATGCCTCTGCGTTATATTGAAAAATATGTCCTTGCATTGTCACAGCAGCAATTTTTATGTCATATTTAGGGCAGCATGGCCTGACGTAATCTACAACTGTATTATTCATAACATCAGAGCAAAGCAAACAGCCGCACAAGAAGCTGTACTCGGTTCATAAATTGGTAATGTTTTGCCTTTCACATCTTAATGGACTTACCACATCTCTATCTCAGCGTTTCTGTGTTGAGCTGTCAGTATCTTGCAGGAATCACAGAGGAACTGCATTGTTGGATGCAGCTTGAATGTGATCCCTCGGGAGATCAAAGAAATCTTTTTGCAGTTGATGGGACTGTTTGCATGCTGCTAACGGGACATTTGAGAGGCTACCTTGTGGGTTTGAACCCAGAGTGTGTTGTCATTATTTCAGCATCTAGACACAAATGGAAACGTGAGGCGCACTGTTATATCTGTGTATTTATCTGTACAGTGTCTGGTTTGAGACACTGTACAGTGTCTCAAATGTTGGGTGAGACAGGCCCGGGCTTTACTTTCTCTTTCTTCCGCTTGCTGCCTAAATTTATGTAGGAGGCTCACTCACTGGGCTTTCATGGTAAGAGTAGAGGGGGCCTTAAAGAAGGTCAAAGAGGAGGAGGACAAGGGGGAGGATGCATGGGAGAGCTGGTGCTGTTGCCGTGTGAACGAAGCTCTATTGTCCCGGGAACCTTTCAGCGGCTTCCCCGAGGTCCCTTTTTTTACCCTCCCCCCAAACCCAGTACCCCCTTTCACCCTTCACACCAACAATATGTCTATCCCTGTTTCTTTCAAAGTCTCCCAAACTCACACCCTCCTTGTCCCACTGGCCCTACTTTGCTTCTACTTTTCCCCATTACTTACAATCGCACACATCCCTCAGTCCCTCCTCCCTCATGCTCAGCCTCACTTGCTCATTATTTTGCCTCACTGATGTGATTGTCATGCCAGGCAGACAGTAAAAAAAACACACAGTCCTACAATTTGCCCAATTTCCTGTTGTATGCTCCAAACGGACACATATTGATTATATTTGTTGTGCTTCATGGTAACACATGATGTTAATTTGAGCTTTTGCTTTCTGTTATTGGCATTAGGGTGTTGGTTTGGAGGGGGCAGCTAGCTGAGAAACACCGCCAGTTGAGGACTCAGTTGGTGGGAATTGGCCTCAGAGAAGTGTCTCTTTCTGTGTTGGACAGCTGTAACAACACTGTTGACAGGACTTTCCTTTTCAGACAGTGATAACAGAACATGTCCTTAGACAGTAATGTTTGTGTTCTTATTGTTAAGAACTCTAAGGTGTGTATCTTTAATTAAAGTAAGTTAGGATCTTCTTTTTAGTCAGCATTTATTTTACAATAACTAAAGCACTAATGGATACCTCAAAAAAGTATCATAAAATCAAAGATACAATGCCTGTCCAAAAACAATTCACCACCTGGATTTAACAAGTTTATTAAGCCTAACTGATGCAGTTAGTAGTTTCTCATTTCTTAAACAATCATGTGGGAAGACACATCCTGTGGTTGTGGAAAAGATGTTAATCTGTTTCAGAAGGGTCACATTATTGGCATCAATAAACTATCTAAGGAGATTGCTGAAACTATTAAAATTGAGTTAAGAACTGTCAAACACATTATTAAAAACTGGAAGGATAGTGGGGAACCATCACCTTCGAGGAAGAAATGTGGTCGGAAAAAAGTCTTGAATGATCAATGATCACTTAAACGTTTGGTGAAATCAAATTGTAAAAAATAACAACAGTAGAACTCACAGCTATGTTTAAACGTGAAAGGAAGAGCATTTCCACAAACACACAATGTGAAGGGAACTAAAGAGTTTGGGATTAAACAGTTGAGTAGCCTTAAGAAAACCAATTGTCAGTGAGGCTAATGGGAAGAAAAGGCTTCAATCTGCTCGGCAGCATAAAGATTGCATTCTAGAGCAATAGAAGAAGGTCATGTGATCTGATGAGTCCAGACTGACCCTGTTCCAGAGTGATGGGTATCATCAGGGGAAGAAGAGAGGGGGATGAAGTGATGCACCCATCATGCCTAGTGCCCACTGTGCAAGCCTGTGGGGGCAGTGCTATGATCTGGGGCTGCTGCAGTTGGTCAGGTCTAGGTTCAGCAACGTTATGTGGCCAAAGAATGAGGTCAGCTGACAACCTGAATATACTGACTGACCTTCATTTAATTAAATTTAAAGGAGTTACAATACTATAATACAATATGTGTTATTAATGTGTTACTCATTATTCTTGGTGTTTAAACATGAAATGTATTTGTGCTATTATTAGCTTTCTATCCCACTGCCAGAAGTACATCCTTTGACCATGAATTTGAATAAATGTATGTTTAACTTGGGTGTGTGTATCCTTGTCTTTCCTTACAGTCTCTCCTTGAGTCTGAGGTATTGTTCAAGTGTTTGGGCAGGAAACGGAGATGTGACACAGGGAGGACCAGGAAACAGGACCAGATTGGGAGGGCAAAAACAGGAAACAGGAAGAAGCAGCGATAGCATGGCCGCTCTGATGCTTGTTGGAAGCTCAAATGGTTTTACTATTGTCTGTAGACCCTTGAACTACAAATGGGTCTCATCAAGGCCAATAAGGGTTTGGTCTAGACTCTCTCTGATGTGGTCTCATGATGTTCCATAATTGTGGAGCCGCACAATTGGTGGAAATCAAGCCTCTCCCATGGAACCTCTTAAATGGTCCTCGCGTAAGGGTGCCGCCATACGGCGATTTTACAGCGAAATACAGCAATATACCGCCGTCCACCAGAGGGCAGGCTCCAAAAGCGGAATTATAAGGAGAAACCCAATGGCGACTTTACAAGTGTAAAACTCATGTTTACAGCCTGGTACAAAAGATGGCTCTGGTCTATAGAGCTAAGTTTTTACTATGTGACAACTCTGGGGGGGGTGAATTTTTGATTATTACGTTGGTTTATGCTAGTCTAAAAACTATTGTTTTACTATGGAGTAAAAGCCGAAAAGCCCGGATGTAACTGCCATTTTATTGCCCATTCGTAATGACAATATTGGTGAATAGGGGACCAATGGGCGGATAACATCCATATTTATACAATCTATGGTGGAAATTTTTCTCTGAACCTTTCCATAAATCAGTATTTGTGACTGGGGTCCATCTGGGCCTCTGACAAAATGTCCTGGGATTAGCTGGCACACTGTATCTTCCTAATGCTTAATCTCACTGCTGGTCTTTGGCACACTGAAGTTGGTTCTTTTTGCAAAGTCATGCTAAGTTTTATATTTAAGACCTCAGAATTTATATATTTCAAATTTGTAAAGACTATATTAAGACATTCTTTGCAACATTTTTTTAAATGAAATAGAGTATTGTGGTCATTTAAATAATCACTAGGGCATACAGCTTACAGACATAAATCCTTCTGCACAAAACCAGATTTCTTGGTTTTATACTAGCTTGCTTACAAACTGGTCATCACTGTCAGCTAGTCATTCTTCCTTAACAGTTTTAATTAGTTACTTGAGTCATGATTTGACTTTGGCTTAGCTGTCAATGGAATAACTCTGCTGTCTGTCTCCCTGCAGTTTGTGTTGGTTGGAGAGTGCAGGTGTGAGGCCTCACCATGCCGCTGGTAAAGAGGAACATCGAGCCACGTCACCTCTGCCGGGGGGAGCTGCCAGAGGGCATCGACAGTGAGCTTGAGTGTGTAATGAACAACACGCTCTCTGCCATCATCCGTCAGCTCAGCAGTTTAAGTAAGACAACCACAAAACACACACTCTGTACACTGCATGGAAACAGTGGTTTCCAAAACCCACAAATAAAGAGGCTTTTAATAACAGACTAAACGTTACTTAGCCCAGTGACTTAACCATGACGACTATCCACACTGTGTGTATCCTCTTTGTATCGGGACAAGATCACATGCTTTCATCGCTAATCCTGGAGCAGTGATTGATTTTGTTGTTGTCATAGTTACAGAGCCTGGGGTCATTGAGCCAGCAGCGGGCTTACAGCGGCCCTGGACTGGGACACGGGGGCTTGAAATGTAATCCTTTTAGATAGCCACGCAAAAATGAACTCATCAGGGCAGCTGTGAACATGAGACAGTTTAGATACAAAGACTTTATATGCAGAGCTGTTTTCTATCTTTTCCAGTGTTAATTTAAGGACTGAAAAGATGTCTATAACCCATCTAACTCATGCTGCATTTTGTTTATTGTTTTATACATTTTAAATTGTGTCATCATAGTCTTGTGACTAAACTATAGACTTATAGAATTTATTCTGTGACCTATTGTCACTCTTTGAAAGCCTTACGTTTCACACTTAACATCACTCTTTTGCATAGTCCAAGCCATTCTCTGTTTGACTTATTGTATCAAGTTCCTGCAGTAGGAGTGACCCTTTCAACAGCAGCTGTGTGGGTTAAATATAAGTGCTCTCATAGGCCTGAAGGGCTACATATGGACAACATGACACACGTACGTACATATGTTAGTGCTCTCTTCTGAAATGACAAAAGCTCTACCCATGGTGCTAAAGGGCTCACAAAATAACTGACCATATGCTCCAGCCTGTGTAGTCACAATTCATGAGCCAGTAACCATAAGGCCCCAGGGCAGTTTGTTTTTCCTTTAAATGTTCACCTGTATGTATTTAGAACAAATTCCCTGCGGAGTTCAGAGTTGATGGGGCTCACCATACCAGATGTAGGGTTTTTCCTTCCTTTAAATATTTTTCCTGCAGCCCATCCTGTCAGCAGGAGGGACTGAAATAGTCCTTAACTAGTTCATGTTTGGGTTTGTCACTTTATTATCACTGTACTATACATAGTCACTGTTAAGACTGGACTGAAGACTAACCACCTCTTTTTAGATGTTTACATGCAAGAAAGTTATATTGTACTTCACACCATCATTAACCTTTGGTATACCCCTCGAGCTTTGGGTTTACAGCTTCATTAAAACTTATTCTAATAGATTTGTGATATTTTCTGTGTAGTGTAGATGGTGATTTTCTAAAACACATTGGAAGAAAAGTTTGTAATTGTGTAATAAGCAAAACAAAAAAATGTCAAGGAGTGACCTGTATGCTCTGTTTTAAATCATAAAGCCTCAAAGAGAGCACTTACGTCTGTCAAGGTTCACGACAGTAATGATGACTTTGTATTTGATCTATGCCCAGCCTAAATTATACAATGGCAGTTAATGCCACATTATGTTACAGAGGTTATAGAGCAAGAAAAAAATGATTTAGATTAAATGTCTGTTATTAAAATGTATATTGAAGTCTAGTAAATTTGTTAAATAACGAAAATGTTTTATAGAAAATAAGAGTCACAGTGTCCTGCAGTGCCTCTGAAGACTTGGATTTCACATTGTGTCACATTTCTGTGATATTGATTAGTGCTCAGGCTGCAGGGATTTGGCTCCAGATATGGATTGCAAGTCTACACCTCATAAGTCCAGTTTTGTCCTCTCAAGTTCTTTCTTTGTGGCTTGTTTCCTCTGTGACCCCAGGTAAACATGCAGAGGACATATTCGGTGAGCTGTTTAATGAGGCTAACAGCTTCTATCTACGTGCCAGCTCACTTCAAGACCGAGTTGATAGGCTGGCTGTCAAGGTCACGCAGCTAGACTCCACCGTAGAAGAAGGTGGGTCAAAGGGTCACACTCACTCATGGTGTCGCTTGTCTCACATTTTCTACCTCTATTGTATTATTTGGGTGGTTTTTTTCTAGCTACCCTGTTCTTTCAATTGAATTCTTTTGTCCATTTATTTTTTCTTTCTTCCTCTTTTTCGGCTGATAGTTTCTTTGCAAGACATTAACATGAGGAAAGCTTTTAAGAGCTCCACCATTCAGGACCAGCAGGTGGTGTCCAAGAACAGCACACCCAATCCTGTTCGAGAGATGTCTGCTCTGAGCGACATGCCGCCACCACTCAGCATCCTCTCACCTTACAGGTCATTGGTCATTGTTCTTAAACACTAATCACACAGCATGGGAAACCTTCTTGACACTTTTCTTTTTTTACTACAACCTTTCTACAGAAAAAGCTCATTGATTCATGTTACCTTCTTTCCTGTCTTCTCATTTTGCTGCTGACATTTGTAACCATTTCTGTTTGACTTTACAGGGATGACCACAAGGATGCTCTTAAGTTTTACACAGATCCCTCATACTTCTTTGATCTTTGGAAAGAGAAGATGTTGCAAGACACAGAGGACAAGAGGAAAGAAAAGAGGAAGCAGAAGGTATCTTTAGCATTTATAAGAAAAAGTCATTATCAAACACTATTACTAATTTACTAAAGTAAATAGTTTACTAAACTATTACTAAAATTTGATAGATTTAAATAGTTTGTGATCACAATTTGTTGCTGTTTCCCCTAGGAGCAGCGACGCTGTGTGGATGGGACGTTACAACGTGAAGTGAAGAAAGTCCGAAAAGCAAGAAACCGTCGACAAGAGTGGAATATGATGGCTCTGGATAAGGAGCTGAGGCCTGATCACAGACACACAATACACAGAGACAGAGCAGCTTCCTCTGAAGGGTCAATGTCACCAGAGAACAGGTATGTTTGCATTATATCAGTTTTCTTGTTTGTCAATGTAATACACTTTTAACTGTATTATTCAGGGGTCACGGTCCTGATCAGCATCACTATCCCAATGCCATGAACCATGCTGGCCATGCCCACACTTACTCTGGCCCACCGCCCAGCATCCTAGCCGCTCAGATGGCTGCAGGGCACATCAATAGAGGAGGGAGTGAGCACGACAGCAGAGGTAGGCCCATGACCTATCAGGGCGGGACGCTGGGACGCACTCATCACCAGGTTCCCCTACCCCCTCCACCCACTGAGGCAATGAATGGAGGCTCCATGTCCCTCCCACCAGTAGACTACAGGTAAGATGCATAGCACATAACAACCTCTCTTATTCCTCCACTGAAGGCAAGCACTGTTTTTATTCTACGGTTCACAATTGTACATGAAGCTTTCGACACCGTTCCAGTGAGGTTCAAACACAGCAGCACAGGAAGTAACAGATGGAGTCAGACACATTGTAGTGCAACCAGTTGTTGACTAAAAGTCATCATTGAGGCAGTCAGTAAATGGAAAGGGTAAAACACAAACACAAAGATGTTGATTTGTTTATCACAAGTGGTGATAAAAAAAAATCTGGGAGCTATATTTTTTGTGTGGAGCCTACTTCAGTTTTTTACTCATGAGTTTTTCTGGTTCCGTCACACAGACCCACTGGCTTTGGATGTGCATGCCTTTTTCTGTTTCTACAATTAGATTATAAACATTGTATCAGTCTTTCATTGCACCCACATATTATACATTTATTTTATATCTTACATAGAAATACAACTTGAGTGGCGTTAGTATGACAGTACTGAGGAGGAAGCCAGAACAGTGGTCACTTTTCCAGACTGTGCCATAACAAACTGTACCCCTTAGTAGTAACCAGGCTTACATGTGTAAATTTACAGTTAATGCTGCCATCTAGTGGGCCATCTTCACCTATTATCTTTCATTATCAATTTTGGCCACTATAATCAAAATAACTTCCCCTGACCCTTCTAACTTTCTCTTTTGTCTTTTGTCTGCAGTATGGATGGTTATGCCAACAGCCCCCCTCTCCCTCCTCCTGCCCCCCTTATCCCCTCTGCCCAGACTGCCTTTGCCTCTCCTCCTGGAGGTCCCATGCCTCCAGGACCAATGGGTGCTGCTGGTGGCTATGCCCCACCTCCACCGCCTGTGTCTGGAGCTCAGGCTGCCCCACCTCCCCCTGGCCCGCCACCTCCCCCCGCCGCAGCTGGTGCCCCCCACTCTACCACACGCAAAATGTCCTCCTCTGCACCTGCTGAGACTACAGTGGTCACTGATGCCCGGAGTGATCTACTGGCTGCCATACGTATGGGTAAGAGTCCTAGCATCTAAATGTGTCTATTGCTAAGATCACATTGCTTAGAGTGCATGCAAAAACTCCAAGATGGCACAGTTCAAATCCATTCACACACCTTTTTTTTTCTGTAGGTATCCAACTCAAGAAAGTGCAGGAGCAGCAGGAGCAACAGGCCAAGAGAGAGCCAGTAGGAAATGATGTGGCCACAATACTGTCACGACGCATTGCTGTGGAATACTCCGACTCTGAAGACGACTCAGAACTAGAGGAGAATGACTGGTCCGATTAACACACACTTTAGATTTTTAAACATAAACTTATATATCAACCACTTAACATAAAGACACACAAATGAAGACACGTGTTGGACCAATGCCCACTGAACTACATTCACGGATTGTCACATATGTTGCTGAAATAACACAATGACATGCTGTAAGTTAATAGAAGCTAAATGATCATAAATTGGGAATTGAAGATGAATACACACACTCTAAACAGCTTAGTATAGTATAATCTTGGTAAGTGCAAATGAAAGCATTGTGAATACATCCTAGTCAACTTTCTCTACCTGTTGTACCTAGACACTCATGTGAGGGTGCTTATGTCGTATAATCAAAGCTTAAGAGTGTTAGAGATGGTAGAAATGTTCCTCTTGAGCTAACCAATGTACTTGCTTTTTTATGGTTTATACTTGTTTATGTCATAGACCACAAGGCACATTTTTAACACGTAGATTAAAAGAACTGAAAGCAAGGAAATCCTGTGATAAAGAGAATAAGATATTTAACAGCCTTATTGCTCATAAACGTACTAACTGGGCCGTTGGCGGGGCAGTGGCTCATTACTGTGGGGAAGGGAGAGGGCCTGTATATGCTAGTGTGAAAAATAAAATGATGAATGAAGTGTTGTGACTGGGCTGCTGTGTCTCTTAACTGTTCCACTGTCGTCATAGAGACAACACATACCTGGCTCAAAGACTCAGTTTCTATGGTAACAGTACAGCTAAGGAGGGAGTTGCCAGGGAAACAGTAGAGTGAGAAAGGGAGGCACTGAGCCAGGGTGAGGATGAAACAAATTTGACGAGGCATGGGTTTTATGCACAGCACATTTTTAATACAAAATTTACAAGATCTCTCAGTTGAGTGAACTAACCAAAGCAATAAAAAGTACAACTAACACCTTGGAAAAATAGACACCACGTTGACACATAGTTTGTACAATATCTCAGTTAGTGCATGTTGATTATCATTTATATGTTTCATTTTGCAGATACTTAATTTTGTGCCATTTTCATCCCAAAAATAAAGTGCATTTCACATTGAAAACTACGCATACATATACACAAGATGCTGTAACCCACCCCCACCCCCCACACACACACACACACACAAAAAATTTATATGAATAAATCACACATTCACAGGCCCTTGAGTGTTTGATAATTAGCTCTATAGTCATAGACACCACCATTGCTGTCTCATCATGGCTCACACAGCTCCAAAAACCCATCAGACCATGTAGCATTAGCAAAGTCTTTGTGTATGTGACTCAGTAGATTAACTGGTGTGTACACAGAAGTATTACATCCAATTTCACAGTTTTACTATTGTACATGGATACAAAGCCCTTTTTACACCTGCACAACCTCCATCTTTACAGATTCCATGTGGAGTAGGCTACTCAGCTGGCTGTTAGGTGACAAAAACGTTCACTAATCAGATGCCGTTTTGTCACTAACCTCAGATCTGCTCAGTTACATATTAAACACCATTGACATATTACTGAAGCAAGAAAAGTGAACTTCAAAAGAACCAATTTTACATTACCATTGCCTTAGTGATATATCATTCAAAAGTGGTGCTAACCGACTCATCTTCTAGTCTGACTTTTGGTAGCACCATGCACAATGGCCCCTTCTCTTAGGCATGCCTTATTTACAGAAATAAATTGTCAAGAGGAGGAAGGGAGTTTATTTAAACAACTTGATTAATAATACATTCAAAAAAGGCTTTATAGCGCCATTATATAGTACAACATCAGAATCTGAAAGAATTCAGGCCAGACTAAAGTGGAAAAAATAGAACTTTTCAATAAATATAACAAAATAGACTTTTCTTCAAAGGAATAAGAGTTTGTGATGTTTTGTGATGTGCCAGCCTGAGCGGTTGGTGCTCACACAAAACTGTAGAGTTCAGTCTGACACTGTGCACAAGTTCACATAAACAGGCTAAAATCCAAAGCTGGGATATGCTCATCTCCTGATTTCCTTACCACCTCTTTTGAAAAACACTTTTTAAGTTGTGTTCAGCAAGGTAAAAAGAAGAAGAAGCATTATTTTTGTCTTTGGAAGTTGCCAATCTTAGCTCATATAATTGTTTAGAGGTCACTTAATAGGCCTGCCTTCACCAGCCAAGAATGATTCAAAGTACAGTAGAATATAAGTGATATAGAGAGGACAACACAGTAGGACTAGGATCCCAGTTTGTTCAGAGTCCTTTCACTTTGGCTTGAAGTGCTGGAGCATGTACTTCCTAGTCCCATGTCTTGTGATAAGGTCTACATGATGTAGGACACAGGACACAGAACACATAACGAGGCCACTTCTCTCAGAATTGACAGGAAGACTGGCAGCATTCACTAAGTTCAGGGGTCAACAAATTACTTGCAACCCTTTTAGAGCATTTTTGAGTCCACAAGGGACAGGTCATGCTGAGCTGCTGGATGACAACCACGCACACAACACACACATGCAGACACCCAATGGCCATGCAAATCATACCTTACACACAAAAGGTCCTTAGTTAAATACTCTCATGGATACCACATGTACAACAATTCATATGCGTACAAAAGGCAGAGGCAACAAAGAAGTTTACAATTGCACCCAAAGTGTGACCAAAGCCCAATTTTGGCAATTTTAGCAGAAAAATTAGGCAGTGGTGTCATTGCGGAGCATGATCTTTCGTATCAAAATTGATTATCCCAACCACTTCTTTGAAGACATATCAGTCAACATTTCTTTCCTCAATAATAACCCATGCCCACCAGAGCAGTCGTGATAGTGCCTCACCTCTGCAGGAAGAAGTCTCGGTGGGACAGAGATGTTATTGCTGTCTGAGTATTGCTTCGCTAACAACCACTCATAGGCTAGTTATTGCTGGCATAATCTGTATGAACAGAGAATACTTTGTTGAGTTAACTAAAACTCTACAGATTAACCCAGAGCAGCTTGTAGAGCACATTTTTGAACTCTCCACAATAATGCATTTACTATTGAGA
Organism: Perccottus glenii; assembly: GCA_024416835.2. Classification (NCBI taxonomy): domain Eukaryota; kingdom Metazoa; phylum Chordata; class Actinopteri; order Gobiiformes; family Odontobutidae; genus Perccottus; species Perccottus glenii. The sequence continues at coordinate 15,815,075 of CM044558.2, forward strand.
TCATCTGATGATGATTGTAGCTCTTTCAATGTAGTACATTTGAGGTACAGTATCTTGCATATTACTGTATCTCAATAAAGTTATTTGGGTCATAACATCAAGATGACACATTGCCTGTAGTGGCGTACCACAGTGAAGCAGAAGAAAAAGGGGTCTGTGCTTGCATGCAAATCGGGAATCTCGCATGCACATCCGTGTAGTTTGATGGCTTATTTCTAAAACATAAACATGCTGGTGACAATAAACTTGTCACCAATTATTGGCCAGTATCCCTATATTGTCAGTTCTCTAAAATCTTTGAGAAACTGTTTGTTAAAAAATTAGATAAATTTTGTCAAGATAGTCAGTTTGTTTTCAAAAATCGAGAAAATCAATCAACACAGCTGGCTCTAATAAATTTAACTGTATTGATGTGGAAAAGGCATTTGGCACCATCAATTATGAAATAGAGTTTTGTTTTTTTTTAACTGGAGAGATATGGCATTAGAGGAGTAGTATTAGAGTGTTTAAAAAATGTCATGAAAAACCTAACACTACTGTTGGCATCCCACAAGGGTTAGTATTGGGGCCAAAACTGTTTATTATGTATGTTAATAATTTTGTCTTTTGGTCTGTTTTGTGTAACAAGTTATGTGATGATCTGAAGAGTAGTGTAAATTTAAAGCAGTTTAAAAAAAGTTATAAACAGGCATTTAATAGGTATACAGATAAGGAAAAGCTGGTGATGGTTGAATTATTTCAAATTGAATCTTTGTGTGTATATATTAAGAGTATAAACAGTATAACTATAATATGCAATTATGGACAAATACGTTTTTCACAGAAATTGTCTTTATTATTTAAATGAATTGCTAATAGCATGTATAAATTTGACAATGTAGATGATATGATTTAGATCTGGATAATGTTATAAACTAAATTAATTGGTTTACTAAATTAGTGAGTTAAGAAATGTATTTAGTGAAAATATTAGAATGGTAACTGTCTGTAAGACTGTTTGAATAAGAGTGCGGACTTAAAGAAGGGTGTTAGGATTACATAAGTTTTATTTCAACCTACTCCCTTTCGAATGTGTTTTGTTTATTATTATTTATTACGAATGTTTTTTTTTTTTTTTTTTTTTTACTGCAAAGTTTGGAATAAAGATATCAAATCAAATCAACAACACAAAGACAGAATTATCAGATTTGAAGACCCTTTTCAACTGTGGGTGGTGGCTTAACTGAGCCTCGTCTTGAGACAGTCGCCTTTCAGACACACTGAACAAAAACACAGATTCCATAGACAAACAGGTAAAGATGTCTGTGGAGGACGCAGGGCGCGGATCAGAGAGCTCCGGGTCTAGGGCCTATTTTTAGCACTCCGCGGCTCTTTAGCTTTCAACGCACGTTCAGAGTGCAGCAGCAGAGCGACGGGATGCTGCTCCACACGGGCTTTTTCTGTGGAAATGCCGCGCAATCAGCAACAGTCCCTGCGCTCAGCTTTGCGCTCCTCACGTATCTGTTTTGTTAATCTACCGTCCGCTTTTACGCACGCACAGAATTTCAAAAATAAATATCTCTCCCCCAAATGAAAATACAACACGTGCTGACCCAAGCTTCGGCGGCGTCATCTGCTGCCTGTAACATGTGACGCGTTGAGCTCTCAATCGAGGAAGAAAGGGCGTGGTGAGTATTGAACGGAGGGGGGCACTCCGGCAATGGCTGCTATCACTGGGGAAGACAGATATACCATGCCTTGTAATGTATGAAACAAAGAAAACAACGCTATCCACCCTGGGGGGCTGTGGATAATTAACTAATTAACCAAACTGCCTGCCAGTGACATCCTTAGAACTGTTGCTACAGCCCTGTCTTCCCCTGGTCTGTCCTGCTTCTGCTCTCTAGGACACTGGACAAGTCCTATGATGAGCACAGCTGATCCAGGATGCCTCTCTCGTGCCAACTCGGTCTGTTGGGTCAGACGTCACTAGGGGTCCGTGCTCTGAGGGCCACGCTGGCAGGCACACAGCCACAGCACACCAGCCACAAAGCCTTCTGGATCTCCTGGTTCCTGAAGGCGTAGATGACCGGGTTGATGACAGAGTTGTAAGTGGCAGGCACCAGTGTGGCATACGTGTATAGAGGAGGGTACGTGTAGTCAGCAATTAGGGAGTAGACAGTAAATGGCATCCAGCATGCAGCAAAGGTACCAAGGATGATGGCCAGTGTGGACACGCCCTTCCGCGTGGTGACGTAGTGGGGCGTGGCTGCCAGGAAGTGGTGTTGGAGGGCAATCTGGTGAGCATGGCGCATCACTATTTTACAAATCTGGACATAAAGCTGCAGCATAAGGCCAAAGAGCAGCAGAAAAGACACGGACAGTACAGCAATGTTGTTCTTGGTGAGTGGTCGCACCACGCTGCATGTGGCCTCCTCTGCTAGACAGTTGACCCCTGTGACGGGCAGCAGGCCCAAGCACAAGGACAAGCCCCACAACAGCACCAGCATGGTGTAGGTAAACGCTGCTGTCCGCTCCGAGTTATAGGTGAGGGCATAGTATAGCGAAAGGTAGCGGTCGATAGTGATGGCCAGTAAGCTGAAAACAGAGGCGGAGAAAGAAGCGACCACCAGTCCCACTGTCATTAACTGTGCTGAGTCTGGAGCGGAGAAGATAGGCACAGGTAAAGTGAAGCACCAGCCCTAGGCCAGCCAAAAGGTCAGCCAGTGCCAGGCTGCCAATCAGTAGAAACATGGGGGCTCGGAGCGCTGGGTTCTGCCATATCACCAGCACCACCAGCGCGTTCTCACAGGCGATCAGTGTCCCAGAGGAACACAGCACAATGTCCCAAGGGTTAACCAGCAGAGGCAGCTGGCTCGGGGGGTAAGTCTCTGATGGGAACATCCCCAGACTGGTGCTGTTGTCCAATGGGCCTCCACTGGCCCATGTTGTTGGGTCAGAGCTCAGCCAGCTCTGGGAGACCGGTGACTCTTCACTCATTGTGCCCCCGTCTGAAACACAAAAGCACTGTTCAGTTTTGAAGCACATGTTTCTTGAACAAGACCAACAGTCTACACAGATAACTGGCATATAAAGATCTCTCCTGATGACTTATCCCCCAAAAAAATAAAAATAAAAATAAAAACCAGCAGGGGGTATTGCTGTACTCATGCACCAGGCAGCCCCTCTCTGTGTGCTCTGCGCCTCTGGAAGACACCTTGTGTTACACAAAACATAAACAGTCAAGGTTAAGTCCAAGTGGCGCTGTCTGTGAGATAGTACATGAGGTAGGAGCACGGGGAAGGTTTAATCCTTTATGCATGTTATAGATTACATTTTAGAGTGTCATACATACAACTAGTATTTTCATCGTACTCATAACCTAAATTTTTGGTAGACAAAAGAACCTGAACGAGCCACTCACTGGACCACTGTAGACTCACTTGAGTTACAACTGAACCCAAAGCCGTCCGAAGCTATGTGCGACCATCTTTCCAGAGGCTATGTTTCTTACAGATGCCGGTGATAATAATTCTCGTGCTGTTTTTACAGACAGCTACCGCACCCGTCATGAAAATGTTTAAAGTCCACTCGCACTGACCATATGGCGTTTATATGCACGCACCATCACGCATGAGAATAAAGCAAAAGTCTCAAGTCAGCAAAGGCTGATGATGTTTGGTGGTCTATGAATGAGAGGGATGCTGATGCTCAACAGAGGCGCCTACCTTGACTGTGAGGTGCGCTTTTCGTTTATATGGAAGAATGGCTTCCTGATATCTCCATGGTGTGGATGTGGGGGTGCAGCGCCAGCGCAGCCCGGAGAAGATGGGGATGCTGATCAGGATCCTCTCAGCCCCGCAGCCAGGACGACTAAAAAGACTCGCCGTGCACTGTAAACTGCGGCTGTGCGGAGCTGTGAGCAGGAGTTGTGTGAAGGGAGGGAAGGTGGTAGTGGAGGGGGTCGGATAATAAAGGAGGAGTCCCAAATGGGCCAGATAGGCTGAATCCCGTTAAAAGGCCATCTGGTACAAGCCGTGTCAAGGACACAATCAGATGGAGGTATTTTTATGCTTTTCAACGTGGCTTGTAATAACGTCTGCCTCCAACCCAAGAGGCGCGTGTGAGTTTAGCAACACATATATTCAGTGGCTTTTGTCAGCAGACTATTGACGTTTTCTGTCCAGGACTCGAGTTTCAGATAGGCCTAAGACGCTGGATGCAGTGACTGCCAGCTATTCTGGTCCAGTCGGTGCTATTAACAGCAACCTGATGTGTGTCACCACCCCTCCCCGCTACCTCCTTTTCTGCCTCATCCCTCCATCATTGTGCACTAATCTCCGTGCAGACACCTCCACTGATCACACCCTGGCGTGACTTGTACTGCTTGCATAAATGCTTCTGGCTACATGTCGGCACTGGACGGTTTAAAAAAGCACCTTTAAATTTGGGTTTGAATGAATCAAAATAGGCTCCTGTTGCAATTTGCAGTAGGGATGTGCATGGCACTGTCATTATTTCCTCTAAGGGGCGATGTTGAGCTTGTATGAGTCATCAGTGCGCACCTGACACAGAAAAGAGCACATCCAGCTTAGATCTTTACGGTTTTAATTCTTTTTCTTTAAAACAGAAAATGATCGTTTCACAACAGGCCATTTCAAGCAAACCCTCACATTAAATTTGCCAACACCTACAAAACGGTATCAAAAGTGCACCATAGTGTTAATACATCTTTTTAATGTCTAACATTTTCCAATGATAATATCTTCTTGTAATATTTATACAAATACCAATATGTACACTGTAGAAATACACAACCCAGTGTGTCCTACAGAGGAAACACTCACCCCTTTCCCAGCTTTCTGTTACATCCACGATCATAAACCTGATCCAGTCCAAGCAAAAGCCAGTGCAGAATAACAGTGGGGTGAAAACACCAGGCCAATATTACATCATATGAATTATTAAATAACCATTCATCCAACACCCAAGGCAAAAATTAGTACATCACTCATAAGACCAACTAACATCTGTACAACCCCCATTCAGCATCTATTTAAACAATAAACAATCTTGACAGTTTTCATTCAATATTGTCTTTGTCCCTGCAGCAGTGAGCACCCGGAGTGACTGGATGAAGAGGGGTCCAGGGGGGGGACATCTGCTAGTTTAGGGAGACACTTCCACAGCTGAGGCGCAGTGTCGAGTGCCTAAAAGCACAGGTTGGAATTACAACTCTATGGTGTGAGCTGCTGCGGTGCTAATAGGGTCTTCTGCTCGACAAAGAGGAATCAGAGTCTTCCTCTTGGCTACTGGGGGAAACACTCAGCTCAACATTTAATCTCTGGACTGGTAAAAAAGGATGTAGCCAGACTCAGAGTTCTTGGAGATTTCAGAAGTAAGACCGTAGAATTCCTCTATGGCCTGTGCATCAATTTTCTACAGAAAGGACACGTGACAAGTAAGTATAAAGAAAGTACGAAAAAAAAAATTTTTTCTAAACTTTTGGACACTCACCTCCACAATATCATCATCAAATAGCAACCAGAAGTCATGACTTTTTACAATTGCAATGTAGTGACCCCTGTTTGGACCACTGCAAAACAAGGGGGAGCAGTTACTTTAATGTGCAATGTAACATTCTTAACATTTTTAAAGAGGTCTGTAACTATGTTGCTGGTGTCTGAGGATCATGGAAATTGTTATATTTTGTACTTATACAGTTATGGGTCTGTGTATTTATGATAGAAACATACTGTCTGTAACAAGATAAGAAGAAATTGAATGTCCATTGAGCAACATCTTAATGACACCCAAAAAACCCTTTCAATATTAATAAAAGTTTCTTCACAAAAATAAATATGAAAAGAATTTAGCACAAATATAAACCTACATAATACTTGAACTCAAGATAAGTTTAATTTTCTATTGATTTCTTTTATTAAATTTCCCACATTGTGACTTAAGAGCTGTGGAGGGACCATTAAGGTGTTTATTTGTACTGTGTTCACCAACACACCTCCCACAATGAACCACTACAGCAACCAAGTCGTAGAGCCTTTCAGGATTGGTGGCATCTCCAGAAGTGTTGAAGAGACGCAGCTCCAAGGGGAAGACAACACGATAGGACAACTTAGTGTATCGCTGCAGCTGCTCCATGTATTTAAAGCGCTTCAAGTGCAGGGCTAGGATCATTGGCAGCTTTTTTACCCGCATTCTGTTAGCACAAATCAGTGAGAATGAATTTAAAATTTTCATTTGAAAACTCAGAAATGCACTCACACAATCTAAAAGGTGTAGTACCACATTAAGCAATCTGAGGAGAGGGATTTCTGCATTTAAGTTAGCTAATAAGGTAATAGTCATAACCTTCTTAACAGCATAGATGAGTGTTACTAGTTTAAACAAAATGGGCAGACAACAATATTTAAAAGTAAAACATTGCATTATGCAACCATGCTTGGGCCTGCAAACTGTGATTGCAGGCCAATACATAATACTGACCTCTTGTGTGCCTCCTGCTTGCTTCTACATTCTTCACAGTAGTATTTGTACTCACTGCACAGTGTCTCTGTGTTACTAAAACCTCTAAAACATGTCACAGAAAAGATTTTTTTAATTATAATTTTCAATATATGTTTTATAGAAAGAATTCACTTGAGTCCGACTTGGCAACTATGTTATATTTGTTGGTCTTTACCTGAGGCAGTGTGTGATAGAGGTATTCTGCTCAACATCAACAGAAAGGTCCAGAAAGTCCTCATCTTTACTACTTATCTGCATGGGAAAGGTTTGTATTAAATAAGTGGTCATTGAATGTTTCTGTGTCCCAATCCTTGCATATCAAAACAGCTCACCGTTTCACAGGTGAGGCAGCGCGTCTCATTGGTTAGAGTGCCTTGGAAGATCTCATGGACCCAAGTGGGAGCAGGTGAAGCATTGCTGTTGTTATTCTGGGAATCCAATGTTCCGTTGGCAAGACGGCCATTGGTCTTCTCTTGTTTCCTTTCTTCCTGAAGCAGATCTGCAATGGTGTTGAGCAGGTAGTTCAGGAATTCGTGGGCATCCTGCTGCATGTAGTTGTCAAACAACTCTGAGAAAGGAAATTATACATTTATATATGCCAGAGTTAGATTTGCCTTTTATTCAACATAGAAAAGCCATTCATTAGTTTATCTGTTCACCATTCTCCTTGCGCAGTCGTGTGATAAACTTCTTGGGTGGTATAACACCCACTTTTCGCTTTTGGTTAGCAATACTATGGAACAGGTCAGCCAGACATGTAAGCAAGTTCTCCTTCCGCCGAGGCTGGCTACGGTAAGCCAAAATCTTCTCCCGAAACGGTCGGCAGAAGTACAAAGCCTGCAGTACCGAGTTGCAGTAGCAGGTGTTCCCAAACTAAAAGGAATGAAAGGATCTGTAGTAATTAGATTTATAAAGTAATAAAGTGTAACAAGTAGTTCACTGCATTTTTTACTTACATTGACCAAGCCAAAGTAATGCTCATTGACCGGAAACTGCTCAGATCCAATCTCTTTCTCCAGAGCAGAGGCATTGGCGCCCTGTAAAGAGGTGAAGCAATAAATTATTCTTAAGATTGTTAAACAGACTTAAATAAAGCTATATCTACTAGGTCTGTACAAAAGTAAAAAAATAAATAAAATAAAAAAGTTTTAAATCTTTTACTCTGTCCTTGATTTGCTTAGGAAAACCTCTGACTAAAATAGATTTAAATGTTACACATTAAAAGAATGTACCAAATTTACATATGCCAACACAAAGTCAGGTAAATAATTTCCAGGGCGTTGATAGTTGTCCTGTTTTGAGAACGAAAGAATAGGGTCTAATGCAAAATCCAAAAAGCTGCAAAAATACACAAACGTACCACAACTGCGCAGCTAATGATAAATCATGTCGTCATCGCCTGCGTTAATAATTCCTTATAGCTTATCATCTAAAAGTGGAAAACCAACGTAGCCTGCTATTGTGCTGTTTTCCCACAAAATCTGTAAATCAATCGTCTTTGAGGTAGAACTGGTATAAAATCCAGCTGTGTCCAGTTGTTCGCAGGCTAACTACAATAGTGGTTTAGCTCCAGATGCCTAATGTTAGCCAGCTAGCAGCAGGTGCACTGTCACTGTGTAAAAAAAAAACTTTAAAAACTGACATTAATCACCGATCAGATATGATATTATTAAACTAATAACAAACACATTACTGGACCTAGCTTGTTACTATAGCTGTTGAAACAAGAGGTGGTGGGTGGCTGCTTGCTTTGCTTGGGTCGGAAAACTGCTTGGCTAGCACAGACAGCAGCAGTTACTTTTATTGGGAACATTTCTATCTAAAGAGCTAAAGATTAATTGCCTAATATTGTTAATTTACTCCTACAGCCTAACACGTGCATGAGTGCAAACGGCAGCAGACTCACCATGGTACAAAAAGAGGCAAATTTTGAGACTGTCATTAGGATTTCCATTCGGCTAACGCCATCTTCCACTACACTGCCGTGCGCTGATACTGGGCTGGCTCCGTGAGGGCAACTGTCGATGCGCTGTTTATAACTGAGTGTGGGCTCAAGAAACAGGAGCATTCCTTGCCATTTACTTCCGTATTCGCTCAACAGTTTTTTTATTTAATTTTTTTAGTACGGATTTATGTATTGTCCCTTTGCACTGGGGCTTTGACATTTTTTACTACCACTAGCTACGCACCAAATAAACATTTATCTTAAAAGAATATAACAGTTGGCATTGTGACGCATGCTTAATAGGGCAGGGGAAAAAAACGAATGACTATCAAGTAATAACCTGGTAATATAATTTCTATTATCTTCACTACTACAACTTTTTTTAATTAAAGAAATAGAAAAAAAAGTTCCAAGGTATGGTCAAGTATGACTAAATCTTTCGTTTTTGACTATGTGTCTGGGTCTTAGAGTAGACGTTTTTTATATTTAAATCAACAGAAGAAATGTTATTTAAAATAATCTGGTTTGTTTGGTTGTCTGGTTTCAATGAATCAATACTTGTATGTCATTAAAATTATATTTATATTGATATTAGTTGAGGAAAAGTAGAGGCATTAATATTTGCGCTAGTCAGATTTTGTTGGTTGTATTTGTTCAGGCATTGTGGCAGCCGCCTAGATCCTGTTTTCAAGGCGGAGTCTGGGGCTCTCAAATCTCTCTTTCCGCTCTACCCGCCATCTTGTAGAGACCGGGGGTAAGATCTTCTCCGTGTTTTAAGACAAATTTTACCTTTCTGTGGTATTAATGGTTTATCTTTCATTGTATGTCGGTACATTATAACTTGATTTACACCTCAGTGAGTAGACCTCGCGACAGACCCTAGCTAGTACGATTAAACAATCGTGTTAGGTGCACAGGATCCGCATCGTGGCTGTCCATGTGGGCCTGCCAGGCACCGGAGCTATGGCCAACCAATCTGTTTAGTTTCAGACACTCTTCAATGCCAGTATTATACACATTTGCACTGCACTGCATTGCATCTGGCTGTTTTTAGATAACAAAACATGGCTTGATATGTGCTATCGAGTTTGTCAGCAAAAATGTATTGTCACAGGCTGCATTTCTTTAGCTCGTATATAAAGTAATAGTTTCAATTTTTATATTGGTATTTTACCATGACATGACCGCCATGAGAAGTCATTTAAGACTAAAGCCATGTCTTTATGTTAATTGGTATGACAACATCAATGGCATATCCAATGAATACCTGCACTTATATTTAGAAATTGGAGAAATCTGTTATGCCCCCCTCCCCAAGACATTGTATTATTCTGGATGTCATACTACTTTTGTCAATTGCAAGTGTTACTTTGAGTTCCTAATGTAATGGGGTCTTTGTTCTGTTACAGTAATCAGGCATCATGACGAACACCAGAGGCAAAAGGAGGGGGACTAGGTACATGTTTAGCAGGCCGTTCCGTAAACATGGTGAGTATCCATTCAACAAGTCAAGTGTGTTCTACAAACTGTTTGGCTCTTGTGCCACTTGAATAATGGCGTGTTTATGTGCTCTCCAGGCCCTGTTCCCTTGTCCACATACATGCGCATCTACAGGAAGGGTGATATTGTTGACATCAAGGTAAGATGTCGAGCAAAGTGTGTGTGTGTGTGTGTACTTTTTTCTTGTCTTAGTAGTTCTGAGCTATCAAGACAAATTCCAATGAATCATCTCATCTGTATCTTTGTGTGCTTTACAGGGCACAGGAACCGTTCAGAAAGGCATGCCTCATAAGTGCTACCACGGCAAGACGGGGCGTGTTTACAATGTAACCCAACATGCTGTCGGCATTATTGTCAACAAGCAAGTCAAGTAAGTTAAAGCAGCCCTTTATTTATAATTGAAGTCTGTAGCTTGAGCACCTCTGCGGTTCACTTGGAATGGGTTAACTTTGACCCTTTGCTCCAATTCATATTCTCCCTCTCCCTAATGAATGTAAAATGCTTAATGTTTCCAGCATAACATTTTGTTCCACTCAAGACAAAAGATGTGTATTTACTGCTTATTGACCAGACAAACCAATTAAACTTTTTTTTAAACCCCATGTTCACTTTGCCACCAGGACATCATTTGTCCTCAGTGGTCATTCATGTGGGGAAAATGATTTACCCTCAGACACCTGTGGTCTGACTAATGTTTGACCTGTGGTTTATTGAGGGAACAGTTTTGACATATTATGACTTTTTTGAATGATCTTTAAATCTAAAATTCTGATTTTTGTTACAGGGGCAAGATCCTGGCCAAGAGGATTAATGTGCGTATTGAGCATGTGAAACATTCAAAGAGCAGGGACAGTTTCCTGCAGCGTGTCAAAGCAAACGAGAGCAAGAAACTGGAGGCCAAAGCGAAGGGCACTTGGGTGGAGCTGAAGCGCCAGGTATGTGACAAACGGAAGGAGGAAGAAAATTCTGCTCCATTTGCATTGTCCCAGTGTGTCGTAGTAAACCATCTGGAACCTAAACTAACGCCTTGCCTCTCTTCTCTGCAGCCTGCTCCTCCTCGTGAGGCTCACTTTGTCAGCACCAAGAAGAATGAGCCACAGCTGCTGGAGCCCATCCCCTATGAGTTCATGGCATAATGTGCTCATCTAATAAAAACTATTTGTACACACAGTTGTTTTTGTGTTTTATCTTACACACATTCTTTACATCATGTGTAGCAACTCAATGATGATTCTCCTCTGTTGATTTCAAAAATGAAATTAAAACGCATATTTCACCGGCGAACTGAGAGTGACTACACATGTTAAAATCATTACATCATTCCTTGCAATTGGTATTTATTTAACCAAGTCAGTAAAACATGAAAAATCAACTTGATGTCCAACTCTAAATGAAGAAAATGCAGTATTTACAATAAAACTGCCTCATGCTAAAATCACTTTATTTTCAGCCCTGTTCTAACAATATTGTGGCCTATATGCAAACAACTGCTTTCTACATCTTGTGAAAAATGGTTGTGCCTGTTATGGCACTCACAAGATTAGGACTAAGTGGCTAAAATCCTTGTGTGACTTTGACTGATGAGCACCAACAGAGGATGAGATGCTGCTTGTTTACAAAATGTCGAATACCATCAAGTTTTGCATTGTATCTCAATAGAGGTTTTGGACCTGATTTGGAGAGTTTTTAAAGCACCGTTTTAGCAAAGCTTTTCTTTCAGTGCCCTACGTGTCCACAAGGTGGCAGTGTGCACAACCAAATGAGTATTAAGAAAGCGTTTCAAATGTAGTCTTTATATGAACGTCTAAAAAGATCATTCCCCCAAATCCTTAAATCATGACCTATATTTAACTAGATCCAGCACAGCTTTTTTCAGTAGAAGTTTCTTTAAAAGTTGATGTGGACATTCTGAACTGATTTATCACTCAGCCTTTAGAAATTATCAATTAGTTAAAAGAATGGGATCAATTTAAAAAAAGAACACATGCTTCTTTACCTTTTTTCCTCCTCGATGCTGAGGGAATACTTCCCCTAAAAGTTCTTTATGTGTTCTCCCAACTCCAGCTTTACAAATTAAGCACTGCATCCATTACACTGGATGTATACTTGTCTTTCTTGTAGCAGTTTTAGCTAGTAATAAATCTAGTTATAAATCTGTTTTATCAGAAGAACATAGTTTTTTTATTGAGCCCTATACATATTAGCTCAGTATTAGGCTATAGTTGGCAGTAAATCCTTGCTGTTAGAATATTGTATACAATTATTGCCTTATACCAAAGTAAGAACAGATCTTTTTATTGGTTTAAAATCTTCGCTGCTATTATCCAGCACATTTATAACTGTTCTACCACAAACAACAGTTGTATACAGATGCTGCTCTGTGTGTGTGGACCACTTGTGTGTTGTTTAATCAGTGGAGGCTGAATGCCTGACTGGTTATGTGACTAATGGGTTATCTTATCCCACCTCAGTACTTTACCTAATATTTACACTTATTAGCGCCAGTTTACAGAGTCAAGGGCAGCAGGTGACAGGGTGATGTGCTTGAGGTGTGTCAAAGAGACAGGATCATGTGTTTTCAATACGAGGATATATACAGAAAAATATAAATCTATTTTAGGTTGAAAGGTTTAAAAGGTCACTTGAAAGAGGCTGCTGTTGCTGAAACAAAACTGCTGGAAAAATGTTAAATGTTTTTTCTTTAAACACATAATCAACATTGAAATATGTAGAAATCTACAGCTGTCAAGTGGGTTACAGCCCACTTATTATTTGGACTCAAATGTTTTCAAGAGGGTGGGGAATTTCAAGGGTCTTATCAGTATGAAGCAATAAGTATACACCAAGGCAGGTAAAGCATATGGAAAGTAAATTGAAATCAATCAATGAGCCAGTTGGTACCTAAAGCCCTTGGTATTGATTGACAAGGTCTGGATCTTGTAGCATTGAGATAAGGTGAGGGTTATATGTGTGTTCCCACAGCTCTGAGAAATCTGTTCAGTTTTACACAAGAAATCTGTGTGTTGCCCAAACTTCATTAAATGAGACTTTAAAATCTGATTCACAGACATTTTTTATGTCCAGTATGTCTACAGTAGGGGTCTCTGTGAGTGTTTACAGCGGCATGTATGGCACTGACTTTCAGAAGTTACTGATTGAGGGAACAAAAAGTAAACAGACAAGGAGAAAGAAAGCAAGCAGTGGTGAGGGAGGAGGGACAAGAGACAAGGAATGAGGATAAAAGCTGCAGAACACTGTGAACTCCTTAATCACAGTGCTTTGACACACACGGATTGAGTGTGTCAGCTTAGCCAGCAGCTCAGAGCAGCTGTATCGACCCGCACTGTTACATATTAACCACACACACGCACGCACAGTGTAGATAACTGGACATGGGCAGACAGGTCTGCAACAGCAAATGTTACGTTCAGTTCAATACGTTCAGTTTTAAAGTTATCACCCTGTTCCCCTCTCATACATTTAAAGGTACAAAAATTGATGCAAAAATTTGATCTCACTTGTGTTTGAACACTTCAAACAGTTTAGTGCAAGTCCAAACTGTTCTTATCTCAGATTGCAAAGAAGACAGTTGTACATTTATGTTTGATTGAGCCAAGAACATCAGCTCAGCTTTAGATAAAAAATGATACTGTAAGCACATCAGGCTTGAAAAGTTGATAATAAATTACATGGTTACAAAAAACTTATAATTATGAAGTTAAGTGAAAGAAGAAAACAAAAAGATAAGCTGAAAATTAATGTAGTAAAATTCTGTGTCAAGATCCAAAGGTAGAAAATTGTTTGTGGTAGTGCATAGGCTTTTTATGAAAATGCAAGAAAATGAATATGATAATGCTAAGGAAGGAACAAACACATGATGTAAATGACTAAAACTGCATTAAATTTGAATTAAATGGAAGAAAGGCTAAAGAAAATACAGAATACAATACAGAATATGCACAGAAGTTTTGAAAACTATATTCCTTTGCATGTGCTCTTATGCCTCCCCATGTTTTTGTGTGGCTATGGGATAGGCCTGAAGCTTTGACACAAAGGCACCAGGAAATCCCAGGGCAGTCCATAGTGCACGCAGTACCTGTGTCTGATAGCTGAGGCGATAAAAGCCTGCGGTTATCAGTGACAGGGGAGGCTTGGCTCTCTGTGTGAATATTGGGCCAGCTGTATTGACAGCAGACCCTGACAGGGGAGGGGGGGACCGGATGAGGAAAGGAGAGGGCACTGATAACCGTGTCAACTGACCCCAACCCGGTTATACCTAGAGCGTGGGAGGGCACTGAGTTGACGCCCAACAGGCTTTCAATAGGCCTTATTCACAAAAGTCAGTCAAAGGTTTCACACCAGAGCATGGCATTTGTGCAATGGGTGATGGCTGATGTTTAGACAGGCAGATAGCATTATTGAATTGCCCCTATCTGTCACTCTGTAAACCTGTATCATTTTCAACTTCTTATTTTTTCATGTTTTCATTTGCATGTTTCAAGAGATTTCTTTTCGACAACAATAAATCACTCATATCAGAAAACAATGCTGTAATGTTGATAAGATTGCGATTAGAGCTGTAAATGCAGTGAAGTCTTATGATGAATGGAGACAGACAGTCGCCTCGTGCACTACAATGAGACAGCCCGTAGAAACATACACTGCATGGAGCCACTGTGACACTTTTAGAGCCTGTATCAATCAATGGGGTTAAAAAGGTCATGGCCATTTATAATATTTGAGTATCAATGTGGGCTACTCTTAAACAAACATACTCTGACTTTTACTTTGTGTGTGTTTGTGATTATCTTTTTTTTCTTTATGATGTGCACCCCAAAATTCATTTCAGTTGGTTCAGTCCAATGAGATAAATCAGGCCCAGGTGAGCTTCAAGTTTGTAGGTCTAAAAAGTGTCCTGCCCCTTTATTATTGCTACTTATCACCAGTAAAGTTTGTAACCACAACACCACATCTTACAACTCTTATTAAAGATGGGGGAGAGGTTGCAGAGTAAAAAAAATTTAGTTTGCTCTTTTTTTGACTGCAAAGCAACATTTAGTAAGTCGTGGAAGCTAGACGCTCACCTTTGCAAACACACAGGATTGGTAAGTTGATGTCTGCGTAAGGGCAAAGAATGTCACAAGATTAAAAGCCAAAAGTTTGTATGATCACAATTGATTTTTACTGCTATTCTTTTGCACAGAAACCATTCTCCTGTGACAGCTGTGACAAAAGCTTTTGCACTCGGTATCAGCTCACCAGACATGAGCTCACCCACAGTGGGGAAAAGCCTCACAAGTATTAGAACATTATTGCTTTTTCTGAAACGGATGTGTGGAAATGTAATGACTTGAAAGTGTCTGCTCTGATCTCTAGGTGTCTGGCTGAAGGCTGCTCTGAGGCCTTTGTCACAAACGCCAGCATGAAGAACCACATGGCTCGAGTCCACCAGAAGGAGAAGCAATACAGGGTAGAAACCTTGTTCTTCTGTTTCTCATTGACAAAATGGTGCAGAGGCTGACTTTTGCTTCGCGTTTCAGTGTGAGCATCCTGGCTGTGGAAGGACTTCAACAAGAGGAACCAACTCACCGCTCATATGTATGAGCACACTCAGGTTATGCCTTTCCAGTAAGTGGCAATGCAATTTTGAGCAACTGAGGTTTCAACTTTGCCACTGGCAACTTGGTTCTGTTTTTTTTTTTAACACAGTTGCAAGTTTGCTGGTTGCCCAAAAACCTTCCTTCTAGTGGTAAACTGAAAAATCATGAAAAAGTGCATGAAGGTAAGTCATTCACAACAAATGTTTTTGTGTGTATTTAACTAAAACCCAATTTCTTGTGCAGGTTATCCTTGCACAGAGGAAGCATGTCTCTTCAAAGGGAACACATGGACAGAATATCTGAAGCACAGAAAAGAACATAAAGGTGATGACTTTGACATTGAATTGATTTATTTGACTATAACCTGCCTTGTTTTGACATGCACTGAACCAAAGTCTGTACTTTTGTTCACAGTCAAGTTGCCATGTGCTGACTGCCAAAAGAAGTTTAACAACACTTGGTCTTGAACCAGCACATGTTGCATGCCCACTCTGGGGAGAAAAGGAGGTTTTCCTGTCCCAGTGCGGGATGTGACAAGAAGTTCACCCGTCGCTTTAACCTGGAGAGTCATGTTCTGGGAGATCATGAGCAAAAGAAGGCCTTCTCTTGTGCTGTTGCTGGCTGTGGTAAAAGCTTTGCCATGAAGGTAAACCCATTTTAACCCTAACACTACATCTTGTTGTTCTGCTTGAGCTTTGAAGTAAATTGATAGCGGTCAGTGTGTTTTATTTATTTTTATATATAAAGGAAAGCTTATGGCGGCATGGTGTAGTGCATAACCCCGAAAAGAAAAAGCTGAAGGTATGTATTCTTTGATATTTAGGTTTTTATATATCTTTATCCTTGTCAACCTTTTTTTTTTTCTTTAAAATGCAGATTAAGAAGAACCTTCCTGGGCAGCAGAGCAATCTGTCGGCCACAGCCAGTCAAGTGGAAGCCGACAAGCTTGCGGCAAAGTTGGCAAAAACTACTTTAAACAAATGAGAGGCTAAATTATACACGTTAATGGATCGCCACATAATTTATGTTTAGTTTTTGCAATAAATAAAGCTTTCTTCATTTATGCACTATAACCCTGTGATGACTTGCTGTGTCTTTGACAAAGTGGAAAATAAGATTGCAGTCTGTAATCCTTAAGGAAGGTTTTATTAAACAAAGACACATTCACACACACGTATAAAAACTCCAGCTGATTGGGCAGCTGGCTGTTATGGCGATGAGGCTTGAGGTCAGTTGAGCTCCAGGGTGCAGCAGGTCACTAACCAGACCTGAGGCTTATTCAGTTGGATACAGTGCTAGTTTGTGTGTTTACATGTTACTGTAGATGCGTAATGAGTAACTAGCGCTACCTGCAGCAATGAATCCATCTAAAAAGCCCTGGATCTACGACTGCCCAGTGAGGTGAGAACAGCACATACTGATAACAGTTGCACTACATGCTCCCTGTGGGAGTAAACACAACTCGACCATAACACAGCAGTGTTTGTGAGTGCAGTCTGTTGTGTGACGTGGCACAATGTGGATTAGGTCCCACCTGGTCAGGACAGACCTGGTTCTGCTGGCTAAATGACAGTTCTCAATGCTTTTGGTCCTGGATTAAGCCCGGTATGGAGCAACATACACTAAGTATTGTGCACCAGTTCACTTTGGCCAAGGTGATTCACAACATTCAGAAGGACTCTGTGGTGTACAGCCTGCTGATCTAGCCAAGCTATACCAGGCTGCCAGGCCAGGAGACCACAGTCAGCGCCACCCGGCTCCTCTGCTCCTTTAACATGGGCACCAAAGCTGAGTGACTCATCCCCGCTGTCGACAGGCTGTTAACTGCCACAATCATGTCTCCACACCTACAATAAAACCACAAGACTGTTAGCATTTCACAGTACATGGGTCTGACAGTGTATAGCCATTAAATATAAATACAACAATTATGTAACTAGAGGGAGAAGTCCAAAGAAAAGGTCTATCGATATTGTTTACATTGTCAACCTCTGTAGGACATTAAGGCCTCTTGGGTCACAACCAGTGAAAAATATAGTGTTAAAGACTGCAGGACACATCATTAAATTGTATTAAAAAATTTAAGAAATTAATAGTATTGAACAGTACAATAATTATAATATGTAACATGATAATTTCAATAATTTCTATAATCTAAAATTGTATATCTAATAATATGAAAAAAAGAAATGTTAAACATGTGTGGTCTATAGTCACAACAGCCTTATCTAACCCAGTCTGTATCTTCCAGATAACAGTCATAAATAAATGAGCAACCATAGATCACTGACTTGAGGTGGCCATCGTAGTATGCAGGTGTTCCAAGGACAATGGTTTTAATAAAGAAGGCCTGGTTGCCGTGGCTCTCCTCATATCCCCCGACGATGCTGAAGCCCCAGCTCCCAGGGTGACTTCTCCGCAGCACAATCTCATGACTACTGTGTAGGTAACTACAAGGAGAGACGGAGAGCAGAGTATGGAAATGATGTTAACATTGAGACACAGAGGCCCAAAGACAGAGATATATTTTACCTCACATATGCCTGCATCAAAAAAGTACAATATACCTAATTAAAAAATTAAGAATTAAAAATCCATGAGACCCCCTTCAGTCTCATTTTTTTAAGGGCGCTTACCTCGGCAGGCCCAGCCACATGACCCATGAGGGGGACCAGTTGGCATCAAAATCGCTGTCGTGGGTGTGAGGCAGTAGTTGGTCATGTTCGTGGTCCTCCACCATACTGACCTCCAGCACCCGCAGCTGGACTGAAGGGGAGGCAGCAGAGGCTTTTAGGGTGCCCACTGCTTCACTGTGGCTCAGGTAGGTCAGGTCTTGCCCATTGATGCTGAGCAGAACATCACCTAAAGGAAACACAACACAATGTAGAGTCTACCATTGCTAAAAGTATTTAGATTTCTTAAAGAGTACAGACCTCGTTTGATTCGTCCATCCCGGGACAAGCAGCCATGTGGCTGGACGCTGGTGACAAAGATTGGCAGCTCCCCGCTCTTACTTCCCCGGCCTCCTGCAACTGTCATTCCAAGAGACTCATGGGGCTCCTTTTTTACTGTGATGTGTTTCTCTTTACAGGACAGACACTGGGACATGTCCTAGCAACAAAAGCAACATAAACTGTATGTAAACAAGATCTGGTCTTGTGTGTAAATCTTATCTCAGCCTTTTTGTCAAAATCTCTTCTACCATCCCGAGACAAAGGAAAAACATAAGTGTTGTTCTTACTCTGTTGGTGCTGGTGCGGGACATGTGTAAGGGCACAGGACTTGGGGTAGAGCTGTGATTTGGCAGGAAGTGTTCAAGGCAGTAGAGGTCTCTGGTGGAGTTTGATTTTGGCGGTGGGGGTGGTGTTGGTTTGCTGGGTCGACCTATGAGCAGATGGACCCTCTCTCCACTGGCCTGGAGAGACATGAGGTCTGGTTATTTTTTATGCTATTGTAAAAATCTGTTGTAAATACCACAAGTATTCAAACCTGTATGATCTGTGCCGCTTGCTCTGGGGTGCCATGACGAAGGTCCTGGTCGTTGACGGCCAACACTCGGTCATTGCTACGGAGCCTGCCGTCTTTCTCTGCCAGCCCTCCTTCTAGCAGGTCCAACACAAACACTCCAGACTCATCTGTTCGGCGCACCAGCTTGATGCCGAGCTGCTCCGTAGAGTCACGCTTGTGAAGGGTGATTCTCAGAGTTGTGGGACTGGATGGGCTGCCCTCAGGGGTGGAGCAGGGGGCTTGGGGGACAGCTGGGGTAGAGGAGGAAGAAGAGGAGGACGGAGGGGCCCGGGACACACAGCGACGCTCACGCAGGACAGTAAGTTGCAGGGTGGCGCAAGGCCTAGCCAGAGTAGAGCGGGCAAAGCTGTGTGGTACATTACTGATGTCCACATTGTTCACCTAGAGAAAATGTAGAACAGCTATGTAAATATTGCTACATGCTTATCTGGGCTGCGCAATACCTGAAAAATATCAACATGCGTACCTAAAACAAAAAACGGACATAAACTTTGATCTTTCAAAATCAAATCAGGTCAACTTTGTCTCATTCAGAGAAATATAGCAATCTCTTAAAACATTTATACTCAAAACTGAACTCAAAGTCAAAGTTGTAGCACTAAAGATTTGTTGTTTGGAAAAAACTCCTTCAAAATGTCTGTTTTGCTTTTTTAGATATTTTGCGTACAGACATCTGTTAGTACGAAGGCGTATTAGGGCCACTTAATGAAAGAAAAAAAAAAAAGCAAATTTTTGAGTTTAGACACACAAATCTGCCAGAAAAAACACGCAAATTTACGACTTTTTAAACACAAATTTGCTAGAAAAAATCACGCAAATTTAGGAGAAAAGAAGAGGCAAATTTGCTACATAATAAAAACATGCGAGCCCTTAAAAAAGAGGAAAACATAGCAAAAAGCAGTAGTGATGGGCATTCCCGGCTCTTTTTCGTGAGCCGACTCATTTGACTCAGCTCACTGTAAAGAGACCTCTTTTGGCTCACAAACGGCTCTTTAAATAATAAATGTTTTAACTATTACTTTGACTATGATATGTGTGAAAACAGTTCTAATTAAATTATCAAAAGAAATCATACTCAATGTGTCTCACAATTTCTTTAAAAATGCATTGATTTGTTATTAAAAAAAGAATATTATTAAACATTTGCATTTAAACATTTTAGCTAATGCAATATCAATTTTGCCTTTTGCTACTGACATTGACTTTTGCATAAACTGGTCCATTATAGAAGACTGCGCTAGCTTCACAGTTGGGTGCACAGTTCGCATAAACCAGTGTAGGTTGTGTGTAGAACCGGCTTTATATGTTTTGGCAAATTGTGTGTGTGTGTGTGTGTGTGTGTGTGTGTGTGTGTGTGTGTGTGTGTGTGTGTGTGTGTGTGTGTGTGTGTGTGTGTGCACCTCCTAATATAATTGGTTGATGTGTATGATTGACAGGAACAGACAGTTGAAACAGTTGTGTGCGCCTTGGCTTATATAATTATATTTTTGTGTTGTTCTTTGAATTATTAGTCTATGTTTAATTAAATTGAAATAATTATTTAATTATTATGTAATGATTTAATTACTATAGGCTATAAAAAATAGAGTTGGCTCTTCAGATATATAACGGCTTCCATCGTTCACATTCGCAAACGACCCATCACTATCGTAAATAGCGTGTTTAAAAAGTTGTAAATTTGCGTGTTAAAAAGTTGTAAATTTATCTGGCAGATTTGTGTGTTTAAACTTGAAAATTATCTTTTCTTTTTTTTTTTTTTTTTATTCAGTGGCCCTAATACACCTTTGTATGTTAGTATGTAGACCACACATATGTTTTTTTTACACATGTACAGTACACAGAGGGGAAACATTTTTCATTTTAAATGTTTCAATCCTAGCCCCATGAAGAGTACCTTTAGAGTCTCACCTGTAGAATCTGATCTCCAGCCAACAGTCTCCCATCTCGTGCAATGACTCCATCTCTGTACACTTCCTGGATCACAATATTAATGAGAGGCGTTTCATTTCCACCCACTATACTGATGCCCAGTTCAACGTATGGGTTTGCTCGGTGGACTTCTATGGCAGTTATTTCTCCTTCAGGAAGGGAGGGCAGCTTCACGCAACCTAATGGCCACAAATCTCATTACACAGCTGCAATTTGATTTTCCCATCTCCTCTAACATTTCAATTGTCAGAATGTGATCATCTTGTTGTCTAAGATGCTGGAAAAATGAGCCTGCATTTTTATTTATATTTTGATTTTCAAATTGTACCTATAAGGAAAAGAAAGAGGGAAATGGAGAATTATAGAGGACCTTCTTCTGCAGAGAGGGGTGGCGATTCAGGGCAGTCCCAACCAGAGGACGTGGAGCTGACTGAGCGCAGAAGATGGATGCAGGGATTGCTGAGAGGCCGCTTCACTCTGGGGACAACACACTCCAAACCGACCACGCCTAATGATGGAGGGAGATAGAGAGGGTTTTTAGCTGAACCACACAGACAAGCCAAGTGTTGTTTCTTTGGTGCAACGCTACAAGTATTGACTGACTATCTTCCTCTGTGCTCTCCTCAAAGGCAGGATTGTCAAGGCCGGCATCTTCAATCCACACGGGCCCATTGTTACAGGCATTACTGGATCCGGTGGGTGGGGAGGGGGTCCCATCCCTGAGGTCTGTCTGTGGGGACCGTGGCGATCTGGGTGGACTGGTCACCATTGCTCGCTCATCCCCGCTCTCACTACGTGGACCATCCACACCGGTTTGTTGGCACCTCGTCCCAGGACACCTTTTTAACACATCAGTTTGTCAGTCTGTCTGACATGCAACAAAATGAGGTCACCATTAGTAGAGTCAATGTGTGATGTTACTAACATAAGGGGCTTAAGAAGTCTAATGAAACACATACTAATAAAAAATCATTCTGTATATCTGACTCCTAAATAAAGGAGCTTTGAGTTTATTCTAATCTTTGAGTTAGCTCATTGCCAGAGGCATCAGGACTGTTCCACAAATAGATAGTCCTCTCACAGAAATGGACAAAAATAAACACAGACTCAAGGGATCAGCATGGTCTCAATCTTAATTGGCTCTCAGTGTTGAACTTGTATTTACATGATTCTTCTCTGCACTTAAAGGTCACTTGGGGATAATCTCCTAAGTTTTGTGTGCATTTTTATTACAATAATCAACACTGTTTGACATGTTTTAACTTTAATGACTCATCTTGACCACTAGGCTTCTTAAGATGTATGTTAAAATGTAAAGCTCAATCTTTAGTCTTTAGCATAAACATTACTGAGTTTGATGTGTCATAGGAACATTCCTCCTACTCTTATCTTACTGGGCAGATTTGAAGAGCAGACCCTGATGTTGTAATGATGTGTAAACAAGTAGTCTGGATGTGTAAGTACAATGCATATGTACAGAAGAAAGATATACAAACAGAGATGTTGTCTTAGCTTCAATGAATACACTGAAGACATAATATCATGTCCCTAAAAAAAAGACAGACTCATGCCACATTTAAACAGCTCATTAGCTATAGCCTGTTAGCCTGAGCTTCTTAAGCACTTCTCTCTTTCACTAACTGAAGTGATATGTGATCGCTGGGAAACTAGTTAATACCAACACCATTAGCAACAGTTTGTGTCAAAAATATACAGTAGTTGTCTGGTTTTATGTCACTAATGTGTAATGTGTATGGACATTAATAAGTCTATTTTTATCAATAATTCACCAAAATTAACAAAACACTATTTATTAAATGTTCATGCTGTGGTTACATTTCTTGATTAGACAGCATCTAGGTTTTTTCTATGTAAGAAAGCACAAGAGAAAGCCAGAGGTAGAAGCCATAGGGAAAAAGGTGAAGTAGTGAATAGCTGGGCAGAAAGAGACCTATGAGTGGCTACAATTAAGCAGATACATTTTGCCATCTCTAGTCACATTTACCTAACATCACACTGTGTTGGACTCACCACAACCCAGGGTTGCCTTTGGCTGTCTCACAGAAGAAATGGTTGAAAAGGTCTCTTGTGTTAAAGTTGCTCAGCATGATTCCAGAATGAGAACAGCTTTTGGTCAACCAACCCATGACTGTGGTAGGGAAACACTAATCCCCATCACATGACCTATAGCCCAATAATCCCTTAAGGGTCTCACAGCACCTGGTCCAAATGGGCCCAAGGCCAAAGTGTGTGGTACATGGACCCCATCACAAGTTATACTTACACTGCTCTTAGATCTATAAACGTTTCTACGGTTATGTTAGAAACAATGTCAAAATTGCTATTATGGAGAACTTTTTAAAGTCATGTGATAGAATACTGTATGTCAAGATATAAACTGGTGAAAATAGTATCTTGAAACTATATACTATTTATTATATGATTGTTTAAAAAAAAAAGTTTTTATTTGCAATAATAGATAACATCAATGCAGTTCATCAGTAACTCATGCATCTGTCTCTGTGTTCACCTGTGTTTGAGATGGGCTTCCAGGTCACAGCGTGGCATGCTGAGAGAGCAGACTGGAGTCAAAGGGCAGGACACAGACAGCTTATCCAGCAGCTTGTGCACCAGGATGCTGGATCTGCGGCAGGCCTGGAGCTGGAGGTGGGCCCTGTCAAGAGGGCAGAAGTCCCGCTCTTGGAGGAAGCTCCGAAGGCAGCGGGCGCAGAATGTGTGGCCACATGGAGTGTCCAGAGGCTGAACCAGTGGCTGCAGACAAATGTGGCACACCAGGTCATCGTCCACCTCCAGACGGTAGTTGTACAAGTGGTTCTCCCAGCTGCGGTGGATCTGGCCACACTCAGGACACAAAGTGTCCAGGACTGGTTCGGCTGGCCTGGGGAGAGCCACTTCACAGCCTGGGCTACCCATCTCTGCTCCTTCAACACAACTTAACCTTGGCACGAATGACTCCAGTGGGGCTGTGGTGATGGGAAGGGGCACCAAATTTCCTATCCCATGAGCTTCATAAGATGAGTGGATGGCAGAGAGGACAGATGCCCCCCAGTGGTTGATTGCACATCGCCCTGCAGGACAGAAGGCGTGGCAATAAGGTTAAACAGCTGTTTGAGAAAAACAACAAGTGTCAGATTTTGTGCATTTTTTTCATGTAGCAAATGCTTTGTGCACGTGGACGCACGTGTCTGAATGAGTGTGTCTATAAACGAGTGTGCTGAGATTATGTATTGCTGCTCCTGTCCGCTAATCTCGCAATATAATCTCTCTTTTGCTCTCGCCTGCTGCAATCTTTCAATTCCACATACAGGGATTTATCTGGGATTGAGGCAGAGAGAGGATACAGATCAGAGGATTGGGAAACCAAGACAGAGTAAGATACCTCCAGCAAGAAGCTCAAAGAAGCACAGCGCTGTAGGGTCAAAAAAGATTAATAAAAGTCAGGAGACAAGGTAAAGAAAGAAAGAAAAAAAAGGTGATATTAGGTATGCATCAGTAAAAATGTCCATCTCATGGAAGAGCCAAAAAGTGGCACAAGGCCAAAAGACAAAAATAAATTTTGAGGACTATTAAACCTTGCTGACAGCCATTTTCATTTTCAATGTAGGACATGAGCTGTTCTTAGCCTCAACAAGAACAGAAGGGGAGCATGCCTAAAAGAACCTCTTAAATTATAGCACTTCAGCAAACAGAGTATGTCCTGGGACTTAACGCTCTATGGGCTGATTGTTTCCACTGTGTTTGACATTAAAAGCCATTCAGACCTTCAGTTGGTCTATTTAGCCCAGGACCCCTTGGCCATGATGCTCTCATACGACAGCAGAGGGCGCACTTTGGCACACAGCGTGCTCGCCAAGCCACAGTGACTACCTGTCTCTGTTCAGTGAGGGTCTGCTCTGTCTCCATGACGACCTGGAGCCTGTTCTGCTCAGTGGGGCTTGACATTCAGAGTGTAGCCAGAGAAGGATGCAGAGAAGCTACACAACAGATGCACTTCTCTCAGCAGGATGCTCTGCTCCTCCCTGGTATGCCTGAAAGCTTGTCAGACAGTCAGACCCTTCGTAGTTTATTTTTTGCTACCTCTTTGCCTTGTTTCCTTGGATACCCATCTCTGGGACAACCTGTCTCCTCTGTCTCCTTGACAACCAGACCGGTAGTAACTTATTGCAGACTCCTTTAGGGACGTGCTTCTGTCTGTGTGTGACTGGCTGCTTCTGTCTCTATCCCGCAGCTGGACATGAATTACCCATGAGGACACAAGGCTCCTCTGTTCCTATAACAAAGCTGTGACATCACCACATCTACCATAAACTGATAGTTTACAAAAGTAAACACTTGATACATGCACCATAGCCTTTGGGTACCACATGTTGTAAATTGTCTTTATCAATAAATAAAGTCCTCTGGTTTTCCCTGTGGCAGCAGTTCAGAACCTGGCTGCAAAAGGCACTTAAATCTATTTTAGACATTGCAGGACTTTGTAGCAGCAGATCTTTTTACACCACTCATATAAAGACTTGCGAATGTTTGTGAAATATCTTATAATACCAGTAAGTCTGTGTTAGAGTCCAAGGTTATTGTAATTGCATTCCTATCAGTATTAATAAATAACAGAGCTATAGCCCTACACCTGTCTGCTCATTTTTTCATTTTCGGAAAAGACAATCTAATCTGATAGCTCACAGGGAACCACAATATATCCTGCATATAGCCTCTATTTCCAGGTAAGATGACATCATGTTTTGAGCCACAGATTTAAAATCATCTCAGCCTACATTTTCATACGGTCCTTTTTGTCGTATCTAAACTGAGAAAATATATCTAGGCTGTGGGCCAGTATAGTACAGAAGTAGGTCTACTGTTCAGCAGGGTCTGGGTCAATTTCTGTGTGTGTGTTTAACATGTTACATGACACAGACGTGCAATAGTAATAACAACACAGGCACAGATATTTATTTATTTATTTTATAAAAATTGCCATCAGTTTACTATCTCCGTCCGAAATTACGTTGGCAACGAAGCAACTGCAGAGTAATAACATGTAAGCTACCCGCTGGCATTTAATCCATTTGATTAGATAAGATCATTTTCAATACCATTGCCCCACATGTCTGTCTCCATCCCACCAGCCACAGCGCACTGATGTAGCGATAATAGCAATACAAAGGAACACAGTGACACTGTGGACAACATGCCGATTAAATAAACATGGATATGTTTTATTACCTGCTCAGGCAGCACCTCGGCGCCGTGCACTCCAGCCCCAAAAGGGGGACGATGAGTTGCGGAACCTCAATCACGCATTCACCGCAACGGACCGCTCCGCAAACTCGCACGTAAACGCCCCCGTGCCTTTGGAGGCGCTAGTCCCGCCCACAACTGTCCGTCAATGTGAATGGGCGGGATTTGTAGCCTAATTGTCAATCAGGAAACAAACGAGAGGTAGTTTCGTCATTGCCTGATAATAAAAACATGACATTAATCACGAAACATCACAGTTTAAATCAGTTTGATAATTAATTAAGGGTAAAAGTTGAAAAATATAAACAACAGGTAGAGTACACATTTCCATGAGTCAAATTAGTGTTTTCTTAACTTTTCTATTTCCTTTTATTCTTTTCCCGGCTAAACCAATTTGTGTTTAAATCTGTGCGTTTGTTTTTGTGTAGCCTACTATACTATCATTAAAAAAATGCACTTACACATGACGCCCGTGTGCGCCCTTACATATTCAGTTGGGCATTACTAAAGGTACCCTTGTAAGGGGTCCTCGCTTGATGGACCCCGGGTAGTGTGAAGTAAACCAAAAAATGGTTCTTACGTTTTAGTCAAATTAACATTATTTAGTCTATCACTTATACTTGACAGTTACCACTTTAGGATGACGGAGGACAATGATCTTGAAAAGTAAGCAACACGTTTTTCTGTTTTTCGTCTTAATATTATGTCTTTGTGGCGATAGCAATATTTCAATGGCGGCGGAATCTCGTCTCTTCTTTACTTGGTGTAGTGGGTTATTATATTATATATTGGTCGACAGCGATTAACCTTACGTTGCTGGGTCAGAGAAAAGCTACCTTTTAAAACTCCTGAACATTTGTCAAAGCTAACACTAGCTGCCCGCGTCGTGTGGCTTAAGGTCGGCTATATCCGAGTGTGGTGTTTCAGCAGATTCAGCAGTTTGGGTCAAACCGGGACTCAGCCGCTGTCCCTCGCTTCACTAATGAGTCACATTCTCCTCTAAAACTGCATCACTGTGTATTCTCTCACTTAATTAAAACGTTTTACCCTTGACTGAGTTTTGCCCCATGACTAATTTTGTGTCTTTTGAATCCATCTAGGCGTGCAATAGAGGAGCTCCTGAGGGAGACGGACAGGGCTCGAGTAAGAGCAGAGACCATGGGCCCTACAGGATGGTGAGCACTATCTCTGGCATGCCATCTGTATCAGCCTGCACACAACTCTCAGTGGAGTGTGTCTCTTAGTGTGACATTTAATACACTTTTTGTTTTATTCTAGTGTCAGAATTATCATTGATTACTCTTACAACTTTGCTGGACCAGAAGGCTCAGATAAATACAAAAGCCAAAACACAAATGCAAAACCTAGATGAGATTGCTTTTTGTGTTTAAACATCTCAATAATGTAGAGCACTAGCTTTTTTACCTCATCTAAAAACACTGAGATGGCAACTATAATAGCTTACAGGGTTACTATTTTTCACCTTGTCTATTATATTGTTAGAAATGTTATTCTCTGTCTTATGTTTAAACATTGTGATGTCTGTTTTAAATGGAGTTATTATTCTTAATAACTGGGTGACACAATTTGGCTATATTGTGTTTATACATAATCATTTAGTACCAAAAAACATTCACTTCTTTTACGGTGCCTACTGCCTGCCAGCAATAGTCCCCTGAAAAACATTTAAATGCTTTGTTTTTTCTGTGTTTTTGAAGGTTGAAGTGTCCTCTTAGAACCACAAACAAGCGGTTTCTGCTGAACACCCTGCGCTCCACTGGCCTGCAGCGTGGGTCAAGTGAACCCAAATCAAGAGACTCTGCCACAAGAGGGCGTCTTCGGAGTGAGTCCCCGAACAGAAGACGTGACCGCAGCAGATCATCTCCCCGGAACCATGGAAGAAACAGGGGCCACACAGACAAACACTATCAAGAGGACAACAGCTCCAAGAAACAGAAGAAGCGGGAGAGAGAGGATGAAAGGCATGACAGACACATCAGAGAGAGGAAGCATGAAAGAGGAAATGAAGGACACAAAAGAGACAGACACAAATAAGGCCTGCTCTTTTAAAGATGGACCCTTTGAGTTTCTCCCTGACAAAAAAACTGCCAGATAGTTCATACTCTGCATAGTCTTAAAATGATCTTAGCTTTTGAGCAGAATTGTTGTTATTCTTGTTACAACCTTCCACTTTTACCGTTTATTGATTAAACAAATTCTCAAACATTTACTTGTTTCCCTAACCCAAATAAAACACAAGTCTTGCTGATACATTTTATACATTACAAAGGTATGCTAGCTGTATTATAATATGGACAGGTGGATTGTTCTTCAATAGCAAACAATCGAAAAGATTTGCCAACAGGTATGTTGTCATTTTCATTTTCTGTCACAGCTCTTTTTATACAAATGCCACATTGCAGTCGCTGGTGGAAATAAGCACTTCTTGAATCCTTTTTAAAATCTTGCTGTTTTTCTGCATCTTAATTCAACTATCAAAACTAAAAATATGGACACATAACATCCAAATAGACACGTGTTTATGCTTGACCGCACTGTTCAATATGGACTGTACATTCACCGTTTTATTCCACTAGTTTACGATTCATTTTCTCTTTGGTTACGATTGCACAAAGCTTCATTTCTCTTCGCTTTATCCATTACACACTGCGTGTGTCTGGAAGTCAGCTAAAATGCATTTTACGCAACATCATGCTTCATAAATATCACGTTGTCTATCTCCGATACGGCGGAGAATAGCTTTAGTTAACAGTTTCCTTCCTCTTTGCAACATTGATCAAATATAAACACCATTACGCCATAGTGCAGGAGGTGATTTGTGTAGAATTGGTTTACTTGAACTTTAT
Organism: Perccottus glenii; assembly: GCA_024416835.2. NCBI lineage: Eukaryota > Metazoa > Chordata > Actinopteri > Gobiiformes > Odontobutidae > Perccottus > Perccottus glenii. The sequence continues at coordinate 15,844,207 of CM044558.2, forward strand.
TGCATCGCTAAGTGCCCCATCAAGATACCACGGAAAGTGCCATAATTGCTTTTGAAGAACGGTGTGCAAATGATTTATAGTAAAACTTGTTCTGTTCACTTTAACCTTGCGACTAAGTTGCACCTGTCCAAAAGCAAAGAGGAAGGTTATACAAGAAAAGCGTAAGAGACCTCGTGTCACCGTGGCATGCTTCACACGCGCATGCTGGTGTTCTTTTGTGACTCTAACCTAATTGGTTTACCACGAGAGCTGCAGTTTAATGGGGCGAGCACGGGCCCGCCAAAGGCTAATGGCCAGCAAACATGGCAGAGTGCAGTGCGCAGAGCGATGTTTGTTATTGCCACGGGCCCATCCTGTGGGGACTTAGGTCCACGCCCGTTAAATGGTGTTAAATGATGCATTTACAGAAGTTTAATGGGTACATTTTCAAAGTTACCAAATCAGAGCGCTAGACTATACAGAAAGGCACTGGCCAGGTGTTTGAGGTGCCCATCCGAGTTTCCAAGACAACAGTCTTTCCAGTCAAGTCTTATCTCACAGGTCAACCAATGTTTGCGCCCATACGTATCGATTTATCAGCTGTGGTGCATACAAGACACACATATTGTCGATAGTTACGTGAGTCCTGTGCACTCTGCTTAATCAGACTGTGCCTCCCATGCCAAGACAGATTACCCATTCACACAGATTCTGCATGTTTACTTGTCTGTTGCTGTTGAGGGGGCAAACAGGCGGAGCGACGTTGTGGTATTTACTGAGAGGCATTGATTTTTAACGCACATGGGCGTCCTGAAGCCAATGGCTAATGCGTTACACAGTCACATGGTGTTTAAGTGACACACCTGTGTGGAGCCGCGAAGGCCCCACAGTTGCTCCAGAGGCAGGTATAGTGCAGAAGCTCTCCGCAAAGACAGTACGCGGTGAATGCGCGCAAACTGCCTCTGCAGCTTTTGGTGTAGGCAACTCAACAACCATGAATCGGGAAGATCCTTTTTACCCTTCGCAGATTTTTAAAGACTCATGTGCGTACCAGAGGTCACATGGGGCTGAGTACAGGAGCAGCCCGCCGCCCTGTCTCTATATGAGCAGACAGGTGCACTCCGTTTACACGCCGCCGTCCATGGGAGGCCTGGAGCACGCCAGTCTCCCGGACATCTCTCCCTCATACACCGTACCTCTCCGGGATGAGCCGGGTGTGCCCCAGCTCCACCACCCACAGGTGCTCCAGCAGCAGCCACACCAGCCCGCCGCGGCCTACACTGACTCTGTGGACCAAAGCAGATACCAGCTGCCTTTCCCTGGATGAAGACTACCAAGTCCCACTCACACGCCTGGAGGGGCCAGTGGGCTGGTAATGTCAACAACTTAAATGATTTTAGTAGGCTAAAGACTATTTATGTTTTGACTCTAACCAATGAATATGTTACTTGCAATTAAAACAGAAACCTGTTTGAAGTGACTCCCAGGCAGTGAGCCCTGTTTCTTGCTCTATGTTATCCTGGGTGTTTCAGTTTACCTTGTCAGTCAGTTGGATTGTGCTCTTATCTTAATCCACCTGTCAGTCAGGTTGGTTTGATTGAGAACTTATTAACGTGATGAAATGTAGGCTACGAAGTTGTGCGAATTCCCTTATGGTCTTCCCTAAAAATCCTTTCATTCCAACACAACAGGTCAAGTTTTTAGCCTATGTGTCCAGAGGCAGTAGGACACGTAGGACAAATAAATAGGACAAATAATAATAGGACAAATAAATGAAACGCGTTATAACTTTAAAGGCAAAACATAACGTTAATTTAAATAATGCAATAATAATTAAATTGGATGATAATGACTTTATCAAGAGGCATGTAGCCTATTGATAAAATAAAACTAAATTTGGTCACAATGGCCGTACGCGCAAACGAGGTCCCAAATTTATTTTTTAATATCTGATTTTTTTTATATATTATAATTTCCAAAAGTTGTCTTAGGTCAATGTTTATTATAGCTGTTTCGGGAAAATAAATATGCTTATAAAAATGGGGAATAAAAAATCCCAAAAGAGTAATTGTAGCCTATTGTATAGAGTACGCAGCTGACCAGAAGAACGTTTATAATACTTTAAATTCATGTTGATTCGTAGCATTGTTATCTAGCCTCTAAAAATAATTTGAATGTGCTTATAAGTTGCTTAAATTCATTTTACAAGTAAACATTCTACGTGCAATAAAACATATTTAGATTAAATTGTAGGCATAGCCTAGTTGTAGCCTATGTTTTAAAATAATCTCGTGTGCAGAGCCTTCATGACTGGTTTATATTTTTGTGTTTTAAATATTTTCAAAATCCCGGGTGGCCATGATTGTTTCATCTAAAACTGCACACATATGCACTAACCACATGGGTTTAATATGCTTTTTATGTAGGGTTATATGGGGTCCATTTTATTTTAAACAGTCTCTTGGGATATATTTTTGATTCCGGGATTATTTTGTGTTGTGCAGGTGGAACTAGAATCCTGAACGCATTGGTGACAGAACAGGGTAGAAGAAGCTCAGAACAATCAAATATAAAAAATATAAAAGCTGAATAGGCTATTAAAGCATAAAGAAGATTTTTACTTGTTATGTGTCTTAGACTATTTTACCTTGGCTTTCCCTCTGAACCTCCAAATAAAAAGCCATGTAACAAACCGCTCGACTATACGTCATTAACAGCCTCTGATTCCTTGGGGGCTAAAGTGTATTTAGCTTGTTTTAACTCAAAATACCAGTTTTCACTATGCACATCATGTTTGAAGTTTTGTTTAATTTCAGCGTTGTTTTGTTACTTTTGTAAGTAGCCTATTAAGAACGTAAAATATTCTGAGTCTAAAGGCCTTCTCTTGGTATAGGACCATATGTAATGGCGGAGACCGAGGAGAACAAGCGCACGCGGACGGCGTACACGCGCGCGCAGCTGCTGGAACTCGAGAAGGAGTTTCTCTTCAACCGCTACATCTCGAGGCCACGGCGCGTGGAGCTGGCGCTGACGCTGAGCCTCACGGAGCGCCACATCAAGATCTGGTTTCAGAACCGGCGCATGAAGTGGAAGAAAGAGGAGGACCGCCGCAGGGCCAGAGGCGCAGACCCGGACCAGGACTCCTCCATCACGTCCGGGGACCAGGCCGCAGGGGGAGTCTCTTCCACCAACGGACCTCAGAGGCCTACACCCCCGGTTTCCCCACAGGAGCACGCCAGCACGGCTGGACAACGGGAGCCCGCGTAGGGCCGCACAGGCCACTATTCGGACTTTAGTTATTCTACTAAGCCTAGCCTACAGAATAAATAAACGTAGGCTAATGTCTGAACTAAACTGAGGAGACATTCATCGCATCGTTGATTACAGGATAAGACACCTAAGAAGAGGACCACTTGCCTCATTGTTTTTGGACATGCACTATGGGCTTATAGGTTAACATAATTTAAAAGTGCCTTCTTTTCCAGGATGATGGAAGCACTTTACCATGTAGCTGAAGGCTACTGTCAAGAACATGCTGCCAAAAGGCCAATCATTACATGATTATCACGTTTAGTGCAATGTTCAGTGTTTTATTGACTTCATTAAGATGTCAGGATATAGGCTACAAGCCTACTGTAAATAAAGTCACACTCTGAACTTAAGTAGTCTACACATTAGGCTGTATAAAGTTTCACAGTTTGTGAAGCACGAGGCCCTGCAGACGCAAGTGGCAGATCTTCTTAACCTCCTCAATCCCGCGCTCTCTCTCCACAGCGCGCTCGTTGCCTAGACGCTCGGAGAGCTGCCGTAAAATGTCAGCCTTGTCGTTCATCTTGGCACAGATGACGAAAGGAAACTCAAAACGCTCCTTATAGTCTTGGTTGAGCCGAGCCAGGTGAGACGCTTCAGCCGAGGTTAACCCATCGAGTCCGGCTTGTGTTTGTTCCTCACGAGACTCAGGGGTCAAAGTTCCGCGCAGGAGGTCCCTCCCTGCAAGGTCTGGATGACACCGCAGGATCCCCTCCTTGCCTGGAGGCACACGGACACTTTAAGAAAACACTTACACACCTTTTTTGTAAAATAGGTTTGTTACTCACCGGAGTCCGGAAGTGAATCAATAAAGTCATAGATGGCGGTCTCTAACGCAGAAAAGTTGGCAAATGGACGCTTTGACCAGACCGCAGCGGTTATAATAGGGCATCTTTCTACCACGTTGCCAAAAACAACCACAAAATCTTCATAGCTTAGAGAACTTAAAGTAGTCATGTCCATGTTTTGGGATCCTCCAAGTTGCACAACCGGATTTCAGAAGTTGAGGCAATACTGCTGTGAGTAAGTAGGCTTTTGCTTAGGTCACATGATTTGCCACAGGGGTTAATGGCCTGCTGGGCACAACGCACCTACAATCCACTACTGTTTTAAGTTAAACGTATTATATTTAGTCCGTATTTTGATAGACCAATGACTGCTATCGCAACCACTCAGTTTCAACACTTTGTATGCATCTTTTGTTAACTTTATTTCAATATTGCAAGTTGGAGATTACAATACAATAAAAGAAAATGACACATGAAAAGTAATAATGAAAACTGCCATAATGATTATAGATATTTCTTATTGTGACAAAACCATTTTTATATGGATACAATATTAAAAAAATGCTACATTTTACAGCCTTGAGAGGTAAGTGATAGTTTGTGGAAAGTTTGGAAAATGCTACGATATGTTTTTAACATTTAATATGCTAATATAATTCAAGAACACAGTGCTGTAACTCATGATAATGTAACCAAGCAAAGATAATTAAAGACACTTTACAAACATTACTCTTTTGTCTTCAGGAGACTGCCATCATCTGCCTCTGAGTCTGAGTTGCACAATTTAACTTTGCTTTCTTCAGTTCCATAGCTTGTACAGTAGTTATTACCCGACTCTGTCGTGTTCTCATTTAGCTTTTTCAACGCTGAAATCTCCAAAACAGGGGAGGATGTGTTTTGGTAGATACTGGAGTTTGAGTCGAGCATGTTGTGGTAAAGCTGTATAAGGAATAGTAAAAAAAAAAAAGACATGGTAAGACACTGTATATAAATGTTCTTGAGTCTTAAAATTGGATGTAAATGGACTTGTCCAAGTGTAGGGCTACCTTCTCTTCTCTCTCGGTCATCTGGGCAGCCGTGAAAGACACCAACTTGGAGAAAGATGGACGGTTGCCTGAATCAAGTTCCCAACATTTGCACATTATGTCGTAACTATGACAAAAATGAAGCAAATACACCATGGTTAGAGTTGTTTAAAAAGATGACGTAAAATTTACAATTACCCTATTTTTGCCATAATAAAGATATGTTTCATAAATACTGTTGTGGATACATACACAGACTCACTGGCGTAGTATGGACACTCCATCTTAAATCCTCTTTCAATCATAGAGTAGAAACTGTGATCTACCTTCATGCCAGGATATGGTGTAACACCTAATCAAACCAACAGTAAGAGTTATACATCTTTGTATTAAAGTAGCCTGCTTGTTGGCTTTACATTCTTTATTTTCTATTACCGAGTGAGAAGATCTCCCACAGCAGAATGCCGTAAGCCCAGACGTCACTCTTCATGGTGTACATTCCCTGAAAGATACTCTCTGGTGCCATCCATTTTACTGGTAAACGCACCTGAGAGACAACGCACATCCACTCAATATATGACAAGAATTTCCATAAAGTAGTAATGAGGTAATTACTGAAGACTTACATTTCCTCTTACAACATAGTTTGAATCATTATCAATGTCTCGTGCCAGTCCAAAGTCACCAATCTTCACCAGTCGACCCTTTGTTACCAATACGTTTCGAGCTGCCAGGTCACGATGGATGCACTGTATTCGAGATAAGGAGTACAAAGTGAACCATTTCTCATGAATTTAATGTGTTATATTTCTGAAATAGATGTTTTCATCCTTACATTTTTGGAGGAGAGGAATTCCATGCCCATTGCCACTTGGTAGGCAAAGCTGAGCAGGTCATCAAATGTGACGGCTTGCAGGTCCTTAGTCTGTTCATCTAGATCGTCAAAGATATCTGGGAGAGATAGTTGAATCACTCAGATTTACTAGAGTTGAATATGTTTTCTCCGCTTAAATATTCTGTTTCTTACCTTCAAAGCTATCCATGTTGCCAGAGTTGAGGGTGAGCAGGGCGATAGCCTCCTGCCCTCTGGTGGTAGAACTATACATAGGCACATAATTGTCCACTGTTTGGAGTTCTCTGGAAATATATTTTTGGGACTTTGTAAATACATATGAATAAAACGTTGATTATAAATGTAATGGAGCTGTCTCTATACTTTTCTTTGCTGGGCAGCAGGTTGTGGTAAAGACTGCTGAAACGGTCCTTGTTAATGGCATCAGTCACAGACTTGTGATAGCGCTGACTGTTGTTCTTAAGATAATTCAGGAGGTCACCGTAACAGCAGTACTGGAAAATCAGATAAATGGGACCTACAGGGAACATATAATAGTCTATAGTATTGTTTGTATGTGACAATGAAAAAAATAATGAATGTTTTGTGTAGATTTTCCCAGTACCTGTCTCTGTGCATGCCCCAAGAAGGTTAACAATGTTGGCATGGTGACCAATGTGAGTCAGCATCTTCAGCTCGGACATCAGAGCCTCCTTCTCAACTGCTTGGTGTTTCTCTTCAGCATCAAATACTTAAATAATCAGCATACCATTGTAATTTTTGCCATTTAATGTAGTTGTTGCTTCACTGACCTTTGAGCATCTTGACAGCCACCTGCTGTGAGACACCTGGATTGTTGATACCATAAGCTGTAGCCTGTACCACCATGCCAAAAGCTCCAGACCCTAGTTCTTTCCCTGTTGATGATGTGACCATTTCATTTATCAGTATTTTTCCATATTAATTAACTTTACATGATCTAATCGACAGTGAGTTCAAGTTATGTTTTATACCCAATTCCAGGTTTTCTTTGGGAAACTCCCATTTTGAATCATACTCAAAATCCTTGAAATTGATGTAGATGTAATCATTGTCATTTGGTCCAACCATCTGGATCATTTGTAGTTGAGGCTCATACTTAGGTTTCTGTTGGATAAAAAACATTTTAATATTCTTTTATTTACAACTGGGTAAAAAGTTATGAAGCATACTGTACCCTTTTTGATAAAATATAATAGCACAATGGTAACTACTGTTAACGCCAAAAGCAGAAGATAACTGCCTATTTTCAAAATCATGGTGCTTTTATCTTCATTCTGAACACCTGAAAAAGCAATTCATGATTACTATTGAAACATATTCATTTCTAAACATTATTAATTTGCATCATTGTTTTTATAAAATAAAAGTGATGCTGTTACCAATGGAGGTCGAGTGTACAGGCTGGTAATAAATCAGCTTCTGCTGACACCAGTGGCCAACAGAGTTAGTAAGACAAAACCTCACATTGTGGCCAGACACAATCTCACTGTTCAAGGAACTCTTTATCATCTTCTTACAGGAAACATCCGAGTCTATCTTTGAGGTTTGTGCAATTACTTCCCAAGAAGAGTCTGCCTCACAACTGCGACAAGATAAAAACAAGAGCTCATTGAACCTTAAATTTAAACCGTGCACATTTATACATATTTATACATATAAATATTATATTTGACACTAGACATACCTGACATTAGAGCAGGACATCCATGTGTAATTGGCTGGGACCAGACACTCAGTTTCAACAATAAAGGTATTGCTGTCTTTGTTCACTTTTATATTTAATTGAGAGGGCTCTGAAACAGCAGTGTCAGTCAAGATTATTACCTTAATGTTAAGTGAAAAGTTAGATATATAAAGTTACAAACAATAGATTTTACCAGCAACACACACTGAAATGGCCTTTGTTTGCTTCTCTTCCCCAGCCTCAATGTGTAACTTATAGTCCCCTGTTTTAAGTTCATCACATAGCTTCACAGTCCTATAAAACAGCATCATAGTCATTTTTACATGATACACATTTGTGTCTGTCACTATCCCTCTTTGGACAAATACCTGTGCTGTGTTTCCCAGGGGTCTGTATTGCATTTTTCTATCATTTTGTCAGGAGTCTCCCAAGTGCATTTCTGAAGATAAGGGTGATAGTAAACATTGGCCTGTAAGCAGGACTGAGAGATGTTTTGTACTGGTATAACTTTGCTTTCCTCCAGCTGGACCGAGAGGAAACCTTTAGCTGAAAAACATAGTATATGTTTATTAAAAGAATAACTGCTTTTTACAAAAGTTTAATTGGTGATGATCATTTCAACTAACCCTGTACAGAAACATGAAATGATTTGGTTTTGTGTCCACTTTTGCAAGTATATGTACCACTGTGGTCAGCATTAAGTGATTCAATGGAGAGGTACATAGATTCAGTATTATAATGCTCATCCGACTGAATGCAAATCTAAAAAAAAAAAAAATGCAGAGGTTTACTGTTAGTGTGTGAATGAGTAATCCAGATGGTACTAGAAATCCTAAGTAATTGAAAGAAAGTTTAAGTATTACCTCTTTCTTGTCCGTAGGGGTGCATGTTTCAGTTATTGGACTGAGGTCCTTCTGCCATCCAACTTGATCCATTCCACTTTGCACTGTGCAGCAGAGTAGTAAGGACTGACCAGGGCTCAGGGTTATATTATAAATTTCATCACTGTTCACAGTTAGATCTACAAAAATACAGGGGTTTAAGTTGTACATTTTAAGGTTTTATCAATTACTGACATTGCACAATTCAAACTATTTTCCGAGAGACATTTTATTACCATGTATATAGAGTTGGGAGCAGTCTCGTCCAGCCTTGTTAAAAGCACAGCACACCGTCTTTTGAGAAATTTCTGTGCTGGATATTTCATTCGCTTCTACATATTTTCCATTTTTTTTGCTGTCCAAAAATAGGAAAAGGTCAACTGCCAGATAACTATGCTGTGACAAAATACAGCTCTGGAAAAAATTAAGAGACCACTGCAAAATGATCGGTTTCTCTGGTTTTACTATTTATAGGTATGTGTTTGGGTAAAATTAACATTTTTTAAATTCTATAAACTACTGACAACATTTTTCCCAAATTCCAAATAAAAATATTGTAATTTAGAGCATTTATTTGCAGATAAGAGGATAGTGATGACCACAGAAGTGTTTTTTTTTTTTACTTTTCATTATTAAATAAGATTTGGTTCAGGTGATTACCGAATCAGTAGAATGAGGTGATGCTGATTGCTAGATTGGTCTCTTAATTTTTTCCAGAGCTGTATGTTTAAGTATGTTTAGTCAAACCTGAGTCAAATACTGAGTAATATCTTACATAGACCATTCAATCTCAGGCTTTGGGAAACCATTAGAGCTGCATATTAAATAAGGGGACTCAGACTCCCGCTTTTGGTGGACGATCAGCTGTGGCTTTGTGGGAAGTTCTAGAAAAAAATACACTAAATAATATAATGCCATAAATAATACGAATAATAATACAAACTTTGGCAGTAAGTAGCAGCACTAACAAATGATAAAGCTGTTACTCACTCATTACTACAAGAGACACATTCATGGAGGATATGGTGCCATTTTGAGTTTCACAGTGCAGAGTGTACTCGCCGGAGTCTGTTTCTGAAAGTGTCGGCAAGGTCAGAATGCGACTCCCATTTCTAGTGAGTTCAAAGAAAAATTTAATTACTTTCAAAATGTTTTTTTATATGCAACTGAATAAAAAAGATGTGATCGAGTTATTACTGACAATACTGGGATTCCTTCTCGACTCCAGTTACAGGCAGTGTATTCATCTTCCAGGGGAATGCTGAGTTTCTTACCAGCGTATACCCCTATGTTGACTGGACCAGAGGCATTCTCATAATCAGCTGGTGTAAAACACGCCACCTAATAACATGTTTGCAAAGTGGTTCAGCATTTAATTAACTTGCATAATGTTAAAGCTATATTGTTTTCATACACTGCACATACTTCATGACTGGGAACACAGGTTTGAGTTAATGCTGAAGAACTGTCAGAGCAGTACACTCCTGCAGCATACAACAGGAGAACACCTTTGGTGATAGAAATGTTCAAATTTAATGGTGATTTTTTTTTTTGTATAATAATAGTTTAAGTAACAACAGTAGGCCTATAACATATGAGCCTGTAAACATACAGCAGATAAGTTCCTCAATCCTCACACTGCTGTTAAAACAGAGCTGCTTTGAGAAAAATTTGGTTGTGACGAACCACATTCTTATTTTTGGTGGAGCTGTTTCAAAAGTTTTACATTATATTCCCTTAATCAATTAAATAAGTAATTATATAGTGTAATATTGATCTTACATATTAGAGTTGTTAAAATATTGGGATCATCTCTTAAATAATGGCTCACAACCAACATTATTATAATGCAAGTAAACCAAAATAAAAATGACTTACCCGCAATCATATTTCTCTCAGCTCCCCTTAACTACTCACATGCTCACTACCAGCTGTGACTGTGACAGTTTGTAAAGTAAGTGCAGCTTACCTTTTAAAAAGAGGAAGTTTTATGACGTAGCCACCCCAAGTGGCTCCAATATTCATAGCTTGCAAGAAAAAAAAACGTGGATTTTTATTTTCAGTTTACATTTTAAAGTTTATCATCTTTATTATTTATTTAGTAGTTGCTTGATATAGAATTTTAGTTATTATTTTCTCATTGGCTTCTTGACATTGTAAAAGTTTTCATTATTTGTACAACAATAAGTTTCACTTCTAATGAGGGATAAAGCTTTATTTCTTGATATAATGATGCCATGCGTGACTCAGAGGTGTAAAGTACTCAAGTAAATGTACTTCGTTACTGTACTTATGTATTTTTTTGGCTACTTTGTACTTGTACTGAGTATCAAAAATATAAGCAACTTTTACTCTCTACTCAACTACATTTTTGATTGAATACTTGTACTCTTTACTCCACTACATTTGAACTGACACTTAGCGTTACTCGCTACATTATGTTTGTGCATGTCAAGTCGACTTTGTCTGCCGTGGCTACAGTTGGCGCCCTCATTGGAATGGTATATCGCGAGTGGGCGTGGCTGGCGGGGGCGCGTACGTACAGTTGTCACAGTACACACACAGTTGTCTTTGAAAGATGGATAAAGCAAAAAAGATGTCAGGGACAACAAACAGAAAAAGAAAGAGGAAAAAGGAGATGGCGTGTAGGATTTAAAGTGTGACGTCTGTGCTTGGAGGCTTGCAATTTTCATGTTAACAGACTAGCTAGCGGTGAGGAGAGGTGAGGAGGAGCTTGGTGAGGAGCTCGGTCACTCGGGAGGAGCTCAAAGTAGAGCCGCTGCTCCTACACATCGAGAGGAGCCAGCTGAGGTGGCTCGGGCATCTGTTTCGAATGCCTCCTGGACGCCTCCCTAGGGAGGTGTTCCGGGCATGTCCCACTGGGAGGAGACCCGGGGAAGACCTAGGACACGCTGGAGGGACTATGTCTCCCGGCTGCCCTGGGAACGCCTTGGTATCCCCCCGGAAGAGCTGGAGGAAGTGTCTGAGGAGCGGGAAATCTGGGCGTCTCTGCTTAGACTGCTGCCCCCGCGACCCAGCCCCGGATAAGCGGTAGAAGATGGATGGATGGATGGAGACTATGCAAAACCGAAGTTACTAAGCTGAAAACTGGAAAATATAAGGCAGCATGCCATGTACAATAAATTACAATCATTTGGAAAACAACTAATGCTATATCTCTGGTTTACCAAGATATCATGCAAAGATTTGCTCCAAACTTGGAGGCTTAATGTTAACAGACTGGTTAGTGTTTGCTAACTTTATTAACTAAGTTAATGTTGCTACAAGCTACATTTAGATTTTGGTTAAACCTTATGGTACCAATCCTATGCATGACATATCTCAAGTTTGTATTAAGGTAAAATACTGCTAAATATAAGGTAGCATGCACAATAAATGACTAGCAGCTGAAAAACATAACTTATACAATAAGTCTGGTTTACCATGGAATCATTAATAGATTTTGTTTAAGCATTAGCTGTTGATGTTAGCTGTGCTGTCAGACATACAGTCTGTAGTTACATCTGTTGGGTCTAATTACAGGCTCACATCTCTTTCTCTCTCTAAAAAGGTCTGTGCTATATTTTTTAAACATACATATATACACATATGTGCCCCTGAGTGCCAGCCCTAATTCGGCTTTTTTATTTTGTTTTTGTTTGTCCATTTTACTGAAAATACCTTTTTAAAAAAAAAATGTTTTACTTATGCCTTTTTTGAGCACTTGCGTTTGACTTTGACAGACTTGTTTAATCTGTGTTTTTGTTCTGCTGTGTCAAAATATTAAGGTGTTCAAATTCTTTTATATATTAGGAAGTAAAACCTCATAAATAAACTTTCTTCTTTTTAACTGACCTACAATATCTCTTTGTGTTGAGGTCTAGTGCATCTTTGAGCCAACATTCAGTATGAGTAAAATACTTAAGTACTTTTAAAATGGGATACTTTAACACTTTTACTCAAGTCGTATTTAAATTGGTGACTTGTAACGTGTAGTGAAGTAATTCTTACAGTAAGGTATCTGTACTTTTACTCAAGTATGGCTTTCAGGTACTCTTTACACCTCTAAAGACCATATTTTGGCTGTGCAACTTTACAGCCACTACGCTCCAAGTTTAACTGGCTGCGGTGTTTCAGCGGTAAGTACCCATAATGCATAGCCATGCTAGCTTGTTCCGAGAACAGCAGACTGTGAGCAAAACAACAACAGGCTACAACTTTGCAAAGGTAGCTGCATGGACCCCGAAAACAACGACGAGCAGGACTTCATGTAGTAATGTCCCTTTCCTAAACCAAAATGCACGATAGTTTTATGATGTGAGTACTGTTGCGTCCTGAGTGTTGTTTGGGGTTGAAATTATTTAAATCTGTGTCTTAAAGGGGGTAGTTTGCTGGCTAGCTGGTCGCTGCTAGCTCTGTTCGTCTCTATGTTCGAGTGTCTTCCGGCGGCAGCGGTGCCATGAACAGTGGACTCCCAGCCTCTGCTCCGCTCGGGGGTCCCGGGATACCAAACGTAAAGGTGAAGTTCTGCAGATACTATGCGAAAGACAAGACCTGTTTTTATGGAGAAGAGTGCCAGTTCCTGCATGAAGATCCGTCCATGGCCACCCTGCCACTACACGGCGGCGGCAGCCCCGTCCCGCTGTCCATGGCTGGAGGAGGAGGGACGCCTGCGGTATACTCACTCGGCGGCTCCACGGCGACGGGACCCAACGGCGGAACTGTGTCCAAGAAGGGCGAGAGCCTGGGGCCCACAGGGGCATCTCTGGATGGGCAGCTTTTAACAAGTGAGTCGCACATGCAACAAGAAAAAGCGAGGGATGGGGACTCTACTATGGGCCTTGTGGGGTTCTGTTAAAATTGAGCCCGGGGTTTCACCGAGGCCTTAAACACAAACAATGTGGTTTAACTAACCCTCCGTTACCTGCCATGCGTATTCAAATCATCGTCTGCGTGCTACTAGCAACCGTGCACATGCTAGCCTCAGTGTACACGAGTGTTTTTGCAGGCAACCCATTAAACCTAACAAAGACAAAAAACACTCAGACTGGAGCTGCTCAGCCTGAGCGGGCTCACATTTTTTATCACATATGCGAGGAGATATCTGCAACCCTCTAGCTTTTAGCGCGATAGCTTATTGCTAATTAGCGTTAGCTGCTTAAACATCACTTCAATCTTTCCTACCACCCAATTTAAAGTTTACACGCATTGTTTCAGCCCTGTTTAGTGACGTGTTGCAGCCTTGTTTACTCGTTTATATCATACAATTATTCGTGCTAGAAACGTTTTTTCCAACAACTAATCGCCACTCACTGCGCTAGTTGTTTACATTATTATTGTTTATATATTACAACGCTTAAGTTGTGTGTAAGTTGCATCCAGCTGCATTTCATGCTTTTGAGAACAACTACAAACGTAATTCTGGATGAATGTCTGGCACATATCTGTCAATGTTAAGTCGCTGCAGTTTGTTATATTTTACCAGGTTGCCAGTTTAAGTAAAACGTTTGTGGAATGTGGAATAAATACTGCTGTAGCTTTTAAATGCTCATACTTAGTTTCTGTCATGCCTAGTCCCAGGGATGGAGGGAGCAACCCTGAGTGATGCCAATCTCACCAACTCCTACTTCAGCAGCAGCTTTATTGGGGTCAATGGTTTTGGAAGTCCAGTAGAGTCAAAATATTCAATGATGCAGGTATTTAAGTGCTTTGATACTTAATTTTATTTACTTCTCACATCTTATTACATAGTGCTGCAGGTAAATGTTTGTTTAATAACTCATCTTTATGTTTTTTGTAGCGGATGACTACCAGCAGCAGTTCCCCTAGTCTCCTCAATGATGGTGCCAAGAACTTTAGCCACAGCAGTCACGGTAATTTATTTACAATGCTCAGTGGTGTTTAAAACGCACAAGTACTTCATTCTTCTCTCTTTTTACTGTCTCAGATCCACTAAACTCCTCAACATCATCACTCTTTAGTGATTTTGGTGCTCTTAGCATTTCCCAAAGAAGGAAGGTAAGTGTGCAGCTTTTGTCTCACTTGTGACAGTTCAATATGGTAAGCATGCACTGCAGCTTTTTTCTTTTTCTGAAGAGACAAACTATATCAGTGATGTTCCTATCCTCGTTGTTTGTTATCAGGCTCCTAACCCGACAGCAAGTGAGTTTATCCCTAAAGGAACTCCGCGTATGACTACCATGGCTCAGTCTACTGTCCAGGCCTTCCCCTCAACTATTTTCCCTCATCCTGCCCTGAGCAGCTCTACAGCTGCTGCACTGGCACCAGGTGAGTAGTTTTAAGCAGTACTAACATTAGACTTCTGAGATTTAATGCATGCAGCACCTAGGAAATAATTTCAAAGTGAGGCATAGTAAAGACATTCACATACATGCATACAATTACATTAACTACCTGTCCACAAAACCATTAAAGTGAGTAATGTCAAAGGCATAATATGCAGGATTGCAGTGTTTGTGTAGCCTTTGAATCAATTCTAGCCTCCTATAATATAGTTTGGCTGTATTTTCCTTTCTTTTGTGAGCTGTAGCTAAGAGCTACACACTAAACAAATGAGTAAAATGGTGACATGGTTACTGCACACCTCCCATGAGGACATTTCAAAATGCTTAAACATGAGTGCAATTTTATTTTTTAAAAACTTTGAGAAGTTGGGGTCCTCAGTGGCTCACCTGCCCAATGTCATTCTCCTCTCGCTCTGTTTTCACTGTCTACACTGACCAAATAAAAACAGAATTCAAATCAAATGGCATGTGAAGTATGCAGTTTTGTTGCAAACCTGTCAGCAAATCACAAGACCTTTCTTGTCAGACCATGCAATAAAATGGCATAGTGGTTGATTAAGGTTTTATGTATAATATTCTGTCTGTCACTTCCAATTCCCATCTTGTCCTTTTTAGCATACCCAGTGATAAACCCAGGAGAATCCACTTGTGTGTTTGCATATTTTCTTCAATCTTGATTAAGGGCTGCAAACATTTCTGTACATGTAATGAGTGATATGCAAAAATGAAAAGAATACACGCAACTTCTTATTGTTCTAGAGAACATCTGGTTTGGATACAATGGTGCATCTAATTTGTATCTACAAGTGATAGTAGTTTGGATGCATAATGAACTCATCAGCTTTTATTTTTACATTTTTAGGAATGTCATTATCTGCTGGTTCCTCTCCTCTCCACTCCCCCAAAATTACACCTCACACCTCACCTGCTCCTCGACGACGTAGTCACACACCAAACCCTGCCAACTACATGGTGCCCACCACTGCAACTGACCCGGGTGCACATGTTATTCAGAAGGAGACTGTAGGAGGGACAACCTACTTCTACACAGACAACACACCAGCTCCAATGGCTGGAATGGTATGTTTATTCAAAAGTTTTCTTACTACTTCTTACTTAGCTGGCAACAAAGCTCCATTACTGTGACGCAAATACCTACAGCCATATTTAGATTCCTTTCGTAAATATAGGTCTATTTAAACTGGTTTCCATTTCTTAATCAAAAGGAAGTTATGTCATTGTATTCTTTCGATACAGGTATTTCCCTCCTACCATATCTATCCCCCAACGGCACCCCATGTGGCTTACATGCAGCCAAAAGCCAACGCCCCATCCTTCTTTATGGCTGATGAACTTAGACAGGTAATTCCTGATACCATTTAATTTTGTTGTAATGAAATATTTTTATTTTTTTTAAGATAAAACTGTGATGCTTTTTTGTTTTTCCAGGAGCTGATAAATAGACATTTGATAACTATGGCACAGATTGACCATTCAGAGAATCCAGGTACGTTGTGCTGCAAACAATGCAATTAAAGTCTCTGGAATATTCTTTAAAATGTTTATTTACATGAAGCATGAAGTATTAAAAAAATAATCTTTTGTCAATTTCTATGGGCAATTTTAATACAAAAAAAAATTACTTTTGTACTGTGACTTCTGTTTTTGGCAGATGTACCATCTGAAGTGGACAGCTACCATAGCCTGTTTCCGCTAGAGCCCCTCCCACCACCAAACCGCATGCAGAAGACCAGCAACTTCAGTTACATCACCTCCTGCTACAAAGCAGTCAATAGCAAAGATGACCTTCCTTACTGTTTGAGGAGGATACATGGTAACATACACCACAATATTACATCTAGAATGTAATTAAAAATTTGCTTATGTACTTCTAATAAAAATGTTCTTTAGGTTTCCGTCTTGTTAACACAAAGTGTATGATGCTGGTGGACATGTGGAAGAAGATTCAGCATTCAAACTCTGTGACATTGAGGGAGGTCTTCACCACAAAGGCCTTTGGTGACCACTGTAAGATTTTGCCATTTTTTAATGTGGTCAGCTCTCTGTATAATCAACCTAATAAAAATATGTAATTTATTTAAATATAAAAAGAAATCATACATTTGATATGGCAGGACATGAGTATTGTTGTTACTAATTGGTTGGCCTAGTGTGGTCATAAATAAATAAATCTCACAGATGCTTTATCTTCACGATTGAGCTACAGTGTACTATATCTATACTAAGATATAAACATATGGACACATGTTTTGCGAGTTGACTGTATCTTTGTTTTCTGACAGCCTTGGTGTTCTCTTATGACTTCCACGCGGGTGCAGAAACCATGTACAGCAGGCACTTTAATGACCCAACAGCTGACTCCTTCTTCACAAAGAGGAAGTGGGGTGAGTGTTGCCAGATTCTAAATAATAATCGGCCTGACTTCACACATTTCTTTTTTTTTTTTTTCTTTAATTGGAGAAAACAAACTAAAAACAAAATAAAGAACAGAAGCCCCACCTTCATTCCTTGTACATAACACATTTATTTGACAAATAAGTCACAGGCAGAAAGTTTTTTTTTTAGGTTGCAATTTTGTTTTTATCGGGGTTTTTAATAGATGGAAATATTCAGCTTTTGCCAATCACACATTTGCATACAATAGGCAAACAGAAAATCCTATTGGCAAAGTGTCGGGGCGGCAGTAGCTCAGTGGGTAGAGTGGTCGTCTTTCAACCGGAAGGTAGGGGGTTCGATTCCCGCTCTCCCCACAATTCATACTGTCATTGTGTCCTTGGGCAAGACACTTAACCCACCTTGCCTCCAGTGGCTGTAACACTGGTAATTACATTAGAACAATGTAAGTCGCTTTGGATAAAAGCGTCAGCTAAATGAATAAATGTAATGTAAATGTCTATTCCAGTGCTGACTATGACTTTTGTGTTGGGAGCATAAGGCAAGATGTTTAGCCTTTTTGTTACATAATCCCTTAAAATTAAGCTTAAGGTGTTTTAGACAGAATTGTTACAATCATCTTTTTTCTGATGAGAGGAAACAAAAGTTAAAAGCAGCTCTAGTCTTGGTTGAGTATGGTGTTTTGACAGTTGCATTGCAGAAACCATATGTAAAAAGCTAGAGGAAACTGTGGCTGAAACTGATCCCAGGGCAGGTGTTGTAGAGCTAACATATAGGATTGCAAATAGAGGAATCAAAACCATGTAAACACTGGACTTTTGTTGATTTTAATAAAAATGCACTGTATATATTTAAGAAATAAGCAGTCCCATACTGTAATAAAATATCAGACTGTCCTCAATCTAAACCACTTTGGAAGCTGGTTCCTGGCCAGTTTTTACTGTCATTAAATTACTTTTGTTTTGCAAAATGCATATTTATTGAGTTAAGTTAGAAAGACATACTGCAAGTCTATTTTTAATATAGTACTGTGTCATGTATGCAGAAAGCATTTTTTTTAAATTTAATTTTGACATAACATTAGTAAAATGTTTTTGTAACGCATGCATCAATGTTGCACAACATTTATGTGACCAGTACATAATGCACAATATTTATTTCAGCCATTTTATTTTAGTAATATTCAGAGATCATTTGAACTGTGCTTGACCATTCTGCATTATCCACCATTGGGAAACTGTAAGCCCTTTAATATAGATTAGACATTTGAATGGGAGCTTGTGTCTTTGAACAGGACAACATGAACCTCCTCCTCCACGGCAGCATGCAGGTCTACTTCCAGAGTCTTTGATATGGGCGTACATTGTCCAGCTCAGCTCAGCCCTGCGAACCATCCACACTGCTGGCTTGGCCTGCCGCGTAATGGACCCCAGCAAGATTTTAATTACTGGAAAGACCAGGTATTCACACACAAATACCACATAGGGCATACAAAATTTGCACATTTTATCACAGATGAAGTACGTTTTTCAATTCCCATTTCAGAAGGTGTTATGACTGTTAACTGTAAATATATAAAAGCGGAAGAGTGTTCTGAGACAAGCCTTCCCTTTTTCACAACCATGTGGTTGTGCACCTACCCACAGACATTAAACCTCACTGTCAGTAATTGTCTCCCCTTGATCCAGGTTAAGGGTGAACTGTGTTGGAGTGTTTGATGTCTTAACGTTTGACAACAGTCAGACCAATCATCTTGCCCTAATGCCCCAGTACCAGGTAATATAACAGACTTATCAAATACAACACAGTAAAGGTTAATATAACAATCCTAAGAGAAGTATGTCTGTGATGGATTTTGTCTCTGTTTTTATACATTATGTAGCAAGCAGACTTAGTCTCTCTGGGCAAGGTGGTCCTTGCACTGGCTTGTAACTCTCTGGCTGGTATTCAAAGAGAGAACCTGCAGAAAGCTATGGAGCTGGTTTCTATCAACTACTCTTCAGACCTCAAGAACCTTATTCTGTAAGATAACAAACGTACATACAAAAGCACAGTTTTATTTTAAGTGCTGCTCTTTTACAAAGTTTTTAATTCTTTAATTCTCAAACATAAAATGTCTGATACACCCACACACGTGAAATTAAAAAAAACTAGTGTGGAAGTTAGTACTGTAAAACGAGTCTGTGCTGTTTATTTGCCACACTTTCAACAACTAAAAACACTTAACACTCATTCGAAACAATAACCAGATCATATCTTTTACGTCCGACGTGACTAAACCTCTTCTTGCAAGAGCTTCCAGCATAAATCTAACATACACAAAAAGGAAGCTCACAGAACAGGACAAAGGGAAGACTGGCCACACAAACTCTTTCTCAACTAATGTCTAGTTGTAAAATGTTGCCACATGAAGTATGATTCACCCAATTCAAACTGTTCTCTGTGCATGAACAGGTATCTGTTGACTGAACAGTCACGTCTGCGCAGTGTCAATGATATCATGCCAATGATTGGAGCTCGGTTCTACACTCAGCTGGATGCTTCTCAGATGAGGAATGATGTCATTGAGGAGGACCTTGCTAAGGTACCACTAAAGTCTTAGCTGGCACATGTTGCAACTCAAATTTGACATTTAAATATACATTTATAAAAGCTGAAAAGGAGTGTGTGTTTTTTTTTTTTTTTTTTAACTGAAAAGGAAGTAGTGTGCAGACAGGATGGTGCCCGTTATATCTAACACTTTACAGTTTGGTCCTGAATTTAGTTTCACCACGTTTGTATGAATGTCTAAAACATCGAGCCTCACCGCATCTTTAGACCTCAACTTCCTCCTTCCACCAGTGATGAGGTATGTCTTTGTAGGTTAGCTATGTAGTGCAACTTTTAGTTTTTGCTCTGGTTAAGTTGAGAAATGCAGCGGATAACGGATAACAGCGGGGAGAAGAACACACAGTAAAAGTGTAGTAGTTCAATAAAAAACAGACCCTGACAGTTAAGTGCCATTATAGACCATAGTTTTGAGGCAGATTTTACTGTTTAGTACTGTTCAGTGCATTTGTCTCTGACATTAACTCTTATTTTCAATGAGGTCATCTCTCAAAGTATGGGCTGAGGAATGTGTACAATTTGAATTTAACAGTTTAATAACTTAAGTCCTCCCCTCATGAGGTTTACTTTTGTTACAGCAATTAAAAAATAATAATTAATAAAACATTTTTTAATGGTTAAATAGAAATACTGGAATATGGACAGAATTTGAAATAGTCAGAATGAATAAAAATGAAATTTCCATATGAGAAGGGGTCTCCTTCCAATGACTTTTAGAGGTTTAAAAAACCTTTTGGGCAAAGATGTTATTATATTAGTAGTTTTTTAGTAATTGTCATTTTGTCCAACAGTGCAGAAAGCTTTTGACAGGGTGAGACAGGCAGAGAGGAGGAAGAGAAGGGAGAGTAAATTATATCTGCAATGGCAAAAGGTGAGATTTTAATTGTTGAGCCTAACATGACCTGCAGTCAAATAAGTTTCTACTGCGGCTATAAAGAAGATTTCTTTTTGCGCAAACATTTAAAGCATGATCAGTTAATCTCTGATTCTACAACAACAGTCTTATTTTTCCTGGTAATTTCAGAATGCTTAAAATGTGTGTGGTAAGCACTGACGATTCATTCATGCCTTTCACAGCTACTTTGATGCAGTGAGGTGGGCTACATTCTGAACAATCTGCACAAATGTACAAGGCCAACAGTCAGAGAGATACTTTTACAGTTAACCGTTCAATTCATCACCAATACATTCATGTCTTTTGAATGCTGGGTGAAATCTCTTATTACTAATAAAGAATTTACTAATAATTTGGTTAGTTTCTGCTATATCTGCTATCAGTACTAATAAGTTTTTTTATTTTATTTTTTTTACAGGAAGTGCAAAATGGCCGCCTCTTCCGTCTTCTGGCTAAGCTGGGCACCATCAATGAGAGGCCAGAGTGAGTGCTGAGTATATGCATTCAGGTGTGCATTTAATACTGATCTTGGTGGTAACAGTGGTGTTTGTCATTTTTTAGGTTTCAGAAAGACCCTTCATGGTCTGAGACAGGTGACCGTTACCTGTTGAAACTTTTCCGAGATCACCTCTTTCACCAAGTCACAGAAGCTGGGACACCCTGGATAGACCTCAGCCACATTGTCTCCTGCCTCAACAAAGTAACATAACATTTATCCATCTTTCCTGGTAAAACATAACCGTGAAATAGTCATCTGTAATGTAATACTTGTATTTGTTATTTCCACCACACACAGCTGGACGCTGGCGTTCCTGAGAAAATCAGCCTGGTGTCCCGGGATGAGAAAAGCGTCCTGGTGGTGACCTACTCAGATCTGAAGCGCTGTTTGAGAGTACCTTCCAGGAGCTGCAGGCTGCTGCCTCTGGCTCTCTGTAGCGACCCCTTGGCCCGGGATGTCCCGGACCTGGATCACACAATTGCACTACAGTGGAGGACCAGGCAACTGGAGTTGACATCAGCATGGCAAAGACAGCGGGGCAGGGCTTCGTGAACCTCAGTCACATACACTGACCCTGTCCATCAGGAAGGCTTTTTCTAAAGTGTATTTTTTTATTTTTCCTAAACCCCACGGCTTAAAAAAAGGACAAAGGACAGAAGCTGTGACAACAAGTATGACAATTCTTTTAGATTTGGGGAACAAACAAACAAACAAACCATATGGTTTGAACATTTTCCTGCTTTTATTGTTTAATTCTACTGTCGGGGTTTATTTTTCTGAGGAGGATGCACTAAGATTTTAATGTTTTTGTTAATTTTTGTTATTGTTATGAATGTGTGAGTGGCCTACAGGGTGTACAGAAAGAGAGCTTAAGTCACACACACGGACATATTAACCAGAGCAGACTGATATTGAAAACAAACATTAAAAAGCAGCTTTCTGTTGACTGCACCTCTTTTCCGGATGGAGACTACACCCCTTCATTCTAAAGCACTAGGAAATGGGACAGGCCACTTGAGGCATTCTGGGGTTCGGTTTATGTTTTTTTAAAACAGACCAGCCCATCTTTGCCTTAGTTGTTGGTTCCCCCTCAGAAAGGACAAACCACTTGGGTGGGTGGGAAGCGGGTCCTAAAACTGGAATGATTCCTGGATTTCCAACATCTTGTTTCAGGATGGAGGTGTGTGGGGCTCATTTGTTGTTGGGATTGTTTTTAATGGACTGAGATTTGGGCTTGGGGGTGTGAAATGTGTTTATGAACTAAAGAAGGGGTGTCTTCTCTTTAAGTAGTTTCCGATTGTTTGCTACATGTGGCAATCACTTTGACTTAAGCGACACTTTTGTTGACATAAACTGCGTAAGTGCAGATAATGTCCAGCACTTGGGTATAGCCTGTGGGTGGGCCTTGTGTTGAGGTGGAGCCACAGCTGCCTCTTTGTGAAATGACCTTATTTTGTCCCCCTCATTCTGGTCTCCCACCTCAATGTCCCTCTTTTTGTCTATCCTTCTCCTCTTCTTCTCGCCTTTATTCAAACCTCGTATTATGACTTTGACCCCCTCTGCATTTGAGAGAAGTGATGTTTTATGAATTATTTTTCTATCTGGGTTTTTTCTTTGCTCAGTTGTTGTGCAGACATGCATAATTGGTTGTGGGAGTGCAGTTTTTGCCTCATTTCAACCATATTTTATTTTGTGGACCAATTCCAGCAGGGGTTAGAGGTTTAGATAAAGGGGAATAGACTGAGGGTGAAGGACACCAAAAGATCTTTCTTTTACTGACCTTTTTTTAGATCATGAAATACAGACCTTGCTGGAGACGAGTTCACTTGGATGGCTTGGATTTCTCTCAGGATGATGGTGCTGGAGGGGCCCAATGATTGAATGTGTTTGGCTGTCATTGGTTGCCCTTTGTCCAGTCAGATTGATCAGCTATGGTGGTGTGGGCGGGACGTCTTCAGAACACCCTCTCAACAGTGAATGGTATTATGAAAATCATGCTGGACAGATTTTATGTTGCCCTTAAGAACAGCGTGTATTCTATGGATTGTTTTGAAATGCAGCAATTTATTAGGTACCCACTTACTCTGCCTTTGCCCTGTTTTCAGTGGCTTTCTTTGGAGTTGAGATGTTTTTACTACACTCATTTTAGGAATAACACAACCTGTAGTCTATGCTCTGTACTTATGGGCAACATCTACTGTGTTAGATCATGTACTTCTTCCTCTGTTTTAGTAAAATGAACAGACAACAAACATATTTGGTGAATGTGGTGCTTTAGAAAATCCCCAAGACACACAAACACAAGCCCTTGACTCAGTCTACACAATGTCAGAGCTCATATCACTTCCAAATCGTAACGCACTCCAGTAATTTTAGTGATGACCTTCTCCCCACATCACACAACTACAATCACCATCTTAGTATGTTTTAAGACCCTTTTGTGTTCATTGTCTCAAATTTTGCAATATTTGTGTGTACAGCAGTATTTTAATAAAGAATACCAAAATTATATACGACTTCATTTTTTCCCCAAAAAGAGGTTCCAGCATTAAAACATACATTTCATACTTAAGCCACATAGACTAAAACTATGTTCACTTTTGCTTTGAAATGGGGTTTATAATATATCAGAAATAATTCTGAGTACAGTGCTAAAATAAAAACACTGATTTAGTGATTTAACTTTCCAGCATACGTTGGCTGTGTAAGAGGTAAAGTTACAGCAGTGCTCCTCTTTACAAGCTCAGTGACAAGGGTACCAATACAAAAAGCATCTATAGCTATATTTAAGTGAATACATTCAGTTTAATTCCTTGAGATAATGCTTAGCTGCTCCTGGAAGGGGTGTATGTGAAAATACAAATATTTAGAGCCCAACTAATATGAGATGTTTGGTCATCTGATGCCAATAATGCAGTTAATTTATGTACAGATGGTAGTAAGCACACACTTTAGGATGATTTTGTTTGTAGTTAAATACCTTAGTGAATACCTTCATTTTCTCCTGCTTAGTCCCAGTAGGGGATGCAGGTGACTGGAGAATGGCCAGTTAATCGCAGGGCTGACATTTAGTGACAGACAACTATTCATTCTCACATTCATTCACTAGGGACACTTTAGAGTTGCCAGTTAACCTACACATGCATGTCTTTTGACGGTGGGAGGAAGCCGAGTACCCGGAGAGAACCCACAGGAACACGGGGAGGACATGCAGACTCCTCACAGAAAGACCAGAGTTTGCAGAGGATGTTTGAGGTGGCCAAGGTTTAAAAGTCATGACCTTCTTGCTGTGAGGCAGGAGTGCTAACCTCTGTTTTAATTAAACACCTCTAATTGGTTTGGCTCTAAATAAAAAGGTTTTATAAGTAACTATAAAAAATACCATGCCTTAATATTATACAATGCTAGAAAGAAGGGTAGAGGAATGCAGAGTCATTTTTAGGTGGAGGGGAACCACCCTCATCACACGCCCAATCAGACGGCAGAACGGACGGCTGGTTGTCACGGAGAAGCTTGTTGTCACTTTTCAAGTTGCTGCAACCTTTAGTGAAGCTAAAAATCCTTAAAGAGAAGTGAAATTATGGTTTGCATTTTTCTATTCTGCTTAAGTTCAAAATGGAAAATAGTTTACAATTAACTAAATAAGTGGCTGCTAATTGTGGATTTTTGTTCACTGAAAAAGAATAATCACCTGTTGAGTTTTGTGTTGCTCTTGTTGTTATTCCATGTCAGATTCATCAGTTCCTCTGATGACAGGATCATGCCGCTGTCACTCTGTTCATCCTGCAAAGACATCATAACATTCTTTTATTTTTTATCTTGAGGCATCATGTTTGTGTCTATGGGAAGGCAGAAGTGCAGGCATTTTCTTACGTGCGGGCTGTTTGACTCCTCAAATAGAAGTTCCTCAAATGTATGAAGAGTGTCGATACCCCTCATGTAACTAAGAGAACAGAGAAAACATGAGTTGAGTCAACTTTCTTGCTCTTTCTGCATCTGGTCTCATATTCAAGTTTACATCCAGCTATTCTTACGCATTTCTTAAAAAAAAAAAAAGTGTTTACTGTTTATTGATTTGTACATAGTACACAACATTGTGTATTTGTTTCTAGAGAGTCTTACCTGTACCTCAATTCTGTCTAACCATTTCCTAGTAATGTTCTTTTTCCCTACCAGTAGCATAATTCTAAACATTTGACCATTCAAATAATTTTTACTGTTTACCTTAAGTTTTCCCAAATCAAAACCTCAAAAGTAAAGAGGAGCTTGGTATAAAGCACTTACATTGATATACAGAAATAAAAACATGGGAGGGCTAGTCCCCTTCCCTTTAGCTAATTGCAGTGTTTTATTTTATTTTTTTCCTCTTTTCACAGATATACCTCATAAATAAATTTATCCCATTCAATGAACTCCTTGTTTAGTATCTCTACTGGAAAAATTCTGAAACATGTATAATAACAGTGGAAGAACATTAATTTTAACTTTTATTAAAATTTCAACTTTTATTTGAGATATTATTAGGTCGTGGTTCAACTGGTTTAAATCTTGTGTCAAATTAACCCCAAGATATTTTATTGATTTTAGATTTCAATTAATATCCAAATCATTTCTGATCATTTGGTCTACAGTTAAAAGTGAGGATGTGTTTATTTTGTAGCAGGATAATTGACTAAATTCCTCAGATTCTGACCTGAGTACTAGAAATGATGTGTTTGGACTTGGATTTGACAAATATATCAGTACTTTATCAGCGAATAGTTTCTGTATTCCCCCCTCCATATCTATACCCTACATTTTCTCATTTTGTTTTATTGTTTGGCTTAGTGTTTCCCAAAATAAACTGCAAACAGCAGGGGGCTGGTCGAACATCCCTGCCAACATCCTCTTTTTAGTGAAATGGTATCAGATAAACGTCCATTAATCCTAATCCTAGCTGTTGGTTTGGTATATAAAGCTTGTATTGTCCTAATTATTATGTCATGAAGTAGAACTTTTGTAACAGGTAGGAAATCCCACCTGACCGAATCAAAAGCCTTTTCGGCATCCATTTCCATAATTACTGCTTTGATTTGTTTATCCTTTATATTCTGCATTACATCTAATGTCCATCTAATGTTGTCTCGGGTCTGTCTTTCTTTTATAAATCTTGTCTGGTCCAAATGATTTTTTTTATTTACGCCTGGCCAATGGGTCTGTAGAACATTCCAGTTCATCTTTGCCTTCTTTGGGGATCATTGAAATTATAGCCTCTTTTTAAATATGGGTTTTCCGCTTTCTTCAGCATCTTGTTAAATATTCTTACACATTTCATCATAATGAACTTCACACACTGTCATATATTTATTTATTACCTCAGATTAGTTACTGACAGTGGGTTTTCTTTCGGGCAACTGTTGTACTTTGTATCCCCTGTCACAAAGGACCCAAGAGGAATATAATCCTTTCCATCCTGTAGGAGAAACAATACAAGTGTCATCAAATGTACTATCCATACTTAAATAAAAGAGATCCATTTTTGAGACTGAGACCTGCTGAACACGGGCTTGGAGCAGGTCGCCCAGTGTCGCTACAAGCTCAGTGAAAGTGGGTCGGTCAGAAGGTCTGGTCTCCCAGCAGGCCAGCATTGTGCTGTAACTGTACACAAAAACAGCCACATTGTTTAATTTCAAAGCTCTCAGTGGACAATTTTGTTTCAAGCATGAACTTTAGGAGTCAAAGGTGTATTTTGGGAACACTGATCCTGCTTATGAGACTAAAAAATACATTCAATCAGCAGATAAAATTTTGCCATTTGAAACAAGGTTAGGAGAAAGTGGGTCTCCAGAACAAAAAGGTTAGAAAGGTCAATAAATGTCATAATTGGTTAATGTAAAACCATGAACCCACATTTCAGGGGTGCTGAATTCAGGGGCTCTCATCCTTGTTCCCGCCTTGAGCCTGTGACAGAACTCCTCGTCGATTTGAAGACCAGGGTACGGAGAAGCTCCTTGTGGCACATATGAGACAATATGTAATATTGTGGGAAAAAATGATATGCTGTTTGATCCTAAATGACTTCAAGTTAGTACACATTTTAAATTTATACCCAGAGAGAAGATCTCCCAGAGCAGGACACCATAAGACCAAACGTCACTCTGTGTGGTGAACACCTTGTCAAAGATGGACTCTGGAGACATCCACTTCAAGGGTAGCCGAGCCTTTCAGGCAATCAGAGATAAGAACACCATACATTACATTGAAAACCTCATTGACCCGATAAACTTCCTTTTTTTATTGTTTCCTCATTTTGGCACATTGTTGATACTGTGTCAATATCAACTTGATCTGCTTAATCTTGTTTTAGGTGCCTAATGTGTTGTTTATCTAATGAGGAAGAATTGTTGAGCTAAAATGATGTTTGTGTTTTTATTAAGAAAAAAGCTGCCCACATACTTACATCCCCTTTACGGATATAGTCTGGATCTTTATAGATATCTCGAGCCAGACCAAAGTCACAGATCTTCACCACTTTGTTGTCTGACAGCAAAACGTTCCTGGCAGCTAGGTCTCTGTGAATGCACTGAGGATTGGAGATAATGTTTAGACATTGCAGACTGCAATGCATGGCACATACAACAGGCTTTGTTCATAGACTCAGGAGAAGCACCTTGCGTGAGGCCAGAAACTCCATTCCTCTTGCTACCTGGAAGCTAAAGGAGAAGAGATCCTCCAGGTATAAAGGGGAGCATGAGACTATTTTTTGCTCTGGGTAAAAGAACAGAGTGATGTAATTTTTTGTGCATAAACATAAGGGACACTCCAAGCTTTTGTCTTACCAAAAGCATCCTCTTTCTTGTTGCCCTCCTCAAACATAACGTCTAGGCTGTAGTGTGTGTTGCCAAAACTAGACACGCCATTATTATATCCAGTCTGCTAAAATGAA
The DNA here is from genome assembly GCA_024416835.2 of Perccottus glenii. NCBI lineage: Eukaryota > Metazoa > Chordata > Actinopteri > Gobiiformes > Odontobutidae > Perccottus > Perccottus glenii. The sequence continues at coordinate 15,872,393 of CM044558.2, forward strand.
GAAAAGGTTACTTTTCAGACATTGCAAGTTACAAGAAAAACAGGTCATTTTTGGCTAATCTTGTTTACTGCAATACTAGAGCTGTGAAACGAAAACACCTTTTTCTTGTTATAAAAAAAAAGGGAAGTCAACATCCTGCTTGAGAAAAGATAACCATTTTACACCTCAAACCATTTGCAGAAGTGTATCATTTTGTAATGGTGTACAGCCCCCACAGAATATTTACTTTTACAAAAACCTAAAGTTTGTATGTGGCCTAGGTGTGAACTAGAAATGCAGAAGTTTTCTGAGAAGTGTTGAAACAATGTTGAGAGTCATTTAACCCATCTTACTCTGTAATCAACAAAAACATCTCTTTTGGTTTTGAGGAAGGCGGACAGGTTTCCGTAGCAACAGTACTCCACAATGACCATCAGTGGTCCTGGAAACACACATTTATATTAAAACACAAACAAATGACTGCATACATTATAGTTTTACACAACATTGTAACACGTACCTCCTGGTTTAGTACAGGCGCCTAAAAGATTTACTACATTTAAATGGTGTCCAATATGACCGAGAATCTTCAGTTCAGTCATCAGAGCTTGGTGTTCACTAACTGTTGCTCCCTCTGGTGTACATAAAGAAAACTGTCACATTTAGGCTTCCTTCGACCACTATAACACAAAAAGACACCTGACTGTGTACCTTTGAGCATCTTAACAGCCACAGTCCTGCAGCTGGTGCTGTTGTCTATTCCAAAGGCTGAGGCCTGAACGACTTTACCAAACGCTCCACAACCCAAAGATTTTCCTGAAAAACAAAGTATACCAATGAGTTGTGTGTTTTTGTTTTCAAATGAGCTGTTTAATTAATTTCTAAGTAATTAGTATGACCCCCACCCCCCCAAACATAAGATAAGAGTAGACTGGAGATCTTATTAGTGAATGAGCGCTGATTACTTTCAGTAAACACACTTTCTACCTCCCCTGCTGCAGCTGATTAGCTCAATAGTTACAAAGTCTGATTAACGGAATGAGAGCTACTCCCAATAATAACCTGATAAGGACTATGAGAAAGTCCTCTATCTGATAAGCCATCTTAAATACTCCTCCCAGCATCCCCATCTCTTATGTGTTCACAAAGGTATTTACAGCTCAGTTTCAGTTTGAAGACACTCTTAAACCTTAAAAACATGTGTACCTAATTTGAGGCGCTCTCTCGGGAACTCCCATTGGTTAGGGTCATACTGCAGTCGATCACACTGTTCCTCTATTGGCCCCACGGCTGTGTCCAGTATGATCGACAGGTACTCTGGCTTGGTGTGTGAAGTCTTTAGGGAGAAAAAAAATGTTGTAAGATATAGTTTAAGTGCTCACTATTTTGATAATTACAATTATCTTACAGTAATTGTCTTACAATGCAGTATCGGGATATATTGGGATATTCTGTATCGTGGCATGTGTATCGTGATACGTATCACGTATACAGGTGAATATCTACGTTATATGGACAGTTATAAGGAAAAGCGCTATATAAAAGTGATGTAATAATAATAATAATAATAATAATAATAATAATAATAATAATAATAATAATAGAACAGTGTTTATACCTGTCTCATTTTCCGAATGAAAAGTGTGAGCAGTAGCCAGAAGAGAGTGGCCACCACACAGGTAGAGGTCAGAGTGGGGATCTCCAGAGAGGAATACTCCGAGACACCTGCAATAAATGGAAAAACAAAAAGGTTTAGTTAATAACTAACAACTAACAAAAATTTAACACTATAGAGCATAACTTAAGGATCAGGAAATACAGTTAAAATATAAAAACGGTCAGCCTATCATTGGACTCAATACTATCATCTTGTTTATCTCACTTCTATTAACCACCTAAAGAGAGTATGAAATGTATGAAAGTTGATTTTTTTTTACACAGCCATGTCCATAAACACTTATGTCAATCTGTTTTCCTGAAATCTGTGTTTGGTTTGTCAGAAGATATCTGAATACCCAGCTCTTCAGGTCTTCAGATCTTGCCCTGTCCACAGGAAATAAAAACAGGAGACATTTTCCTTCCTGACTGATCAGAACACAACAGAGCACTCCACTCGTAAGCGCCGGACCAGGAACTGCATCCGCAAAACGGGAGTAGCTTGGATCACTGCTGCTGCATCACCGTTTTAAGAATAAGTAATGTGCCGTATGAGTTGAAGACACCACCAGCCACCATATTTTGAGTTTTTTTTATACTTACTGTTGACCCATATATAAGCAGAGCTCTGAGCAGATCCCCTCTCATTGCTTGCTCTGCAGGTGTACAGCCCCTGGTCCTCTTCTGTGATTCGGTTGATGTGGAGTGTTCTATCTTCTGGTGATACAACAATACCTGAAAATGATAATCAACAAAAGTGTGACAAACCTTCGCACTTGACTACATCTATAAATGTGGCGGGTTCGTTTTACCTGATCCTTGAAGCAAACTGCGTTCACCCTTGTACCATGTGATAATTGGGCGAGGGACGCCTCGGGATGGACATCTTAGAGTCACTGAACTGCTTGCATTGACTGTGATGTCTGTCAAATTATTCAATAGCACAGGTGGCTCTAAGACTGAAGGAAAACACAGAACAATAATTATGGATATGGCCTTTGTATTACTTTTTTCAGTTTAAAAAAATGTACGGCATTTCAAAGCTCCACTTCTCATATCTAAGACCAGAAAACCAGACTAAACATGCTGAATCATAGCAAAAACATAATCCAGCAAGAATGAACTGCAGAGTCTCAGGAAGACAGTTTTGTCTGAGACTGGCCTTGGCTTCAACTTGTGACTCAGCCATCGTTTTATGTTCTCTTGAACCCCTTACTCACTGTACAACATGTGACTAAAGGGCTTTTCTCCGCCTCTCATAAACTACCAATGAATTGAAAGATTCATTTCTTAGCCTTCCTTTGCACATGTTCCTTTTTCTATTCTCCCACTTTGTCTTTTCTTTCTCTGTGCCCCATCTTTCTAGTAGTTTCCTTGTGGGGGTCCTATGGGAGGAAGTGTAGAGCTGAGGACTAATTGAATAGAGCAGCAGTAAAGACATGAAGAAAAGTCACTTAACCAAGGCGACTGATTGTTGTTTCCCCTATCTTCCTCTTGGACAACAATTGATGATTGTCTGTGGGGCTGGGGTCTGACAGTGTCTGATTGGCCAATTGTTCCTCCGGCCCTGTGCAGGGGCCTGTAAATGTGGCATTGTGGGAAGTGCCATTGTGTGCTTTTCCTCCTGACAAGAGCGCATTCCCACGTGAAAGAGGTACTGAGCTGGAGCGCAAGAGCAAAGGCAGGGTGGGGCCCCAGGAAGTGGAGGGGACCCAATTCCCAAGCACTTTGTAGCTGTTTGTTTATTTGCATGCGTTCTTCATAAAACAGCTCACAAATAGTACACAAGATGACGACTTCTGTGAGACTAGGTGACTCATGGATCAAGTATGAACGATTATGAGGTGTGTTACTGGGTGTTAAGAACCTCCTGGTCATTTTTTAATGCACTGTTTTTAATTAAACATTATACATAATCTATAAACCAATAAATCAACTAAATATTTAACATTTGGAGTTTGGAGCATTTATTCTCATTTAATATAAGAACAACATTTTGTTAAGGTGGTAGGCGGTCTATTGGATGGCACTTACTTGAGACGTTCACCTGTATGTCCAGGTGGGCCTCCTTTCCCGTGACCAGGTGGTTGGCGGAGCATCGGTACACACCTGTGTCTTTGGCTGTAAGGTTGCTTAGCAACAGTACCAAAGAGGTGGAGTACTCTCCTGGAGAGAGCTGCTGAGTGCTCACAGTCCTTGTTGTTTCATTTAGCCGCTGCCATGACAACGCTGTGTACAGGTATTTGTTGGCTTTGCAGGTGAGCTGCAGGTCTCCACCCTCTCTGGACTCCTCCTCCTGGGTCACACTGAAGCCCCCCTTCACATCTACAACAACAAAATGGTGCATATAAATGAACTCGCTAAAGTCCCTCAGTATTTGAGCTGGTGTTTGAAACATTTGCTTACAGAGGATTCAGCCAAAACTGCCTTTCTTGAACCCTTAATGACAATGTGAAATGTCTATTGTAGGTAAAAGCAGCATGTGGAATACAGTGAAAAGGCTCTTATTTACTTTAACCATTTGAAACTTCCCGTGGAAACGGCTCAAGAGTTTCCTGATGGCAGATAGTGTTTATCTTCACTGAACACCCCAAGGCCTCCCGAAATAAAGCGGACCTGTCAGTCCAAGGAAGTGCACTGCGCAGGGAAGTGGAACGATAAGAGTCGCAGGTTCCTGTTTCGCTCGTGCACACTCACAGCTCAGCAAGGCTCAGTGTACAGACATATACACATGGAGCCCAAGAATAAAATGTACCTTGTATCTGTGGAAACAGGTCTTACCTCACATCACACACTGGTCTATACTCTGAGCACATACGGCACGTACGCTGCTGGGATTGACCTAATCGTTTATCTGGCTATTTTCTCTTTCAACTTTCACAGAACTAATTTAGTTTAAAAAAAAATCTTTCTTTTGTAAAACTCCCACCATATCTTACAATAATTTTAAAGTCAGCTTTGTCAACATCAATGTAACTAATATTCTTCTAGGTTTCTATCTTACTCAAACTTTTAATCCTTTCAGTAGGGTTCACCTGTGATATAGAGGTGGATGTCCCAGTGGTCAGTACCCACAGAGTTGGAGGCAATGCAGCGATACACTCCAGAAACCAAGGCTTCTGCCACCGTCAGGACTCCAACCGTCTGGAAAGAGCACAAACACCCACACTGTGAAAAATGGGTGCACACACATACAAGAGCCAGGTGCACCATACAGCATTTCTATCACATTACATCATTACTACACATTTATTATTATTACACAACTATGTTTGTCATATTGCATATTTAGGCTCTCACCTTGTTCTTCCCCTGAAGAACTTCCTGTCTGTGAGTAACCCTCAGGATTTGGTTTTGTGTGGACGTGGCTGGTTGTCTGTCTGTTACAGGGCTCCACAGTGAGGAAGACTCAGGACACACACACCTAGTGGAGGAACATGTGCTCAGCTGTGTTGACACAAGGCACTTACACAAAAGGTGTGATTGTGGGGGTCTCACTCAGCTGCACTCAGCAGGAGGAAGACCACAACTCCAGGGATCATTACCTCTTGATATTTTGATACTATCCTGCACATTACTAGTCATCATCATGAAAGCATTTTTATCAAAAGGAACACATCCTTCCACTCTGTGCTATATTCTGACAATAGTTTGGAGTGCTATGTAATATGTAAGGCTTGATTGTTCATCTCTGGAGGACGCTGAGGTGCTATTGTCATCCTGGGGATCGACTTCCTTCCATTCAGAACAAATCATCCCACATTTCCAGGACAAGAGTTCCTCTGGCAAGTCTAAATCCATAGATTACGCAGCAGTGACTGTGGGAACTGGGGCTTATGCAAACCACAGTGCACCAATTTAGATTTACATTAAGAAAAAAAAAAGCCATGACTGAATATTGTCAATAAACTTTGATACCTCACAAAAGGTTATGCCAGAATTTGAGTAGAAAAAAAAATCTAGTGATCTATCAAATTTTCCTAATGAAATTCTTTTTAACCAATGTTAATTTGTGCAGACACTGCCTCTGTCCGTGTTCCTACTGGAAAAGCATTGTGTTTTCCTATTAAATGGTAATAGTCTGCAATTGAGAATTATTGTTTTTGCAACAAACTAAAACATAAATGGTTTAATGGTGTTTAATGACAGACTCATCACCAGCTATTTTCTAATTTTCTCATCATTCCTCTTGGTCTCTGTCCATATCCTGGTCATCATTATTTTCTTTCTACACACAACTCCTCCCTCATCTCTGATTACTCTTCCTCTTGGTAACGTGCACAAATGTCCCACCCTGTGCATGACTCTGGATAACGTGACACCTACTGCTACCCTCTGCACACCCACAGCATCACACATGACATTAGCAGACATTCCCATGCTTCCCAGGAAGGTTTACGCACAAAGAGATAGAAATAGGATTAGTTAGTCAGACATGAAAGTGGTTAGACATAAATTGTGTCACTCTCACACAGTATGTGCCTGACATGTTCTCAGAGAAGGAAATAGGAATAGACTATTTGTGTATCATGGGAGTAATTCCTTCCTTTTCTTTCCGTCTTGTCCTAGTACCTAAAATACTCTGCGCTGTCCCTGTTTGTTCCTGTCTCAAGCCCAAAATAACCACAGATGAACCGATAGACAATTATAAGCAAAGTTTAATGCAAAACAGTCACAATGATATAGCACTTTAAAACCAATACATTTCATACAAATGCTGGCAAATATTGTCATTTTCATATGTAAGTTAGTTGTATAAAATTATTAAATATTAGACTCATATATTACTCATAGGACATCTGTGTACAAGTACATCACAGTGAAAGTCACCCGTAGAAACAGACATTCACAAACATTCAAGCTTCTCACAGACCCGCAGCACAGGTTTTCTCATTCACTCCTAAAATGGCTTATTACACTTTTGGTTCACTTTCACTTTTAACTTTAACAAAAAAAATATTTGTTATATTGGCATAATTTGAGACACTTTTAAGACATTAACCAATACACTTGACATAATATGACACAAGGATGTCGTAGTCTGTGGAGACTTCCTACATGGTAGGCATCTGCTGACCAAAAGTCTTTAAATAGAGAACTGCAGACATCCCATAGTGAACGACACAAAGCTTGTCCTGTCTCCTGTCCAAGGTGAGCACAGTTCTACTGCTGACTAAAATTGTATTAGAAACTCACAGCTTTTCTGGATATCAGAATTAGATCAATGCTCGGGACATATACAGTTCATGCACCCGTTATAGTACCACTCTAGGACACAACAAAGACAAAGCAGCTCCAGAAATGAGGATGGATGGATGGAATAGCACTTCTGGCTCAAAATGTTTGTGAAATGCAAAAGCAAAAAATAATAAGAATGGAGGCTGGGTTGGTATGACTGAGACCTGGCCAAAGAAGAAATTAAATAAATAAAAAATGCAAATGAAAATAAGTGTCCTTTGAGTGTTTTTCGACATGGTCCGCACTGCTCAGCAGTGTTTGAGTCAGTTCATCTCAGAGCATCACTGTAAAGGCTGCTGTATTGATGCAGGATGGGAGTAAAGGCAGTGGGCTCCAGGGGAGACAGAAGGAGCTCTTCTTTGGCAGAGGATGGTGGCCTGTTGGGCTGGAGGATAAAGCTGGTTGCTGAAGTGTGTGGGGGCAGAGGAGTCAGGAGTGGGTGGCGGGGCGCTCCAGAATAGATCAAGCTCTTGAGGAAGCGGACTGTGCCACGTTTGAAGAAGAAGGGACAATCACGCTGCTGGGAAGCGTCTCGCATCGAAGAGGAAGCCAAACAACAAGAGGAAAAGCGCTCTGATTTTTGTACAGGAAGCCCATTGCGCCTCCTGCCTGGGCCAGATAAGAGTCTCGCGGTTCCCAGGGCCAGACCCAGGCCCAGACCAAGGCGCGAGGCCCCCTCAGCCTGGCCCAGACGGGTCCACTGTCTTTGGGCCTCCTCCTCAGTGGCGTCAGGCTCGTGGTGCAGCCACGCTGCAAAGAACAAGGGCTGAGTGAGGATCCAGCCAAAAACTCATCTAAAATACACTCAGGCAAAACCCGACCACATCAAAAGGCCAAATGTATTGTGTATTTAGTTTTTATTTAAATTTTGACCCACATCAAAATCTCAGTAGATTATTACGTCATATAAAAGTGAATCATTATTTTTCACCTGCAGAATACATTTGACCATTACAACAATTAAAGATACACTAACAAACTATCTCAATCTACAATCTGCAGTTCTTACACTATGTAGGCTCAACTATGCAGATGACTGCTGGCAGAACAGATGAAAGCCACTGGAGGCATGGCGCCATGCTAAAGTGGAGGGTTAGGGGTCAATTACTCTGATGATGTCACTCTGTCTTAGAGGACTATGGCGTGTGGTCAGCTTCTGCGGTGCTTTCAGGTGATACTTAACCTTTCTGACTTGGTCAGTAGCAAGACAATACATGTGCAACCTCCAAGAACAGCTCAGGCACTGTTTTTGCCAAGTGCCTCCTTGAGAACTCGTACGTGTGTAAATCTGCAGCTCAACTACTTGACTATTCCTCACTAGTTTGTGCCAACTTTATTTATACATATGCATATACATAATTATATATAGTTTTTGTGTGACATTTATGAAAAACCATCACTGGATGAAGTGTACAATCACAATTATCAAGACTCTCACTCTGCGTCCTGGAAAAGAAATTAAATAAATCTTAGTGTTTGTCTGATTTGGACACCAACAAATCGTGACTGAGAGCACGGAACTGGCCCCTATTACTATTACTATGTTCTTTTAAATGTCAGATACACTGCACTGTGTGTGTGAATGTCCCAGGCACTACATTTGTGTGCACTTAAACTAACATATAGAGAAAGACAAAAGAACAAACAGAAGGAAAAAGTTCACAGAGACGATCAGACACACATACAGTACACACTTTTTCACACAATAATGAACATGAAAGGCATCTGTTCTGGTTACAAGAGGAAACCCTGTCTGGTCACACGCTGAAATAGACAAAACATGTCCCCTTTCAAAATATCACACACACACTAGCTCCTTGATAGTGAGCTCTAGATAACACTAAACCTACTGATACTGTCATGTGCATAGGATAAATCTGAATTAGAAAGGACTTGATTTGTCGTAATTTACTCCATTAACCAAAATCTTAGTAAATAATTATGATCTATAATTAATAATATTATATAACCAATTTACCTGATTTAATTTGATATAAAACACACAAAATAAATAAAAATACAATCTCTCCTACATAACTGTCTACCAGTTATCTCTTCCAGGACAACGACTTTCTATTTATTTTATTTATTTCTATTTGTTAAAATATGTAAATATGTGTTGGTTGACAATGTGTCTTTACCACTTTTACGTTTGTTAATTTTAGTGTGTTGTCTACTCACAGGCCTTTTGACGGGCACGGGTGCCAGAACCACTGGATTTGGGGAGAAGGGACTCCGTGTGACGTGCAGTGTAGTGCTTGTCTGTTCCCATGTGGGACAGAACCAGGGTCCCGTAATGATACCGCTTTCTCTCCTATCTGTGGTCTGACTGTCAGACATGCCACAAAAACACAGAGAAAGAAGAGTAAAGTTAGAAAACTAGCAGAGACAGCTCGACTAGTGGTCAGTCGTGCAGGCTACACTTACCATTTACCACGAGTGTGAGAGTGAGATTGCGACAAAGTCCATGTTCCTGGTTTCGTACCAGGATGGTGTACTTCCCAGCATCCTCTTCTGCAACATCCCGGATCACCAGGGAGTGCCCCTTTATGTGGTATCGGGAGCACTGCTCTGCTGCTGCTCTGCCGTCCTTTAACCTGATATTATAACAGATCTTAATGAAGTCTCCTGGGATGACATTTTCCTTCATGAATTTAAAGTTGTTTTGACACTGTGCTACATCTGCTGACTATTCCAATCCAAGTGGTCTCTTACCACATGATTTCTGGGGTGGGAAAGGCTCGTAGTCTGGGTGAGATCTTGTAGGATTTCTGTCCTGCTTCTGTTTCTATCAGACATCTGTGTCTGGAACTCAGGCGGATAAACGGACGATCTATAATGAAAGAACATGATTATACAGTTGTATTTATCTGCCATGTTAAGAGTAACAACGAGAAACACTTACCATAAACGGTAACAGCGACTTTCTGTTGTTTGACATTATCACCGCTGGTCACGCGACATGTGTACTGGCCTCGGTCTGAGCGCCGGAGCTTTGGGATTGTCAGGATGCTATAGAACAGCATGTGTGTAATGTGTTTTTGGATCTGCTTTGTAATGGAGTGGAAGCTGTTATTCTGAATAAAGAAATAAGTCAAAGTAATTAACATTTCCCTTGAGATACTGTACATCTTGTATCTTTGGTGCATATATAATATATCTCACTAGACGGCAGCCTTATTACAATGTACAAGTAAGATTTAAAAAGTTAAATCATATGGCCTTTTTGCCTTGTACAGCAAATTGACAATACTATTTTCGGAAAGGTGCTATTTATCAAACTGTTCACTTCTTTCTAAACATATGTGGCTCTGGGACAGACCTTTCCAGGGAAGTCCCAGGTGAAGTTGACTCTGGTGTTTAACTCTCCAGTAGCAGTGCAGTTCAAGACCAGTCTCTCTCCTTTCAGAGCTTGTAGTGACCCACTGCTGTTCAGATAAACGTCCAGGATGTTGTTCACTGTTACAGCAACAAAATGAAAAATGACATCGTTACATACATGAGGACAATCTAAGGTGTGGTGCTCTTTTGACGCAAATATGCTTCCACTGACCTGGCCTGTGCACAATGTATAGCCGTGACTGTTGAGCAGCACCGGCGCCTGTGGTCTCACAGATAAAAGGCCCGGTGTAATAAAAGGTGGGGCTGCGGATGGTGAAGCCGATCGTGCTGTTCCAAAGTATATTCCTATGGTCTGGGCTCAATCTGATGCCATTGAACTGCTGAAGAAGAAAGAAGCTGCCATGACACATCTTTACACAAAGAGCCCTTAAAACTCATTATGAACAGTTCTGTTATTGTGCATTTTAAATAGAATAGATTATACTGTTTTGAACTTTTCAAACTTGAAAAAAGTCTGTTTAAGCGCGCCTTTAAATGACGTCAGCGGTGTACTCATTGGTTTTATAAATAGTTTTAACCTCTGCAGATACCTTGACACGGATGCTTGTGTAACTTTGTTGTTTTCTTGGACGAGACTCGAGGAAATGTTTACTAGAGTTTGCCTGACAGAGACTCCCACCCTCTCTCAGGGGAGCAGGTAGACCCTTACACCAAACATACACTTCCCTTCTGGACCCCCAATGTGAACTGACTGATAGGCCTCCTCCCAGAGTCAGGTGACCCCCTCCCCAAAGACACCAAAGAGCTCCTCCTCATGATTTCTCTTATAATGTCAACTTGTATGCATCTTCAGCGGCCTTTACGGAGGTCATTTTTATAAATAACCAGAGACAAGGCAGTGGCCCCAGATGCCTGAGTCCAAAGGATTTTGGACATTACAAATGTAATACCACAACATCTCACCCTCATTGCCTATAACTTTTAAATTGAATCAGAGCAGCAAATAATACTTCAAACTACAAAGAATTACTTCATTTTTCTGTTTTGTAAAGACTCTTGAGATGTAGTGACAGCCATAAAATCCCACAGCGACGTACATGTTATTCTGTAATGGCATGAGTCATGATTAAACAAAAGTGCTGTGACTTGGATCTGTCAGGGCCGACAGTAGCACCCTGAGCTTCCTCCGGCAGCAGGCCAGCTGTTTAAAGCATCAGGAGGGAAGTTTGTAGCAGGACTCCTACTACAAGAAGGAGGAGGGTCATAAGTAGGAAATGCTGCTGGACCGAGGCCAAACGGGCACTCCAGACGCATGTCCTGTCTCCAGAGGTAAAACAGTGCCAACAGGATGCTGTGGGCCCATTTACTCGGAAAGAGCACTTCAACAAAGAGGATTCTCAGGTTGGCAAGTTTTAAACTGCCAGCTCAGTCCCGATGCTTTACAACTAAGAAGAATACATTTTCAGGTATACCATTCCCTTTACAGTCAAAAGCAAGAACTCAGCATACAGGCTGTCTGCATGTTTGTGTCAAAGAACCAGTGGCTGATCAGTGTTTCATGTTTGTAAGACGAGGTTGTTTGTCAGTGTTTGATTTTATTGTATACTTGTTTAAGGTATATGACTCTTCATTACACTTATTTCTCCATTAATCTAAAGACTTTAGATTGATACATCCAGACTTAGTTAACACTGTCTGCTCCCTAACACACATTTTCACACATATTTATGGCCAAATAAACGCAAGCCTTGTTTCCACTGGTGCAGTACTACATTGGGGACACTTTGACCTGGGGTCCGAAGCAGACCAACGAGTGTGTGGTCTGCATTCATAAAGTTTGGGCGATAGATTATCTTAACTCTGGCTAAAACAAGAAGCAAAAAGAAAAACATAAAACTGAAATGGTTTTTTTTCTAATGAAATATGCATCATATTCCAAGACAAAAATGTTTTCTGCATCATATGGCTTGACACTTTTAGAATTAAAGCATTGCATTTATTGTCTTCATTGCAGTAAAATGAAGCAGAACTTGTGGCGTTAAATAGTGAGAAATTTGGGCAGTTCTGTAAAAATAATGCTCTGAAAAAAAGAAAGAAAGCTCTGAAACAGTCTAATGTTTACTGCGGCAGCATATGGCTCTATCTCCAGTTTCTCGCTGCTACACACCTGGACTTACTTTCTTCTTTACATTAATTAACTGCACTCAGGTTTCTAAAAGTCTGCTTCAAATACAATTTATATGTCATATAGAAACACAACATTGTACTCCTGTGACGTGGCTCTTTTGGACTGAGCAGAGTGGACAGTGGAAACATATTTAATGGTAATGGATGCCATTGACAAATGATCTGGAGAAGGAGGGTTTAAAAAGTGGAGGATGTGACTTTAAATACAACACCAGTTTTATGTGGTCTCACCTTTGTCAGTGTGGTGGTAATATTCGGGTTGGTGACCCGGCAGGGGATGACAAGTGGTTCCTTCTTCATCATGTACAAGACAGTGGGACCCATACCTGAATGCTCCACAAATAGCTGCTGGCTGTCTGAAACCCAAACACTGCGGTCAGGGAAAAGCAGTTTATCTCAGTCTATAGGCTATAATCATCACCTTTAAAAGAGTTTGTGTCTTTTGTTCTGATCATTATGGCTTGTATTTATAAATCATGCACACATAAAAGCAAACACAGAATACCTGCTTGTATGCACAAACACTTGGTGGTAGCTATCTCAACAACAAATAAAAACAAACTAGCACACTTCCCACACCCTTTCATTGAAAACCCTATTGAGCAAATGACCACTTGCTGTCAACAATAAACAGGCAGATTGTTTAGAGGCATTCAAACGGCCTTTCTGTGCTCTCTCATCCCATGTCCAGTACAGTAATGGTTGTTTGACATTGAAAGGTGTGGGTGTTGCTCAGCATTGTTTGTTACTGCAGGGTGTTATTCTAAGAAAGCAAATATCTGGACATTTGAACAAAAGTACCCCAAGGACCAGCAAGTCTGAGGGCTTCCCTTCTCTCACTTTGATTTTGTACAGGGGACTTGTGTGGAGGAGGTAAACGTTTGAGTGGAGTCTCGGGCCAAGACTGACGCTTAATGGACATGATGACCTGAGCAATTGATGGGCCTCGAGGGTCCTGTTGGCCACACAGTAGCACGACTATGTGACCCTGGCGTTCAGCCTGACTCTTTGCCCGGTTACAGACGGCGACACCCTGAGGACTGGGAGGAGTCACTGGGCAGACATTGTGCCTCCTTTGCCCCTGGATACCAAAGAACCGCTGTGCTTTTTTCTGTCCTACACACACAAACACAGCACCTTGTAGACACACAGTAACATCCCCTCCCAGCCTGTCCCCCAGCACAGGATGCTCACAGCAAGGCTGAGGCGAGCAGATAAGGCCGATGCCCTGGGAAACTCTGCCCAGGCCCGAGCCTTTCAGCGGACAAGCTATTCCTGGCCCAGAGGTAGCACGTAAATGAAAGTAAAAAGGGAATTATACATAGACGGGAGGGAGGTCGACCCAGGCTCAGAAAAGAGATACAGGGGAGGAGGGGTGTATAACTGTGCCAGAGTCATTTAGATGGATGTGTTGTTGTTACAAACTGTGTTTAGATATAATTGGCATGCTGGCATTGGTCTGTATTTAGCACCCGTCGCATCCTGTGCGATTCAACCTGTGGCTCTAAACAATGACGGGGTGAACAAGTAACTTTTCAGTTACTGTGACTGAAAAGCTAAACCACAGTGTCGCCCTGGGCAACAGTGTCTTACCTGTGAAATAAACATACACAGACGCCTCCTTCTCTGTTCGATGTTGGTAGTGGCAGCCGTACTGGCCTGTGTTATCGGCCTTGGTGCGGCTGACCATCAACTGGCTACAGTAATGCTGTTTAGTCCTTCCACAGCGAGAGTCAACCACTCGGATCTGATCACTGGCTAATGCTGGAGGAAATACCCATGTCAGCATCCAGCGACCCCTGTCAGAAAGTCACAAGGCACTTACAATACATACTAAGCTCAGATGTATTGTTTTATCAAATAAATTGTTTTTCTCTGTTGATATCCACATTAAGAAAAATAGGGTAAATAAGCTCTACATGTAGGCTGCAGAATATACTCACTCTTTACTAAATATTGCAATATGATAAATGATAAACATCTCAGATACAATGTGAATTAATGTGTGAATGTGAATTTTATTGGCCAGTTATTTGGTAAAGTTAAAAACTTCAATAAATGGAGGTTGCAGTAAACAGTATTAGTCGGTAAATCTGTGGTGGAGACTTGGTGTGTCTGACAAAAAACCTACCTGCAGTTGAGCAGCAGTGTTTGGTTTGAGCTCAGGAGCAACTGTCGAGATTTCACATCCAGGACAGGCACACTATACCTTCCCTTTTGTTCTTTTTCTATGAATGAAAAGAAAAGAAAATGAGAAACACTGCACATGTTTATGATAAGATAAATTAAGGGGTTCAAAAGTCTTGAATGTACTGAAAATAATTCATTCATAAATGGCTAGCTGAAACAGAAGCCAAATTCCCTTTCCCCCTGTGGTATACATTCTGAAGGGATATCCTGGAAGACAAACACTTAGGAACATAAAGAAAGCACTTCTGACAGTTTTTGTGAGCTATCTAAACAGACCATCACTGGAACAAACTGGACTAAACTGGTCCAAGAATCACAGCATGTTCCCATTCTGGATGAAGTATGTGTGACCCCCATCCTCAACCAGGACACTTGACAGCCAGTGTGGAAATGCGTAAGCAGTGTCCCTCTTGTTTATCAAATATATGCATTTGTCCACTCCATAAGGTTTATTAATGAGAAATAAAGACGGTTGTCTGTCCGCCCTTCCTTCCTCAAAACTAGAGGAAACATCCTTCAGGGAAATATGTCCTTCAATCTGGCTGCTCCTTTAAGAACAGACCACAGAGTCTTTCTAAAGACACGATGTTAAACACATTGTGTTTTTGGTGCCATTGCTTCATTTGCACACGATCACAAATGTATTATCACAAGTCTATTATTATTATTGTTCCCAGTGGATGCCCCATTAAGCACTATACAATTTCCTTGTGTTTCAATGGGTTGGTAGGAACTCAGTGTGCAACTTAAGGGAAGACGCAAGGGAAGTGAGACATCTCCTCCTTTCAACAAGCTGCAAAGTACTTTTACAAATGCCAGATGATTGCATTGTTTTGGTTTTTTTTATATATCTTTAAGTAACATGTCATAAATAGATTCTTAATTTTGCATCACAGGTTCCTCATTTGTCCTGTTACTCATGAGTACTTTGCAAATGCCAGATGATTGCATTGTTTTTTACTATAATTTATTTTTATATATCTGTAAGGAACATGTAATAACTTTTGCATCACAGGTTCCTCTTTTGTCCTGTTACTCATGAGAAAAGTCTCCATTGCGTGATTTGGAACAAGAAACACTGGACTCAAAGTGAAACTATTAGAAATTTTAATGAGTCCCACTCTCTGCTTTTAAAAACTGAAATGGAACAATCTCATCTATAAATCTGTATTGTCACATCTATCACACTGATGTAGTGGATAAAATATTTGCAATACAATAATACGTTTCAATTTCTATTTTTGTGTAACAATTTTGTATTAAAAGAGTTTTTTTTCTGATTAACAAAACACCGTTTGTAATTCAATCAAAATATACTGAGAAGATAATAAACACATGCCTCTGGACAAGAGGATTTAGCTTTAACCCCAATAAAGTAATAAAGCAGGCAAGTCTGAACCCAATTCCAACCCTCTGCAAAATGTATTTGTAAAAAAAAAAAGAAAAGAAAAAGAATATGTAATAACGTTTTTTTTTTTTTTGCTAAACCATTGAAATCATTTTCTATAGAGGGCATATATTATCAAGTAAGACTGCTGTGTATTTGCCATTTTAAAATGTTTCTGACTAAACATAAGGTCAGTTAATGCTTGATATTATCATTTCGTTCTGGGTTTAAATAATTTTTTGCATGACTGTACACAAACGCTTTCAGACTGCATTTTAAACTTCAATACAAAAACCTTTGGGCCGTGTTCTCTCCAGCAACAGCACACAAAGCGCACACCCAAAAGCGCTTTTTGTCATCACCACAGATAGGTTAGGCTCTCAGTCAGATATTTGCCCTCACACGGTCGTGACCCCTCGATCATTTGTGTCATGGTTTCCATTTGACAAACTCATCAGCGTCAGGAAACAACGCCCCGCGTGTGTCCATTCATCCGAAGCCAAGCGCGCCAGCAGCGGGCCACGCAGGTCCGCTTTATCCAAATAAACGTGGTCCAGGACGGTGAGGTTATCCGAGAGGCTGCACACGGCATTAATTCAGGGCAATGGTCACAATAACGCTTTCATAAAAAAAAGGGAATTTCTCTCGTCGTGAAAGATAATTTTTAGGCAACCAATTAAATCACGTGTTTCGGCCAATCAGGTTTTCTGCAATTTTAAAAATGCATACCGATTTAGTGTCAAGAGTTGATAGCCTAGTCTTTTCACCAAAGCATCAACCTAAATATAAAACATGGCTTACCTTTGGCCAAAACTCCATACAATCCACTTAAGAGACAGAAAAGCGCCAAGTTCATCATATCTGCTGAAACAAAACGGGCTCTAAATTCGTTTTATTCCTGCTGGTGAAGTCTCCCCTCGGAGTTAGTGCAGTGGACTAGCTCGGTGAGTAGAGGTGGTGTTTCCTGAGGAGAACTGCGGGAGTTTAGATCACGCACCAAGACGGACAAAACTTTTCCCATGCTCTCACACAGTGTCGCGGATTTATACGTTGGTTCGGCAGACGGACACGGGCGGGGTGACGTGCACTGACTGACCGACACACCCAATTACGGGTCAGTATTATATTGAGTCAGTGGTCTACAGCACATAGTTCATTGAAAGTGGCATTTGAGCACGTAGGCACCGGGGTAAACGGGGTTGCGGCTTGATTAATAACCTGACAATGCCTTTACACGCATTTCAATCCGCCACTGATTCTTTCCAACAATAACAATAAGACTGTTTGCTCTTCTTGTCGAAGGCAGTGCACATTCCAGAAAAAAATAGAATATATCGCTCTTCATTATCAGATCAAGCTATTGTCAAAGCTTGACGGCAATATAAAGTAAAGATAGGTGGTAAACATAATAAGAATTGCACTGGCAACATCACGACTAACACGCATCTGTAAGGCCTACATTTATTTGAGTAAGACCTAAGCACCTGGATGTTTGGTCAGGAGCCCCACAGTCACATGGTGGGGATATGTGGCAATGCAGTGGATAAGTCATAAGTCTATGACTATATCAAAATACTACTCTTTCACTTTCTTTATCACAATGTCTTCTTCATGTGACGTTCAATAGATTATGATTCAATTTTGTAGATTTTTTATTTTTTTATACCCAGTGTTTGTTTTCTTTCTAAAAAGAACTATGCTATAAAGTTGTTGGTTGAATTCTCGACATGGCAGTAGCCTTTGTGTGACGTTTGCATGTCCCCTACTATTGTCTTGATGTCCACAGTCTATCCACAGACATGCATCAGGTGTAACAGTGAGTAAAAAAAAAAACAATTAAGAACAGCTACTTGATCATTTGTGTTACCCTCTGCTCCCGAGACCAGTAAATGTGTTTAAATTAATACTTTTTAATTAATAATTTTTTTAATGTTTGACCGTGTTTAATTTTGGAAGCAGACCTTGTCCTTCACATTGTTCTCTCAGTATCTGTGGAGTTCAGTAATAAGCTTCACAATCTACACACAGCACTATAATAGATCTGTGTATGTTCTGAAGACAGTTTTATTAGTGTTTGTAATTATTTTGTTTACAGCCAGTAAATGCTCCCACGTGTCATCATTAAAAGTCATCATTATGTGATGGTGTTGTCGACTGCAAAGACCGCAGTGATGAACACAACTGCACCAGAGCATGTGAGTGGGACATGAGTCAGTCTGACCCGTGTCCCGTGTTTAAAATGTGGACCTCAGTCACGTATGGAATACTTTGGATGAGTTGTCTTTTATCTCTAGTGACTCAGGTGGTCCACTGGTGTGTCTTGAAAAAGGCCGGCGCTGGTTTCTGGCAGGCATTGTCAGTTGGGGTGAGGGTTGTGCGAGGCAAAACCGGCCTGGTGTCTACACACAAGTGATTAAATTCTCTGACTGGATCCATCAGCAGACGAAAGGACAAGTCTGACAGAACCAAACCCCGAAACAGACTGAACACAAATTTCACAAATGGAGTTTATTTTCGTACTGATGGATGATTACTTATAGGACATCCAATTTTTGGAGTAAGACTAAGACATTACCCCACCCGCTTTTCAGCCACCTAAGTTCCAAGTCCAATCTTAAAACTGGACACTGGCTTTGCAGCTTTGACTTTAAAACTTTATAACAAGGGTTGCTTTGACAGAAAGTATTGCAAGCTCATTCCATCCAATTAGATCCAGTTGTTTATGTTTTACAGATATTTCACAATCAGACTTGTAGTAACAAAACTCCTCAAATACACTTATACACACTCATATTGTGCCCCAACATGGATCTCATAAACTCCCCTCCAAAGCACTTATCAAGTTAAAGAATTTAAAGCACTTGCATCAGAAATGCATATAATATATACTTAAGACTTACTTTGTTATGTAATTTGTTTTGACACCTACAAGTAACAAGCTGTTAGGCCAAGAAGAACACAAACATCTATTGGACTTTTGCAGAAGAAACTCAGGTAGCAGGTCATAAACATAAAAGTTTTCAGTCTGTCCCTCTTCTACAGTTTGTTCTCTCTAGTGCAGATGTTCAATGAGTGCAATAGTGTTGCAGCAGGAAAACATAGGTCCTTTTATTGATGGATATAGTTCTCCCCAAAGGTAAAGTAACATATATATAATTGCCCTTCATGTCCATGTACTGTATGTGTGACTTTTTGTACTGTATAAAAAAGGATTTGTATTCCATGTGTTTATCTCTGAGTCATAGCATTAAACATCTATAACTGTGAATCCTGTCCCGAGGAGATAAAAATGTGTCTGTATGTTTTAGTTTTCCTCCCTTGCTTTTTACGTGTAGACAGGGGCATCGGACTGGGGGGGAGGTAAAGGTTACCGAGTACCCAGGGCCCGAGGCGAGGGGGAGCCCTTAGATGTCAGTTTTCTAAACATACATATACATGCACTAACATTTGTATAGCATTTATGTGCAAATAAAAACTTCCTGTACAAAACTAAACTTGCAGGTAGGCACTGGTTCGGTATAAAAAAAAGTCATTTTCATGCAGTGCAGGGCCCCACACCCCTCTCAAATCAATGTAAATCAATGGTACGACCCGCGGGTCACGTGCTTCTGCTGCGGACCTGCGGTGAATCAGTTAATGAGACAGGAGCTGGAGTTAGATATGAACTAGGAAGACAGGGGAAGAGTCATGTCTTTCCTTAAGGAAAAAACGAAAAGAAAAGAGGATTAAAGAGAGAAAGGCAAATGAGGGAAAGCAGTTGCTCAGTTAGTTTTTATAAAAGAAAGGTGAGCTCCAAATGCATCATCGAGCATTAACATGTTTTAACATAAATATCTACTCCAGGTAGAATAGCATACATTTATGTTCGTACTGTATTTGAATAATATACAAATACTTTATAGTATCACACCCTACATAGCGAGCAAACAATATTTCTGGGTAAATAACGGAGTGAGAAGCAGACGGAGGCGGAGCTGGGAGCTCAACACACCTGTCTCCTCTTCTGCTGCAGTTCTCCCCAGAGTCAAAAGTTTACATGAAAACACTGTTTATGTCCCTCTATTGTCAAAATCTAACACCCGCGAAAACATAGATCGTTAGCGCCTATTTTACCGCATTGTTATGCAAATTAGCTCGCACACGCTTTTACATTAAGTATAGGATTGTTCTCAGTTTAATGCACATCTTAATGATTGAAAATGACTTATTTTAAAACGTAATTCAAAGACGAAATGTCTAGTTTGGCGGTTAGTGTACCCTGTGATTCTATAGTCTGCATTTATTTTTAATAAAGGATATTTTAGCAACCATTTGAAGCCATATATTTTAACACTTGGTAATTAGTAATTAAGTGTTAAGAGGAAATAAGCAAAATGGGTACTTTATTATTGTACACATTTAAACTTTAAAGGGATAGTTCACCCAAAAATGAAAATTCTGTCATTTATTCTCTCTCAAGTTGTTCCAAACCTGTATGACTTTCTTTCTTCTGCTGAATACAAAATAAGATATTTTAAAGAAGGTTGGTAGTTAAACAGTTGCTGGTCCCCATTGACTTTCATAGTATTTTATTTTTCTACTATGGACCTTTTGCCATCTCAGCAAGTAGTACTTTTGACAATAAAATAAAAATATATTAATCAGAGTGTAGCTGATTTTGATTACATTTTAAGTGTTTTTATGATAAAAAAAAGCAATACCCCACCCTATGGTATTTGGTACGGGGGCCCAGCAAGATGGTTTGTACCCAGGGCCCAAAATTTGGTGCTACGCCGCTGGTGACAGTAAGTCTTCTCACCACAGTTGCCCTCTTCGCTGCTGTCTGAACAAGTGCTCAGGCTCACACACTGACTGCTTTGAGGCTTACACTGGCCATTTGCACACAGCACGTCCCCTGGCTTGCACGAGACTGTAGCCTACATGGTTAACACATATAGAAAAAATTTAATTGTCTTTTTTACCTATAGTATATAAACAATTGTAAACAAATTAACAAAAACAATGTTGTCAAAGCAAATAATAGTTTCTACACATTGGGCTTACTGCATTTCGCCTCATCCCGTCCGTCTGAGCAGTCTTTTAATCCGTCACAAACCTTCCTTAGAGGAATACAACGGCCATCTCCACACCGGAACTGGCGAGGACATGCTGGACATATAGGTAAAAAATGCACAAGATTTTTAATACTCTGATTTTGACAATGGAGGGAAATAAACAGTGTTTTCATGTAAACTTTTGACTCTGAAAACACAATTAATTGCAATTAATTACAGAAAATGTGCAATTAATTAGTTAATTTTTTTTAATCGATTCCCAGCCCTAATAATAATATATAATTATAATATAATAATAATAATATAGTATAATTGTTATGAGTATATATAACTGACTATATAACTATATATGAGTCTGATCGATAAACAAACACAGACCGGAAATTAACTCAGGTCCAGACGCGTGACCATGGCAACGCGCGTGCGTTCGTTGAAACCGTCTATAGGCTACATGGAGAATTTGAGCTCTAACTTCCGGTTGCAATGAAACGACTTCCGGACACACTGAAAATATATATGCTCTCTTACACGCGAGAATGTTTGAAAGTGCAGTCTTTGTGCAGGTACAACAGTACGTGGGCAATTAAAGGCAGAGTTTATATGTAACCGCATGTCTTTCATATATGCACAGATATAGTGTTTTCCATGTACGCAACATGTACGTGCAAGTGTTTCACATGTACGCGCAATTGTTTATGCGCAAGTGTTTCACATGTACACGCAAGTGTTTCAATGTGTATTGCAAGTTTTTCAATGTGTATTGCAAGTGTTTCAATGGGTTTCGTCTCAAACGGCCTCCCATATGGGTCAGTAACCTTTTACCCCCCCAGTCCAACGCCCCTGTCTACACATAAAAAGCAAGGGAGGAAAACTAAAACATACAGACACATTTTTATCTCCTCGGGACAGGATTCACAGTTATAGATGTTTAATGCTATGACTCAGAGATAAACACATGGAATACAAATCCTTTTTTATACAGTACAAAAAGTCACACATACAGTACATGGACATGAAGGGCAATTATATATATGTTACTTTACCTTTGGGGAGAACTATATCCATCAATAAAAGGACCTATGTTTTCCTGCTGCAACACTATTGCACTCATTGAACATCTGCACTAGAGAGAACAAAGTGTAGAAGAGGAACAGACTGAAAACTTTTATGTTTATGACCTGCTACCTGAGTTTCTTCTGCAAAAGCCCAATAGATGTTTGTGTTCTTCTTGGCCTAACAGCTTGTTACTTGTAGGTGTCAAAACAAATTACATAACAAAGTAAGTCTTAAGTATATATTATATGCACTTCTGATGCAAGTGCTTTAAATTCTTTAACTTGATAAGTGCTTTGAGGGGAGTTTATGAGATCCATGTTGGGGCACAATATGAGTGTGTATAAGTGTATTTGAGGAGTTTTGTTACTACAAGTCTGATTGTGAAATATCTGTAAAACATAAACAACTGGATCTAATTGGATGGAATGAGCTTGCAATACTTTCTGTCAAAGCAACCCTTGTTATAAAGTTTTAAATTTAAAGCTGCAAAGCCAGTGTCCAGTTTTAAGATTGGACTTGGAACTTAGGTGGCTGAAAAGCGGGTGGGGTAATGTCTTAGTCTTACTCCAAAAATTGGATGTTCTATAAGTAATCATCCATCAGTACGAAAATAAACTCCATTTGTGAAATTTGTGTTCAGTCTGTTTCGGGGTTTGGTTCTGTCAGACTTGTCCTTTCGTCTGCTGATGGATCCAGTCAGAGAATTTAATCACTTGTGTGTAGACACCAGGCCGGTTTTGCCTCGCACAACCCTCACCCCAACTGACAATGCCTGCCAGAAACCAGCGCCGGCCTTTTTCAAGACACACCAGTGGACCACCTGAGTCTCCCTGTGGACACACAACACACCATCACTCATACGTTTAACCAGAGGTGACAACATGAGTTACATGACCCATTGTAGGCTAGAGATAAAGCAGAGAAAAATCCAGGAAATACAATACAATGTTTTTTTAATATAGAATTACTGAAAAACCCAAAATAACAAGTATCTGAATTGAATCATATATTGATTATAATCTGTGATGCTTTTTATCCAAAAATAAAAGACATAAAAAAGTGTTTAGTATACATTTGTGTTGTCAAAATTACCCTCCACCATATCATCAAACCGGCTACATTAAAACCGAAAGAAAACATTGCCAATACACAGTAACAATACAGTAAAATGACTTCAATTTAATGAGAATATATCTTACTAGAATACACAAAACTCACTTGACAGGCATCCACACCTCCCTGCAGATTACCAGCACAAAGCATTCTGGGAGTGACAGCATCATCATACAGCTTGTTGCACATATTTCTGCTTATTATCCTCACTGAGGCTTCTTGTAAACGAGGAGCTAGTTCACCTACAATAAATACCAGCATCCAAGTTACTTTTCAAATCTCCTCCACAAACTACATTCCAATAAAATGCTAACTTAGCCTTTACCGTCCTCCATGAGCACGCCCCAGCCTGTGACATAGCAGCTTGTCCCTGTGCTGAAAGAGTGTGAGGGGCAGGGATGCACACAGGCTGCACTAAGTCATTGAAGAAGATGGGAGCACTGAGCTCAAGAAGAGCAATGTCATAGTCCGAGGTAAACTGGTCGTACTTGGGGTGAATGAGGATGCGCCGGACTTGTCTATTTGCTGCTCCACTGATTCCTGTGGTCATCACACGCATTCCCATAAAAGCCCGCCAGGCATGAGAATCAGAGTATCTAAAGAAAAGGACATGACATATGAACATATAAACACAAACACATTGCTCTTGTATTCTTGGCATGTCACTAACTTGATGGCATCTGAGTCCTGAAAGCAGTGAGCTGCTGAAATGAGCCAACGGCTACCAACTAGAGTGGCTCCACACACATGGCCATAGCGCTCCATCTGCAGACTGACCTGCCACGGCCAAGAGCCTGCCCCCGCATCAGACCCTCCCACTATTTTAGTCCGCTTTCTGGGCCTTGTGCCACAGGCTGGAGACAAGTTTACAGAGGAACAGATAATATTTACAGGGAATTGTTTTAAAACACATACTGCTACCATACAGCTGAGATAGTGCCCACCACATCGCAGTTCATCAGAGCCATCAAAGCAGTCTCTAACTCCATCACACTCAGGGTTCACCTTGGTCACACACTTTCCGTTTGCACATTTGTGGGAGTTGGAAGAACAGCCTTTCACAACTAGAGATAAAAGACAACTCATCCAAAGTATTCCATACGTGACTGATGTCCACATTTTAAACACGGGACACTGGGTCAGACTGACTCATGTCCCACTCACATGCTCTGGTGCAGTTGAGTTCATCACTGCGGTCTTTGCAGTCGACAACACCATCACATAATGACGACTTTGGCAAACACACCTTGTTTGGACACGTGGGAGCATTTACTGGCTGTAAACCAAAGATAATTACAAACACTAATAAAACTGTCTTCAGAACATACACAGATCTATTATAGTGTTGTGACAGTAAGTCATCTCACCACAGTTGCCCTCTTCGCTGCTGTCTGAACAAGTGCTCAGGCTCACACACTGACTGCTTTGAGGCTTACACTGGCCATTTGCACACAGCACGTCCCCTGGCTTGCACGAGACTGTACATGGTTAACACATATAGAAAAAAATGTAATTGTTTTTTTTTTACCCAGTATATGAACAATTGTAAACAAATTAACAAAAACAATGTTGTCAAAGCAAATAATAGTTTCTACACATTGGGCTTACTGCATTTCGCCTCATCCCGTCCGTCTGAGCAGTCTTTTACTCCGTCACAAACCTTCCTTAGAGGAATACAACGGCCATCTCCACACCGGAACTGGCGAGGACATGCTGGACATATAGGTAAAAAATTCACAAGATTTTTAATACTCTGCCAAATGTAAACTTTAACTCTGTAACTCATATTAAATTTTGCTGATAAAAAAGAGAAAATCTAAATTTGTTTTCAATATTTTGTTTTGTGTCCTGAAGCCTGTACTTACTGCCCTCAGGAGAGAAGGCTCGGTAGATCAAGAAGAAGCCCTGATGAGTGAGAGATTCGTCCGAGTGAAACTGGACCGACAGAGGAGACGAGAAGACCCGCTTTTTACTGCTTTCTGACACTGGATTACACAGTCTACAAAAATACAGGTGCACAATAGTAGATAGTGACATTTTACACTGAATCACACAGGAGTGAAAGTTGTAATGACATAAATTGGACAGCAGAGGGCTCTAGACATTTCTTGAAATTTTAACAAAGGTGAATGAAGCAAAATCTGTACTGTCTGGCCATCTAAATGATTAGGCTACTTGTGTAAAAGTAACAAGGTGTTAAGTGGATAATGGTCCTGAAATATATCTGTAAATGCTCTACTGTGCACAAGTGAAAAATGATTTAGGACAAAAATAGATTTAGAAATAAAAGGAGCAAACTGAATGCAGTCAAAAGCAACTAAAAGCGTGACTCCAATCAAAGAATGTTTTATAAAATCTGCTTTACAATTTACTGTTAACAAATAATTCAAGATGACCTGGATGACTGAGAACCTTCACAGGAATACTGCTCATTTGTGTGTATTATTACTCACTTGACCCCTCCGATGTCCAACCAGTCTTTCTCACAGCCGTCTGATGAAGAAGAATCCTGAATGTCAAACTTCACAATTGTCATGGAGATCAAAAATCCTGGCATCGGTGTCTGTAAACACAAGCATGACAGCTGACGCCTGGAATGTAGGTCGGCAAAATGACACAAGCATGAATCACTTTTGTTTTCTAATTCTGTTCATTGCCAATTTGTCAAAGGCAAACACACACACAAGGCTTACCCGAATTGTCCAAGTGCACTCTATATTTGGAGGATAATAGGAAGGATAGTAAGGAGAGGAAATTGAGCCGTTCCACGAAGAAATTGAACCCCCACAACCTACAGAGTGGAACAGTGCACACTGAACATACACTTTGAACAAATATGTACTGTAAGTTAAGTGTTTGTTTTGGCTGCAAGAGTGTTGTCAAACCTGCTTTTGGGATGGCCTGGAAGTAAGCTTTAAAGATTGCTCCATCTCTTTGTCTGCTGAAGGAGAAGGTAACCAACATGACATTTCCAGATGACATTAGCTTCATAACAGGAGAAGTGTCAGAAATAGGCAGTCCACACCACCTGAAGCAGGATAATACATCAAAACAGTTTTTATATTTACTCTTAATGTACATGATATAACTAATATTTACCTTGCAATAATCTTATTTTGTAAAGGAAGCAGGAAGTCATAGGCTGAGAGCTTGTGTGCAGTGCAGCTTCCTGGTGTGGCGCCTTGGAGGGTGAGAACGTCCAGACGGACCACATGTCCCGATGGTACACGGAGGCGCCACTGGTAGTACGGCTTTTTAGGATTCACAAGGCTCAGTGTGCGGTTGTTCCCATATTTGGCATAGAGGTCAAAGGACATAGCTAGAAACAATCAGTAATAGACGTATAATTTATTGATAGATGGACAGTTGGCAGATGGTAATTGAGGATGCACAGGTGATTATACAGGTTTCAACATAACAAACATTCCTAATGTAAAGTATAAATAAATTGATACGCAGATTAGGTCGGTTCTCACCTTGAAAGCCGAGCTGCCACTTTCCTCCTTGGATGCTGTTTGGATTCTTAAACTTGTCTGTTTTTTCTTCAGACTCAAAGTCATCAGAATCCAGACCTTTACATAAAATATATATATATACAAATCATTTCCAAAGCATAATACAAAATAAATAGAAATTCTTGTTTATAAATATCTACACATATCAATCAGTAGTCAAAAGTTCATATGCTTTTTACGCCTTCATCTTAATGTGAGGTGGAAGCCTCTGAACACATTTCTGTGCATCTGACAGTGAGAGACAGTACCCAGCAGGTGGAGCATGTCTGGGTCCTGCTCCATGAAGTAGCGCTGCTCACTATGGCTGTCCTGCAGAACCTTATTAATGCCTGGAAGCCTACGCTGTAACCTCTCTGGGCTGGATCTCTGGATTGCCATGGCAACATCGTCCGGAGCAGAGAATTTACTCCAATAGAAGACATTGAGCCCTTTTGCTCCTTCGCTGTCACAAAAAGAGTTAAAATAGTGCTGGTGTAGTGAAGTTTAAAATGTAATAGAAAACTCCAAAATCCTTTACCTGAAGGCAGTGATTCCTGAGCACAAGTAGTAAGGGCTCCACGGTGAGGACTCATAGAGTTCAGAGAACTATATTTTATCAATACAGAAGAAAGGGTAGCAGTAAGAGCACATGCACTGTGTCACATCACAGATGTGCAAGTGAGGTCACTGTTTCAGTGTGAGCAACACATGAAGGCACCCAGCCCACCAGCTCTGAGCTCAACAAAACCACTGTTTCTGAGTGTGCTGACTGTGAGCAGCACAGAGCACTATTGTGTCTGTGGCTGCTCCTGGTCCAGGCAGGACCCTGGGTGGTATGGACTACTGGCATTGGGTTTACCTGCTCTGTTAATGACCAGATGGCCTAACACATAGTATGACCACTTAACTCACCCTAATCGATGATTATGGGGGCATTACACTACATCAGCACTGAGTTTTATACATCTCATTCATATTTTATATCTCCTTTTAATATTGGCAATGTACTGTATTGAAAAAACATGTCTATATACTACTGTGTCTATTTGTTTTCAACTGTCCTGGACACATCTATCACGGCTTGTTCGAGTGGATCCCTCGTGTGGCCCTCCCTGAGGGTTCTGTATTTATTTATTTTTTTATTCCTTACCCTGATGGAGGCTCTAAGGACAGGGGATGTTGTCTGGTAAGCCCTTTGAGGCAGCTGTTGTTGTGACATTGGCTTATACCAAAATACATTTTTGTCTTTTACTTCAGGAAATTACCAGAGTGGCACAGCCCGCCCCCTACTGCCCTACTGCCCCATCTCTCTCTCAACCCTATGTTAAACCAATGTATCCCTGCTCCTTGTGGTGCATAGAGTGGCAGATTGTGTAAAAGCTACACAGACAAAGTTTTTATTGAAGACCTGCTCTTCCTCTCACTCTTGTTCTCGCTGCCTAGCTGGGGCTCACAAACAGCAAGCTTGTCCTCAGCCCTGAAAGGCCCCTCTCCCTGGGGTCCCGGGACTCGCACACACACTCTGTGCCCATCTCCTGTTTCAGCTTTACATTTAACACCACCAAAGAAACAGAAAGACAGACAGTGAAGAGAGAAGTAAAAAAACAAAGGGGAAGAAAAGAACTTGGGATGCAGCAACAGACAACAGAATGGGCCAAGGTAAAAGGGGCAAAGAAGACACCTGAGTAGTGATCCATATCCAAAATACAAGTAGCAAGAGCATCTTTTGGCAAGAACTGGAAGGTCAAGGAGCACTCTGTCTGAGATGTCATTGAGAGACAAGAAAGCCGTTGCACTTACATAATGGTTCAAAGCCTGAGCCTGCAGGCGGAACTGTGGGGAAGTGGAGTTGGTGAGATCTGCTGAGAAACTCAAGTTTGAGAACTCCACGCTGCCCCCAAGGAAGAACACTAAGGAGGGTGGGGCTGAGGAATGGAAGTGGTCAGGATGTGAGAGTCTTAAATACCAAAAGAAACACATTGAAAACAGAGGATAAGTCCATGAATGAGGTACTTACATCTTGAGAAGTGGAACGTCAGTGCGATGGCTAAACTTGTAGGAATGAAAAGCACCAGACCTAACAGCCATTTCCTCCAAGATGTGCACACTGGAGCAGGCCCCCCCTCAGCTCTGTGCTCCTTAGGCTTCGTGGGGGGGCTCGATGAGTGGGTGGGCTCCTTCAACTGCACCTCTCCCTATTTTAAAAAGAGAGCATGACGCAAATCTCTCACTGCTTTTATGCCTGGGCTCAGGTTTCCTCTGACTGTGATTTGAAGAAACTGCAGTCTATATGGCAATGTCAATGAAATTTTATGGCTGAGCCTGAGCAGATGGTGATTTATGGAGTGCAACGGTGAGCACGTAGGGCTGAAAAGATCTCCTAAAACATTTAAGGGGCTGGCAGGATTCCCCAGGGGAGCAGACAAAGCGTGGCTGGAGGGGTCTGCTTTCCCACGGCCGGGCTCTGCGGTGTCAGCACTCAATCAAGTGGCTCACCCTGACATGGACATTCACAAGAAGAGGACCCACACATCCCTAGAGACGGCTTCACAATTATCAAATAATGGCACACTATAGCTCGTATTATAGCTTTTTTCTTTGATGAGGCACTATAGGGTTCTTGGGCTAGTTTTTTAAAATCATCTTTTGTGCGCCAAAATCGAGTGATGCAGTTTACCTGTGCAGCGGTGCGGCTTGAGAGTCCATCTTCAAAGACGCAGTACACTTCACAAGTTTGACTTTTGGGGAGAGTCCTCATAGCACTGTCCCGTTGAGCTCCACAGAGGCGATAGGCAACAAAGCATAGGGCATAGAAAGGATGGAAAGAGAGGGAGAGAGGAAACCCCCGCTGCCGCTTCCTTTGAGGAAAAAAGTGCAGAAACCTGACCTGAACGGCTCGGATGCGGTGGGCATTCACTGCCTCCCGTTTACCTGGGCAGGTGTCACACGGATCCCCAGAATGCAGTGCGGCACAATGGGACCACTATGAACAGGTACAATCCGCACAACCATCCGTGCGACAGATATTGTGGGCAAACTTACTCGTTGTGTATTGGGGACTTTGGCTTTGAAGAACAAAAGAGTGTTTGAGAGAAACGTGTGCGAGGTATTACAATCGGAACTCGGCTGCAGTGCCCTTGGATCAAAGCAAAACAACCCAGACTACTATTACAACTCAGCCAGCTCCACACTGTAACAGGAAATTACAGATTTACATTTTTCACATTAGAGATTGTATTGTAACATACAAACATAATTATTTATTATTCCTTAAAATATAATATCCCCCAAAATAAAAAAATTAAAAACAGAAAAGAGCGGACACGGTCAACATGTGCTTTTGTCTTTATTGTTTGTGCTCAGTCACATATATGTTTCTTGGTAGTCCATGGACGTAGGGTTTGGACTTGTCAGTTGATATGACTATAGATCCAGGAGGTGAACTTGCTGACCCTGGTGTAAACTCCGGGCAGGTTCGGTCGGCCACAGCCCAGCCCCCAGCTCACAATGCCAATAAGGAACCAGCGGCCCCCGCCTGGCTCCTGGCATGACAAAGGTCCCCCTGAATCACCCTGAGACACAATAAACCAAATTAAAAATAAACAACAAAGCTGCACAAATGAAAAACATATATTCAGTCTGTGTGAACTGACTCTACAAGCATCCTGCTCTCCAGAGGGGACCCCCGCACACAGCATTCGTGGTGAGGCCAGACTGTAGATGTTCTTACAGTCGGTCTGACTCTGTATGAACACCTGTGCCTTTAGGAGCAACGAGGGCAGCACTTTTTCTGTTGAAACAAAACGTAATAAAACAGTCTCTGTTCTTAGTATTAAACCAACTAACTATTCTGTCACATAATCTAAAAAGATTTTCAGCTTTGAAGGTATTATTGACTTGGCATTGGCAATAGACTAATTCTTACCCTGTTTTATTTTAAATGTGTTATGTCTCTAGGATATATAAGTATTATTATATAAGAAGGTCTTTCAGAGCTACCACATTAAAGTACATATGATGGTGGCTCACCCTCCTCAGAGCGGTAGCCCCAGCCGGTGACCCAGCAGCGGTGGCTGTCTGTGACTGTGTGGGATGGGGTGGGGAGGCACACAGGCTGAATGAGAGGCATGAGGGACAGGGGCCAGGGCTTCTTCAGCTGCACCAGTGCAATGTCATAATCGAAGGTGAATGCATTGTAGTACTCGTGCACCACAATCCTCTGGATCTCCGCCACAAACTTGGCACTGCCCTGAGTCAGCATGCCCAGGTGAGCGGTCCATAGGCGTGGGTCAGACAACCTACAAGTGGAAAAGTTCATAGGTCAAGGAGAGAAACTTAATAGAAAGAAATTATTTATTCCATTCAAAATTTATTATTAATATAATTTTTAAGCAATACAAAACTTAGAATAATAGCACACTCATATACCCATTATATAAAATATAAAGTACATTTATTGTGATTATAAATATTTTACACACAATTGATGTGAGTGAGAAATGTTTGCCCACACTGAGACACACAACTTGGTTGAAAATGAACCATGATGTGGCAAAAATGCATTTTAATTTAAAAAAATGAGTGACATTATTGAGATTAACCTGTCTTTGCTGAAGCAGTGGGCGGCTGAAATGAGCCAGTTGGAGGAGAGTACTGATGCACCACAGTACATGTTACCAGAGAAGTGCAGGCTGACCTGCCATGGCCACTCCCCCTCTACTGAGTTGACCCCACCCACAATGCGCTCAGGAGATGAGATGACTTTCTTTACTGGGGAGGGATCACCGCAGACTGAAAATCACATAATAACAGGGTTGTTAAAAGGTTAAGACTTTGTAGAAATGTTAGCCATTAAAAGCTACATATACAGTGGTGGTCAAAAGTATTAGAACACTTGGTTTATTCAAGAGATTTTTGTTGTTTTTGTTGGTCATTAAATACACATAAAATGAATGAAATATCTACAAGTCATCAGTATGCTCTATAAAGCATAGAGTAGAGCTGCCATACGGAGATTTAGATCATTTTCCACAAAAAACAAGCTAGGCCAATTTTACTGTCAACGTCACACAATCATGTTCCTCACAAAGAAGACATAGGATAGCATTAGTGTTGAGATTTTCAGGTTATTTATTGACATTATGCCAGAGAGATTTGCTGCAAAAGGTGGACGAACCAAATATTAAAGTAAATGTTAAAAGTAGATAAAACTGTAGGACTCACTTCATCTGATATATGTTGTGCTCAGAGCATGCTTCATGAAGATTATAAAATTAAATAATGTTTTAGGCAAAAAAAAAGGGTCAATATCTTCAGATCTGTATAATAATTTTAGCCACAACTGTAAAGCACAGTGACTTGTCTACTCTGTACCAAAGTATGGATGCTTACTAAATTCTATGATTCCTTCAAATTGTAACTTGAGCCCACTGTTATCATAACTCTATGGGAAAGTCTGTGTGCACTCCCACACTGTCAACACACTGAGTCACACAATGACAGATGGACCTGGGCTGCTGCTTATTAAAAACTCTTAACAACACTTCAAAGACAGCCCTGTTCCCAGCACCTTAAAGCCCTCTTCATGATAAAATCAGGCTCAACAGAGAAAGTTTTGATAGCAAGGTTCATTCAGTGCTGTAGGTTATCATTTTTGGAGCAGACCTCAAAAAGATTATAACCAAGTTAAAACGGAGAAATAGTTTTTACAGTCAGGGTTTTAATAATAATAATAATAATAATAATATTCATGTGATTATTCCACAAGTTGATCATTATTTAGGAAGTATGAGAAAACACTCACCACAGTCGTCCTCATCGCTCTGATCTTTACAGTCGAAAACACCATCGCATTTTGCATTCTTTTTCAGAATACAAGACCCACTCCTGCACCGGTAGCTTATTGTCGAGCAGGTGGTTTCTGGTCAAATGACAACAAAGTATTTATACGTCAAAGGTGAGCAGGCCTACACATGACTAAACTGGTGTCTACCTTCAGTGCAGTTAATCTCATCTCTTCCATTAGAGCAGTCTCTCTCTCCATTGCACACAAATAAAGGATGAACTGGACTGCTGCCTGCACAGTTCATTGATGGTCTTGCTATGAAGATATAATTCAATTAAAAAACAGTAGAGTGATGAAATATCTTGGGACTAATTTGTGTCGATTAATACATCTTACAACAGAAGACTTCATCACTCTCATCCTTGCAGTCATCCAGGCCGTCACAGCGTCTGCTTTTCTCCACGCACAGCCCTGTGGCGCACATGAAGTGGCTCTCTGGACAAGCTAGTGGACACATGGATGGACAGCAGATTTGTTTAATAAGCAACAAACCTGTGCATTAAAGTTTTTATCTTGTGTTGTGGTTCTTACGTTGGCTGATATTGTAACTGTTGTAGGACGCTTGAAAAGGCTGAACAGAAGTACGAGAGCTGCAGCGAAACTCTACTTCTGGCTTTTGGTCATTGATTCGAAACACTGTGTTTTGGTCTATGTAAGTCCCACAGTAACTATAAAAGAACCACACACACAACAGTAGTTTAACTACGTTAAAACACACACACGTTAGTATACTGGCATACATCTAAGTCCACATACATAACTTCATTGATCTTCCACCAGCCCTGGTCACAGCCCTTCATCTCCTTTGTTTTCAGAATGTAGTTCTTGAAGTGAAGAGCAACACCCAAAGAAGAGTCTGAGGTCTGTAGTTAAAAAACATACATAAACAATATAAAGGACTTACAGCCCAAAATATGAACCAGTGATTGTAAAGTTAAAGTGCTACACTACCTGAAATGTCCACATACAGGAGCACTGAGGGGGCAGCAGGCTCGGGTAGAAGGGGCTGTACAGCTCGCCAGTAAAGCGAGGATCTGACTTAATCTCAATTTGAGACACACATACTGAGAAAGACACAAATATAGATAGGATTTTGTCAGCTGTGTTGGACAATAAGAATGAATGAATGTAAAATAAAGCAATCACAAGCATTTTCAACAGCATTAGCGAGTAATACACACAGACAGTTGTGTCATACCTTCCTCACTGATGGCCTCAAAATCTCCTCTGAAGTTTTTGTTGCCATTAGTCAATGTGAATGACAGCAACATAGCATTAGAAGTAGACACCAGAGAGAAAGCGCTGGACACTGGCTCACACAGCCTGCAGTGGACAGAAATCAACATTCACTAGTCTATGTTTGAGTTGATAGTTATAGAACTTTTAAGTGTCTCTGAAGTGATCCTTACCGGAGCAGAATGCGCCCTCTCATGGGCAGCAGAGCATCATAAATGACCAGGGCGTCTTCTACACAGTCGCTGGGCTCAATGAGGAATGAGGTCACAGTCAGTCGGATCAAAAAACCCGGAGCAGCAGTGAGCTTTACATGGCAACTAACACCACCCCATGATGAAAAGACATTCAAGGGAATCCTCATTCCAGGAAGGTTGGCATATAGTTTCTCTATACACTGTGAACCTGGGAGGGGAGAAGGGGACTTAGAGGGGCATGGGGCTACACAGACTTATGTAGATTATTTTATTTTATCTACCTGCTGCATTTAATGTATAATCAGAGCGCTGAACGACTGCAGAGAGATACAGTCATTATGAATGTTGGAGTGATACAGTCATTATGAATGTTGTTGATTTATACAGTTGGGCATTTGCCAATAAACATACCATTGATGAGGATGGAGTCAATATCCACTGGTAGACCCATCAGATATCCCACAGATGATCGATTTTGAAGACTGGTATAAACCGAGTCTTTGAAAATAGCCCCTACACACTCTTCACACACTGCTGGGCTCCTCAGACGAGGTACAATGAAGACCATCCAGAAATGCACCAAAACACCACCCTTGTTGTTGTTACTAGGAAGATAAGACAAACAACATTCAGAGAGGTGTGACCCATAAGATAACAGCTGACCTCAAAATTACTATCTACTGTACCTAAGGTCTGAAATTACAGTCTGTTTGTAGAGGCTGGACACCGAGGACTGCTTGTACACATAACTCACCTACAACATACCAGCAATTAGCAGTGTTTAATGTCACTACCATGAAATCAGCATGGACACACAAGGCACATACCACATGTTGTATCTTGTTTGCCATGGACGCAAACTCATGGGACTCATCCTGACGGTACTCTGGGATGAACTCCACATTGGCAACACGAAACATACCGGCAAAATATGCTCCACTGTTGCTCTCTCTACGAACTAATGAAAAACACCCAGCATCAGTCAATCATTCACTGTGTGCTGAGATTAAAAGCCAGTGTAGATTTACATTATTAAAGCAAATATTACAAGAAAAATGAATGCTTACATAAAAAGACCCACAGCAGAGACCAAATGATGACCACCACCACAAACATCACTGCTGCAGTGATAAAAGCTATGTAAGGGATATTCAGGAAACGTATCCACAGTTGCCTGATGTCAGCTGGTTTTCGTCTGCATCTTCTTTGCATCCTGCAGAACTTTTGTAGAGCTCGGTCCACAGTGGATAACTCAACAGACACATCTTTGAGCTGAAGGACAAGACAAGCATGTAAATGTAAAGGGTCTTGACATTTACAGGACATTTTAACAAGCTTTCAAACTGTCACAATTTAATGGAGTTGTAGCTAATGATGTTGAAGTAATACTAAAGTCTTTATGGTTTTGTTACAGAACTTATATTAAACAGATCAAAAGGGCATCCAGCTTTGAATTACTAGAGTCCATCAGAGCACAACCCCGCTGCTACCAATTTAGTCTTATCACTCCAACTAATCCAGAGCAGCCGGCTTACATTATAGTAGGCTGAACAAAATGTTAATCAATTCCAAATGCAATTATAGTGCATCGTTGACAGTGTTAACTCCTCAGGCAACAAAATGTCTTAAACTGAACCGTCTGTGGTGAACTTACCAAAGTGCTGATTTATTTTGCTCGTGAACAGGAATACTTCACAGCAAAGAGTAACTATCAAATCCAATACTTGACTCATTGAGTTACCAATGCACATATATTATTCATTCTGTGTTATCCCATACTGAGCAAGTGGTGCCTAATACATCACAAGTTAGCTTCATACACAAGTTGTTTATTATTTAACAATGGCAAATATTGATTTGAATCCATTGTCAAGTATATGCTTATACAGACACAACAGTATGCGCTTTAACAAAATTGTTACATATTTGACTTTGGTAAGACTCTGAAATGTAAAACCATTGTCTCCTTTTTTGAGATAAAGAGCAACACATTGTCATACACTGGGTTATTCCTACTTACACTAGCATTGTCCTGCTGAGATGATGAATCCTCATCTCCACCCGACTGTTCATTTTCTTCTGGTTCTCTCTCCGAGTTCTCCGTGCCCATGACGAAGACATGACAGAGACACCTTCAAGTCTTCATCACCGAGTTCTTATTTTTTAGTTTGAGATACTATTTTTTCCCTTTGGAGCAAGAGTTTTTGAGCAATGTGACCAGTGTGTTCTCACACAGCACACTGAGACGCACAGCCAACAGGTGTGTGAAACTTTATCTTTCAGCACAGGCAAGCAGCAGAGAAAGAGAGACCTAGCTGATGGTGACATACCTGCTTTAGTCCTATGGCTAATGTTTTATTCATTAAAAGGTTTACCACACTCTTTTTAAAACATTACACAATGTGACCAAAGGGAATATCATAAACTCTATGGCAAATACAAAATGTAAACACATTTAAAGGTGCATGTTTGTACAAGACTTTTATTTACATTGTTATGATGGTAGGTGAATGACTCATCCTTTGGCTGTTTTGTGTGCTCAGAGCTGACAAACTCGCAGCAAAAAGGGTCCAGCCTTTGTGAAATAAACTAAAACCAAAGGACATCATTAACACTGCATCTACAATTAATAAGACAGGGTGGGGTCTGTTGAGTTTTGTGAGCAGCATCTCATTATTATGAATTGAGACAACACTGTTGTAAGAAGACTTCATTATACAACAAAAACACTTAAGGCATGGTGCAAAACGTCACATACTTGTTCACAGGCAAACAGGACAAATATAAAGTGTTCTTTGTGACTTCAAGGACGGTTAGGCTATGTACAGAGAAATAATGAGGGACAACAGTGAATTGTCATTTTTTGAAAAAGGCATTGCGGGTGATGTTGTACAACACGTGGTAGGGCTTTCTTTTTGGAGGCTCGGCCAGTGAAAACACTTGCTGCTGAGGCAAGCTGGTCGGGATGGTGATGTGGCGCTCGTGAAGTGGGAGAAGGTTTTGGTGGTGGGGTACAGAACCAGAGTAACCAAGAGCTAAAAGATAAACATAAAAACAACCATAAACAAAATGAGAAATCTAAATTTAAAAAGCTTAAATTAGAAACATAATTTACTTACATTTGATCTTCCCCTGTTTGACTCTTCTGGCATTAAGAATAGCCCGTTTTCTTTGCTCTTCACTGATCTCCATTCCTAACAATGGACATACATAGCCTTTTAATGAAATAAATCTGCTGCAATGTTTCCCTTTGAGCTGTATTGCACTAGTATCAAGGACTACTCACCCATCTCCTGGTCCTCTTTGACCCTGTGCCTTTCCTTAGCAAAGGCCTGTAACCATCTCTGTTTGTCCTGGGCCTTTCTGCAGCACAACACACACACAAACTCCAGAGTGAATGCATTTCGTAGACGTAGCGCGTTCTTCAGGGTGACCCCCAGGTCTGAATCCCGCCTATCGGGCAGATCCACCACCTCAGTCTGGTCCATGTTCAAACGTCCACGGTAGTGAAGCAGGTCTCGGCGCAAAACATCTTTTTTGCAGAAGACGAGCTGGTGGTCAAACAGGAAGAAGCTGCGCTGCTGCATTTTGCCATAGCGGATAATTCGAGTCAGCTCCCCAGAGTGGATCAGCTCTGAGCTGAGCTCCAAAATGTCAGACCCCTGCAACAGGTTTACAGATCACCCCAAGTTATACAACAGACACAAATGTAGATCTAGAGGAAGAAGTGAAAGGAATCCATATTCACCTCCCAGTGGAGAATAGAGACCTGCCAGTGAGCAATGGTGTCGATGCTTTCTAACCTTCTTTTCCTCTCATTTATAAGACTGGCCACATTCTTCATAGCCTCATAGGCTTGACACACTCCACTGTAGTCACTATGGTATATAAGCAAGGAAATTTACCACATTAATTTACCAACATTTGCAGTGACCAAGACATTTTACACACATTGTAATAGGTCTTGCGTCCTTTACCTGTGGTCTTTGGGAGTGTATTTAAGCAGTTCTCCCAGCTGCAAAGGGTATTTACAGATTTTCTGTACAGGGGTTAGTAGGAAACCAGCAATTGAAATATCAATCATCTGCTGAAGGAGTCGGCAGGCCTCAAAGAAGTGCTTATAACGTCCTGACTTCATTAGGCGCTGTAGCTCAGAACAAGCGGCTGGATGGGTGTTACAGTACTCCGAGTAGATAGAAAAACCCTCCCCCTTAAAAGAAAAAAATATTTTATCAAGCCCACAATTATTTTATCAGAAGCACAATGTATATTACATAAATAAAATACTACACAATGAAAACATATGAAGTACCTGCAGAAGAAAACAGGAGCCTATTTCACTGAGATGTGGCTGGTCTTTATTATACTTTTTCTCAAGGTCTTTAAGAAACTGCCTCTGAAATTTGTAGATATCTTCAATGTTGCTGAAGATTATCTTCAGCTGTGACTCAGTAAACATATCTGGATGTTTACGGCACTGGCGTATGTAACCCTAAAAATGATAGCAAAAGCATGTGTTTTATTTAAAATAATGCAAATAATGTCAGTACACCCTTGATAAAAAAATTTTTCTGACCTCACAGATGTCTTTGAGGTGCTTGATGTAGATCCGTTCAGTGTTCATGATTTCCTGCACCACATTAGTTCTCATTTGCTCCTTGTGTTGGGTGCTGTGTGAATCTCTCAGAGTTAGATCGTTTTCTTGGTCTGCAACACTTTCTACACTGTCTGTACTCGAGTCTTCTTGGTTGACGCGCACCTAAAAAGCCATTTGACATTAGTATCCATTTCCTTGCGCTTCCTCATGTGAAAAAATGTTTTGCCATCTTAATACAAGATGAGACTAACATCATCATCTTCAAATATAATTTGCTTTTGGTGAACAACAGTGATTTAGCACTTAGCAATTACATAGCAGAGTTCCATCTGTCAATCAAATAATTTCACTGTGGTAACACTGACCGTCTAATTAAGACTGATCTGTCAATCAGCAATGGTCCCAGAAACCATTTGAACTGCCGGGGTCTAAACCTTTTTACACAGTGTCAAGAGGACCGCATGGTTTTGTTTGGAGCTAAGCCAGTTTGCATGTCTTTCTATTCTGCAGAAAAACAAACAGGAGGCTCACAGGTCAACAGTCCACTTACCCTTACAAAACTGGAGGGGAACCAGGCCTCCCTGTCAGCCCCCCTGCCCCACCACCAGTCGTTATGGGAAGCATCCAGGACACGGATAACATCTCCAGCCTTGAAGGCCAGCTCCTGCTCCTCCATGGTCACATGGTCCCAGAGAGCCTCAGCATACACGGCATGACCAGAGCTTATCCACTGAGCAACACACACAGATAAGATAAAGACCCAATTACATGCAGCATAAGCCCATGTCTAACATGTCAGATTATGTCTAGACTTGAGGACTCTGTCGTAGATGTTGGCTCTGATGAACAGTTGCCAAACATCTTGAAACATGAATAGATCAACGTTGCATCACAAGTTCATACACATTCTTGTAAGCTGTTAGTCAACATTGTCACATGACAAATAAGTTTCTCCCTACTGCCTCACCTCATTGAGCACAGAGAGCTCAACCCCTGGCTGGAGATAAGGCGTAATGTCAGCTAGCTCATCAAAACTACCTTCCTCCTCCTCACTCACGCTGTCATCAAGAGTCGTCGAGCACTCAGACGTCCCATCTGTAATGCAAACACACAAAGGGAAAAACTGTAGTTAAGAAACCAAATCACAACATTTTATCAAGACACAAAACAATCGACAGATGCTGGCCAGCACCCATTTTTGTATCAAGAATTTTTGAGTCTTTGCTTTCCCACAGACTAAGTCCCGATCCCTTTGCAAACAACAGTCCTGGTTCTCACCGCTGAGCACTCTGTGGAGCTTTCTCCGTCCAACACGGTCCAAGCCAATAGGAGTGCTCTGAGAGAGGGCTGGAGGACGAAACCTGGCAGACACAGCTCTGTAAGGGGGTACTCGATGAGAGGGGATGGGTGGCCGTGGCAGGGACTGAGAGAGAGAACAGATTACATTTGTGGGTTAAATCATTATAGACTGACAAGAAACAAAGAGCTGGACTTTGTGACTATAACCAGAATCAATCGCAGATCAATAGCAGGCAATGTTGTTCCTGTCCCTTAAAAAAATATTATTTCTGTGTAAACATGTTTTGGCAACTTTAAAATATGAATCAATTGGATGCTAAGCCTTCTTACTGACTAAGGTTCACCCAAAGATAATAGAAACTTACAGAAGGAGACTTGTCTTCTTTCTCCTCTACATCAAACCGGTCCACCACTCCAATTACTGAGATAGGTCGCTGCCTTGTGGACTGTGCGTCATCATTGACATTGCAGTTCTCAGTACTCCCTCCATTTTCACATCTGTTTCTACCATTACAGTCTTTAGACATGTTACTTTTTCTTTCAGCAAGCAGTGCCACTTCCTCCGGAATGCAGCGTTTATGTGAAATGAGCTGCCCATAGTCAGAGATAGGCCGAGGTCTGGGGCGGACTGGTTGTCGTCTGATCTTAATGGAGGATGTTTCTACATCTGTGGGGGATGTGGGTGATGTGGGTGAATCCAAGAGGGCTGTTGGGGAGACAGGAGGGGTGCTGCTAGTTGTAGGAGAGCATGCCTCTGCTTGAAGGAGTGCGTCCCTCCTATGTTGGTCTGATGTCACCTGGCGGAAACGAAAAGGGTCAAAACTCACTGACCTGTACAGAAATGTAGGCCACAGCAGAACATTGTGTTTGTTTGGCAGAACATCTGTTAATGAGAAACTGAGAAAAACTGTCTGTCATAAAAACATTAAGTAGGAACCACTGACTCGGTTGTTACTGAAATAACAGCAATACTTTTTGAAAAGAATTGCATCAGGACTCTCGTGAGAAACTTGATATCATACCAGAGTACACGTAGTGATTGGCTACATAGTGAACACAATCAGCCCTCGTGCTTATCAAATACAAACAAGAGCTGCAGAGGAAACTCCACATAAATATTCCACAATTATCAAGTTATCATACTCTCAGTATGTCATAGATTATTGGCTCACAGTTATTTGGATATTTTTAAACTCAACCAGCAATATCAGTGCTCACCTCTGTGTTTTCTCGATCAGAGTCCGGTCCTAACATACAGCGAAAAGGTACACAGTAGAATAGCACCATTGTGAAATGCACAATGGTGCACAATGGCAGGCCAGGCTATTGGTCTTTTTTTAGGATAATGAAGGTTCCTTAAACTTTAAATTATACAAATCTGCCATTTCCAGTTAAAATCTCAAGTCAGATTATTGTGCCAAGAAAACACCCAACACCAGTATCAGAAGCACTGCATGGTCCTGTAAAATGGTGCGGTACTGCTAGCTGTCCTAGGCCCTGAGTCTTTAGTTTTGGACTTTGATTCTTTGAGCTTGAGTTAGAGGGAGAAGGAAAAGGGAGGTGGAGCTTTACTTAGCTTCAACTGTGGGACTATGAAGCCGTTTTGTGCAAAGATTACTAATCATAAGCAAGGTCTAATAATTAACTCTGGGTGCTCCTTCAGGATGTCCTCAAACACTGCATTGAGCATGTGACTTCTGCGACTGTGACACAGCAGAAAGCACTATATAAATAATTAAAGTGCAAACACTACTGACAGAAAACGGAAGACTGCAGCGCTTATGTCATTATTTGTTTGTCAGTGAAGGAGACTTTGTAACTCATAAAACTGCAATTTGCAGCATACCAGTCCCGTGTGGACAAGTTGCACATCGACAGAAAACTGACACTGCATCATCATTCAAAGATCACTTCATAAAATCACTACTTGAAGGAGTGATGTTTAATAATTCAAAGGTCATTGCTATTCAACTGTTGATTAATTATCACACCGCTCTTATCTTTCTAGAGAGGTTTCCTTTTTCAAATTTTGACCTGGAATCAAACAGTTCCCAGTACACAGCAAAGCCTTCTGAGAAACGTGCCCCTGGAGTAATTATGTAAAACATTGTGCAGCTTTGTTGTTATTGAGCCGCACTGTAGCCGATTTTTGAATCTTACATTCTGGAGCAAGGCCTTAAAATTCATACCTCATTTAGTAGTGACTTGACCTCAGTCTGTTCTTGATTAGGCTCAACTTTCTTGTGAAGGGATAATTCACATTTCTTCATTTGATGACAGTCACTTTTTGTGGTTTTATTTGTTGAGTCACAGTGAAAAGAGTCCCCTGATGAGGACAGTTCCGTTTTCTCTGTGGCCTCCAAACGAATGGGGCTGATAAGGACTTGGTGCTGGCTGATGCCATTTTCAGGTGGAGGATGTTCGACAGACAGGACTCGTGCTCTGATGGGAGAAGGCCTGGGCTGTCGCTCAGTGCTTTGAAAGTAAGGCAGACGTCGGGAGTAGTCATCGTGGAGGCGGCTCAGAGGGGACATAAGAGTGGGAGACGTGGGGCTGGGGGAAGGACTTTGCCTGCGGCGCACAGACAAATCCGTCATGCTGCCTACCAGTTTCCACATTGGGCCCTTAGCTTTTATGGAGCTATCTCTCTGGTCAGTAGCATGCCCACGAAGGTCCAAAGAAGAAGCGCTGGATGTTCTCTGAATGTTTGGGGTCCCATTAGTCCTGCTTCTCTCCTGTGAATCAGCGCACAGCAAAGCAGGATTGGGGGATGGGACTTTGCGTTTAAAAGGTGCTTTGAGAATGTGAAGATTTTCTGCACTTTTGCTGAGTCTGGTTTGCACTTTAACATTTGTGCTTTCACTTAAGTTTTCTTTTTGGGAAGAGATTTCGATCTGGTTTGCTTTCTGAGTGTCCACAACGTCACTCTTGCTGCTCCTACCTAGTTTCCCATTTCCCACATCAAATCCAGAAATGCGCCCGGCTCCATATGCTCGTCTTATACTCCTTGAGAACCGCGAGTTGCGTGTAATGCCATTTCCTTCATCATATTCCTCATCATCAAACTCTTCTATATCAGCGCCATATTGGCTCGTTGTCAATATGTTTGGTTTGAAAATATTAGGATTTGAACAGGATCCTTCATTTTGTATCCGATTGGTTGCATCATCTACCTTAGAGTCAACATTGTTTACACCATTAGCCATTTCCTGGTTAGATGATGGGACTTGCTCTCCATTGTGGTTTATTGCCTCTCTGCTCTGGATACCCTGGAGCACAGAAGAGCGAAGCTTTTTAAACGAGTCCATAGCAGCTAGTCCTGACCAGGACTGAAAGCCACTATTGCCATCGGGACTGTTGGCTGAAGTGGGACAATCCACGGTTGGACTGTGGGTAGGGACCGGCCCCTTTCTGGAGTTGGAAAAAAGCCTCATAATTCTCGTGGGTTTAGCCTCTGGTTGACCTTTCACCAGGTTGGACCAGGCGGCGGTGCTGATGCCATTCTTATTGGTGCAAGGACCAGCAGTCATGGGCTTTATCTGGGCGCTACACCCAGGCAGCAGGTATGGGGCACTTCTTTCAGCACTGCTCTGAAATGGATATATATCACTGAGTGGACGACTCTGAGTCAGAAGATCAACTCTGGAGTTGTGAACACACAGAAAAGAGTCTTTGCTTGTGGACAAGACTCTGTCCTTCTGTTCAGCCTGAAAAAACAAGAAGGAGGGGTTAAGTTAACTGTCCAGTGCACTGAATTCAAAATAACAATATAACACTGTAATTCAGTGGCATGAGATATGGCATGGTTCAGTTACTTATTCTCCTCCTTCTGTCATTGTTTGCATGTTATCCTCATTAAAAATATGAAAACCTATAAATGTTTGGGTGGTTTTAGTTAAAGCAGACACTGTTTTCTCATTTATGTTATTTTGACAAAGATCAGATCACATTTGATGGTGATTTTATGCAGAAATGTGAGAAATTCCAAAGGCTTCAGATACTTTTTCATGTCACTGTAACTGTTCAGCTATTTCAATAAAGATTGTGGCTTTTCATATTTTTCCATGTATTAAAAAAGTCTGAGATCCTGGGAAGAGATAAAGACACAGAAAAAACTCAGAAACAGAAAAAAAGAGTTTTAGGTTAGACATTTGTCCTTGCTGCTGTATTTCAATGTTAATGCAGAGCTGAGGCCCACCTTAGGGTGGTTTTCTGCGCTTTCTGTGTGTTATTCAGAGCAGTGGCTAATGCAAAAACGTCTTTGAAGTGGAGCTTTGTGAGCGTGACTAAGCAATGAAACTTGCTAATCCAATGTGATTAATGGAAGAAATTGCCCATTTTTACTCAGATTGTGTTGATGATGGAGGTGATATTAAGGGTTACCTCCATCAAAGTAACAAACACAGCTAGTATCTTTGTGTCTTTTTGACATTTCAAAAACCTAAAGAGTTACAATTTTCTCTCTTATAAAAAATACATTAATTGATGCAGTCAATATGTACAAGTTATTTTGCACTTTATTGTAGTGAGTGCAATACTTGGAAGAATCAACATGAAAAATCAGTCACTGCATTATAACAAAGCTAAAATGTAGAACAATATTGTTTCATTTAGTGTAAACATTCCTGCAGTTCATTTATAAACAGTAGTTTGGATAATATCTTAATTATACGTTTATGCAACATTGGGTACTTGACTAGTCAAGAGTATGACAGTCTGACAGTCTCAGCACCAAGTCTTTTAAGGTCTAGTTCATGTTTTTGCTGTGTGGACAGGCAGGCGGTGAGGAAGAACCTGGAACGATCCCGCTTCCCGACATCAAGTGCCTGCAGCAACAGATGGGCTTTCTCAGTCAAACTCTCAGTAGAATCTGCTGTCACGTCAAGCAGCTCTCTCCATCACACTGACTTATGTAAACAGAGCAACCACTGCCAAGCACCGCTGCTGACAGACAGTCAACACCCCTCATGAACAATGTTCTGCTTTCAAAGCTTTCCTCAATTGTCTTCTTGTACGTTCCTCTACTCAGCTGCACAGAGACACATTGAGCAAGAACTGGAAAAATAGATGGGACCAATTATTCCATCTTTTTGCAAGCA
Source organism: Perccottus glenii (assembly GCA_024416835.2). Taxonomy (NCBI): domain Eukaryota; kingdom Metazoa; phylum Chordata; class Actinopteri; order Gobiiformes; family Odontobutidae; genus Perccottus; species Perccottus glenii. The sequence goes on from CM044558.2 coordinate 15,917,359, forward strand.
GATAGATGAAGAGATATGGAAGAAATTACTCCAATTTCAGCAGCTTGTTTTTGTTTTGAATACTTCAGCCATGATATCAGTTGTTCAACTGTGTAGTATCCTTCAACACCTTTATACCTTCGAGTCACACTCTGCACCAACTGTCACAGGCCAGTTGGCTTCTGCTAATACTTGGCACACTGTTTGTGCAGGTGGTGACCATTACACAAAAGTTGACACTGCATTTAACACATTTAGTGTGTTATGTGTTGGGAGGCAGTTAGTTCTAGGGTTGTGCTTGCATATCATAAGTCAGCTGGTTTCTACTTAGCTATACATGGGAGTGACACTCTTGAGCCCTGGTCCGGAGTTAATTAAGAGCTCAAGCAGCAGTATCCCCCCACATAGCTGAAGCCAGTCGCTGATTAGACTCCCAGCAATGTGGATGGGTGGGTGAGGAACAACAACTAGACAGTGCACTCTAAAAACACATGTGTGACAAGAACATTCTTTAGCAAGGCTCTTAAATGCACTTGCATAGAAAAGGGAGGAACGCATTTAAATCATTTACCTCCTTCCTGTTTGGCTAGAAACCTAAAGGCAGTTATGCAAGAAGTCATAAACTAAGTGACCTTCTCCCCATAGTTCACCTGTGCAGAGAGGTATGCCCTGCCTGAGGCAAGGATAAAACTCATTAGTCCAAAATGAAGTCAGCATTAAATGAAGACAGCAGACAGGGAGTATCAGGGAAAGTATGCTTTCCTGTCATTTTCTGTTCTCAGGCTTATTGCTGCCACAGACCGCCCACTAGCAACCAACATTTTTCTTAACAAATAATAATAATGCATTTGATTTATACTGTGCTTTTGTCCAGAGACTCAAAGCTCTCACATTATACTTTCACTCCACAGTCACACACTGGTGGTGCCATTTTGCGCCTACGGCCTCTCTGAACACCATTGGAAATTCTCACACATTCATACACCAGAGCCACAAGCACTGGAGGCCACAAACTGTGGGGAGAGCGGGAATCAAACTGCAAACCTTTCGGTTATAGGACGACCGCTCTACCACTCACTGCGCCAAATGAAAGTTATAATGAAAACATATTGCTGTCCTAAACAAACAGATCCCTGGGATTTAAACAACAGATTGGTTTAATTATTGCAGCTTTAATCACTGTGTGCAATTAGTGTTTACTAAACCTTAAGCTGAACATATGTTGAGCTCTAGAAACAGTCCTCAGCAATGTGTTCACATTCATGTTTGCACAAACAGTGAGTAAGATAAGGCTAAAGATAAATGATAAAGATGAATTTTGACAAGTACTACAATTTATATGAAATTATCTTTGGTGTCAAACAGCCAACCCTCCCTTTATCAGGGCCAAGATTAAATATGCCATCAGCAATAAGACTCAGAAGGCAATGACTGTGTGTGACAAATGTGTGTATATGCTATTCCTCTTCTATTGCAGTAATAATCTGATTAGTGGAGCTCTACTAGTCCATGTACAGAACGCATCTGCACATGATGCCTAATCAGGGAGACAACTAGGCTATTCAGCACTCACTGAGGGTGACACTCAGTGAGTAAACAGTCCCTAGGCTGTAGGGAGGATTTTGGCTTTTGTGAACTGAAACTTTTATGGGCAAAAAAAGGGAAATCCTGAAAATTTAATTTTAAGCTTTTGAACTACTGTGCCAGTTAATACTACTAATAATATGAGTCTAAATAGGATGACAGAACATGATTACATGAAGACCAGTCTAGGTCAGGTGAGCACAAGAAGTACTGGTTATGTTTCGTGGTCAAAGTCTCATGTTTGGCCTTGACCCAGTTCCTCATTTTTGATCTATTAGATAAAGGGAGAAGGGGAGAGGCCACTCCTCTGTCTCCCTCTGTGTGGGAAGGCCAGGTAAAGTCCAGAGCTGGGAGTATCCCCACTCACCTGATCTGCTGTGGACTGTCATAAAGACAGACAACCAGAAATCCAACACCACTGCACTGTATAAGGCTGACCGGATTGAACAAAACACACCTGAGTCAAGTCACAGTGTAGTTTGACAATGGTATAACAATAACTATAGAGGCACATAATGAAAAACAAAAATACAAGAGCAAAGATTAAAATACTTTTAATCACATTCACTATTGACCTGGTTAAAGGTTAAGTGAAGTAGATGGCAGGACAAAATACAATATACATCTCAAAATGCCAGTAGATATAGACTGACACATATGCTACACAAATGATTAACTTTACTTAATATTATGCATCTTTAAATATGGGTTTGGGCAGTAGTTTAAAACTGTGATCTGTGGTAAACAAATAAAAGACTGACTGGAAATCTGTGTAGAACCATCATGGCGGAAGTGCATTCAATTTCTGCATTAATTAACTTTCTTTTTTTAGTCAGTGCAATCAACCCCTCCTTTACAGCTCCCACATCACTATAACAACCAGGGGTGTAATGCACTATTATAACCCCCTCTGGCCCCATTTATTCAAGAACACAAGACTGACAATGTGACTTTTTGTGACAATAAATAAAAACAGATGTTTAAGTAATAATATATATATTGCTTACCTTGCTCATAGTCGCCAACGTTATCCTCACATCCACCTTGTCTCAACCCCAACAGAGCAGCGGTTTGTTGGGTTTTGTTTAGCCATAGTAAAGTCGCCAAACTCGCTCCGTGGTGTAAAGGTTTTCCACCTCACACATACCGCCTTTTCGCAAAACCATGTCGGTTAAGAAAAAAACAACAGCGTCCCTAGTTTCCCCGCAACATAGTGCCACACAAAAGGCTGGCTGACTTCTTGAACACACTCCGTTAGCAAGTTAGCATAAGGCTCTCTGATAAACTTTTGTGCAGCGTAAGCTCCGAGCCTTTAAATTCGGCTTTAGCAGTCAGCAAAACAAGTAATAAAATCCCAATATGGATGCCAAAAATTTGTTACATTTGAAATATTACTTGAGAATAGATTACAAATCCGCTGTTAAGTCCGTTTGAAAGAGGACTATCTTGAGGATTGCGTTCGCCTGCATCACTAATGCACTTGTTGCGGTGTTTGCGCCTGGGGCGGGGCTTCAGTGGTTAGCCCAGAGGTTATTGGTTTACCGCCGCAAAACCATTCAAGTGAGAGCCAATGACAATTAAGAATGAGGCAATGCTCACGTAGCCCCGCCTGTCACAGTCGCACTTCATTGAGGGAAAAAATAACTACTTCTGCTATTCTTCAAGACAAAAAGACTGGCCCTTCCAGTTGGTGCTGCACTCTTTTCCTCCTGATGTGTCATTGAATCATACCAAGACAATTAACGTGAAGGTATTTGTTGTGTTTATGCCCATCCTCTAAATGCCAAAGAAAGAGACTGACTGGGCCTACTTGTTACTCTTTATTAAGATGACAGTCTGAGGAAGGTAAATAGACATACAAATGTAATAGTTTACATTTGCTTGCAAGTTGGTACCATTATTATAATTTACAGATAACCATGACCTTTAGGTCAGCATTTACAGCTTGCATTAATACTAAGGTATTTGATCATGGCTTTATAAAAAAAATCTCCTTTCAGCGCATGTAGCCAGATAACAGGGTTTTATTCATTTGCAAAAATTAAAAATCCAGAGAATGTGGTGTCATCATCATCATCAGCAAAGAGTCCATTGAAGAGCTCTCCACCAACCACCTGCAGCCACACCCTGTCCCCCACCTCTAAGTGCAGCACAGCGCCCCCTGCTGCCTGGTCCTCGCTGCTCTGGTAGTTATCCATGGTGTGGATAATCTTTGCTCCGTTCTTAACAAGAGCCACCTTGACATTTCTGGAGAAGACAGTAATGTGGTAGGTGAAGTAGTAAGCTCCTGCTACGGGGCATGTGAATCTTCCTGTCTGCGGGTCGTAGTGGTTCTGTACATTGTAAATAATCTTGTCAAACCGGATTGGTACATTGACTGCTGGGAGTTTAGTTTGTGCTGTGAGTCCCACAGAAAAGGCACTTTTTGGATTAGCAAATGCTTCTCCCTTTTCTCCCATATCCCCCTTATCTCCTCGGGCTCCTCTTTCCCCACGATAACCAATGTTTCCTTTGTGACCAGGAACCCCAATTTCCCCCTTGGGCCCTGGCCTACCAGGTGGACCCAGTGGTCCCTGAATGCCTCTGTCTCCTCTTAGACCAATCTCTCCCTTTGGACCTTCTGGTCCTGTAGGCCCCACATCGCCTTTAGATCCTTGGGGTCCAGGCAGCCCCATCTCTCCCTTTTTTCCAATAGGACCTACGAGCCCCTGGACACCTTGAGGGCCCATTTTTCCTGGAGGCCCACGTTCTCCATTGTCACCCCTTTTTCCTTTGAGCCCTGCTGGGCCAACTGCACCTGTTAAGGAATATTGCACTCAGTAAAAAAAAAAGATTTTATGTTAATGTGTTAATTTAATTGATGGCAAGTTGAATATTAAATATTGATACAAACCAGTTTCTCCTGTGTCTCCCTTTTGGCCATCACTGCCTGGTGGTCCAACAGGACCAGCTTCTCCTTTCAACAGATTGAACTTGTTTACAGATATATGCTAATGCAGTGGTTATAGTTTTTATAAATTTTATAGACCAACCTTTATCCCCTTTCTCGCCCCTGAGTCCATCTCGGCCGTCTCTGCCCGGTGTCCCATTGTGTCCAGGGTCCCCTGGTATTCCAGGATATCCACAAACACAGCTTTTACTTTGTGTTTCTTCTTGTGCAACACATCTGACAGTTAATAAAAGAAGCACAAGTGGAACACAAACTCTTGAAAATATCATTTTCTCTTTTGTAATGTCACAAACAGAATATTACACTTTAAAAAAACTGCAGTCAAGTTCTCTTCTGCATATCCTTCCTTGGATCAACCTTTACACCACACCGCTGTCTTCACACAGAAACTTAAGCTAAAAGAGCAACAACTAAAACACGCACACACACGATAAGCATTTCAGACAAGAATGTGCTCAGTCCTTAAAGCAGTTTTATTGGTGGTCTGAGTTTTTGGTTTACTTATTTTCTTTTGACCCGGGCAGTTACACATCACCTGTTTTCTTTTGATGATTCTCCAGGCTTGTTGAAGGTAATTATAAACCATGGGCTAAGAGGACATGCAAAGAACTACTGTATATAGCTATTAGCTTATTCATTGCACTTTGTAAAATATCTATGAATTTGGATTCCAGTTTTAATAAGAAAGGAATATTACAGGCAGTACTTATACTTACAAGTCATAACTACAATGCAAGGTTTATTAATGTGTGTTGATTGAAATATCAAGTGTAAACAAATGTGTCACTGATACAACCTGAAACCAAAAGCAGAACTAAACATTATTCAATATTACCTAACAAGGTGCTATAACCAATGTGTTAACCATAGGGAATAAACATTAAACTCTTCTCCCTTTACGTTTTGTAAATTTATGTACTTATTTCTGAAGCAGACTGATACTGTCTTTCTCTATCAGAAAAATCCGGTAGAGACATTTATTCCAGTCACTGTGCCATCATGTGGCTCCTTTATTAGATTGTACACATGAGGAGACACAGGAGGGAGGGGCAGATGGGAGGGGCTGCAGCGTAAACCCAAGATAAGCAAAAGCCTCACAAAAACATATACACATGCACAGTATTATAAAGGAGCAAGGTACAACAGTATGAAGACTGGCATTTGCTTTATTTTTCAGTAGTTCAACAGTCACCACAGGCCTCCAGATAAAAATCTATTTGAAAATATAAATAAGACTATACATATTAGTGCACATTCAAGCAACATATTTACCTGGAACCAGTAACATTTCCATTTTTCATGTTGGCTACTGCACATTTGTTTACTTACTTGCACAAATAAAGAACACAACTCATAAACAACATTTCATATAAGAAAACAAATGACATAGCTGAAAAATGTATTTACCATTTGAGGCTAATGTACCAGGACCCAGGCTCTACAGTCATTATAACTAGGCACAATGTGAGGTTATGAGACTGTAACTTGTCTTTAGACAAGATGGTCAAGGATGTTTGTCCAATGATGGAAATAACATAAGTATATAACTGTGCTAAAATTGTGATGACAAATGCATATAAAAGCCCACCATAATACATACAGCATGCTGTTAATGTGGTTGAGTTAAAACTGATGGCTAGTTCTGTGGTGAAACTTTATTACATTTTTCAAGTGGTGTTTTAGGCGTGGAAGTTAAGGTATGCACATACTAGGGAAGAAAGAAACAGCAAAACAGCATTGATCAAAGTCAAAGCATCTGACATCATTTTAAAGACAGTGATTAGTTTGGTTTATAAAAGCAGCAATTCCAGGGAAATTGAGGTTAGCATAGCAAGAGGAAGGCTTTGGGGTTACAACACTTGTGATATTAGTTCAAATAATAGCTGGAAGCAGAGAAGTAGTCAGATAAAAGTTAGGATAAAGAGGCCTACATGATCTGACGATGCATTCCATAGCCTGTCATACCAGCCTGGGAAGCACCTTGGTTGCTGCCCATTTGCAGCCCAATCAAACTCTGGCCTTGACGCAGCTGCTCTTCAGTGAAATCTCGCCGATAGCCTTGGGATTTCCTACATAAAAACACAAATTAGAGAACAGAAGAGACATAATGGACTGCAGATGTAAAAATGTTGTTTTTTACTTGTGAAACCACTCTCGATCTCCTTTGTAATGGCCATCGTCTTTGGTCACAGCTAAACTCCCAAGAGCCATTAGTGTCCTTTGCACTGCAGCCATGTCCTTTCCTAAAAAAATACACGTAATCCCTGGTAAATCTAACAGTTAATGAATTAGGCATACATACAAAAGCAACATCACCTTCCCATAGATCCACAGTTTGAAAGATGTCTGTGGTTATGACTCCATAAGCTTCAGCTGCCTGCAGGAACTGAGATATCTTCTCCATTTGTTTGAAAGCCATCTGTGTCTCTGGGATCTTCTTGATAGGCTCCTTTCCTCTTGGATAAAGGCTGTTGATGAGTCTGCAAAGGAGCTGGCGCAAAGCAGAAAATTACAGAGGCTTGATTACATTAAGCTGCTGCACTGACCAAAGCAAATGGAGCAGTGTTCTTAAAGGTAGATGGATCATTTGTTCTGTAGAAGACATAATAAAAAGGCTTCATGTATTAGCAAATCTAAAATTTACTTTTAATTGTGATTTAAATCATCACAAAATACCGTCATTTGGATTAGTTGTGAAACCTAAAAGCTAGTTGCAGTCTAAAATACAGACAAAATCAAACGAGGTGTCCCATATTTTGAGGTTAATTCTGTAAATAATATTGCTTGTGGGATATGGATTGAAAATTCTGAATTAGGTCTCACAGAAATTTGATTGTACATACAGACATGACATCAATGTCCATGGTGAGTGATTTACCTGTGTAAAGCATTGCTGGATTTACATGATATGACGATAAAGCTATTCCTTTAATAATTTAACCCTTCTGCCTATTTTAGGGGCAGCCACTCACTGTTCCATCCATCAACCATTTCTGGAAGTTCTCTTTGCCCGGCTGCGGCCTGTCCAGGTTCCCTCCGCACTGTGCCACTATCCAGTCCACCAGCTTCTGCTCCAAGTCCGCATCATACTTCTGCTCAATCTTCTCCTGCACCTCTCGACTCAGTCCATAACTGGGTCCTCGGTTAGCCATGGCAACTCCCAACACTTTCTACCGGTTACACAATACCTGGAAGGAAACAGACAGACTGGGGTTGAGCAAAATATAAAATCATCTTTTTTTTTGCCAGGCCAGTGTCCCTGACTAACCTGGACCATCTGCAGAGAAGGGTGTGGTCCCTGAACGCTGTGAGGCAAAGACACACTTTCTTTTCACCATGGTAACCATCAAGCCAGTTTGCAGCACAGTCAGTGCAATGAGGAGCAGTATTGGATGATGCTTAAAGTATGACCTCCAGTGGAAAGTCGTGACGTGAATTAAATTATATATTGGTGTATTGGCTAAGTCTAACCCCATTTAGTAAAAGTTTTGTTTTACAAGATTGTTAGTGCAGTAGGCTTCAATGCATAACCGTTCTATGTTTAGCCAGCACTGTAATAAGCACTGATTAAATTAGGCTTGTCAGCCATTTCTCTGTTGCATATTAGGCTTTGAATGAACTGTCGGCTACTTGATTGTTCTGACTTTATCACATGGTGCAAATGTCCGGGATACATTTACTGAATTTGAAAGGGTGCCTTAGGATTACAATGGCTACATGTCATTCTGTAGCTTGCAAGAACATGTCAATGTTAAAACAATCAAAAGCAGACGCGTCCTCGCATCTTAGCTGCGACACTGCGTCACTTTCATTAACATAAAGTCATTCGAGTCATGCAAACACAAGCGTTTTTTCAATAAAGACGTAGAGCGTACTTACTGCAAAAATATACAGCGCTACACGTCCCGTCAGTGCTTTAATATCCTCTGGGCAGGGCAGGGCTGAGGATGCTCAACTGCCGAAGCATCCATGAAGCGCAGCATATGCGCGTCGGGCCACGCTTAGATCACTTTGTCCGGTAGGGGTGAGCCTCCCGTTTTATACTCCAGTTAGTCCGGAAGGGGTCCCCAGAGAGACCCCTTCACGATTTTAAATGGCTTGTAAAATTGCTATATACTGTGCAGTATATAAATAACATAGCCTAATATAATTTAATATATGTGCAGATCAATGACAGCTGCAGCATCAAGCCACGCAGGAAACACAGTATTTTGCTTATTTGAGCTAAATTTCCATCTAATAAGCTACTGTGAATAAACGATAGTATAACATTCATTTATTTAGGTGAATTCACCAAACACCTGGTGCTATATTAGACTACCATTACACACTGTAGAATTCAGGCTTATCCTTTACAAACCATCTCAGGTTTAATAACTTTCCTTTTGGAACAGGTTTTCTGGTGGACAATATTTGTACAGAGAATAGCCTACTTTTAATTCTGGTGATGGTATAGTGTTAACCATTACAATGTCATACCATATGTATTGACCTTTTGCCACATAGGTTTGCATCAAAGCCAGCTTTGACATCAAAGTCAAAGCTGTGTGATCCCATAAAGTAAAGTTTGATCTTTGTGGCGACCCAAAGATGACAGAGTGCATGGCTCATACATGAGTTAAAGGTCACATTTGCAGTTAAGCAGACCTGACAGACTAACTGAATGGTTTGAACTCATTGAGCAAAGTCAGGCTTGTGGTCAATTACTTGTTAATCATCAACAGCCCAGTGGTTTCATTTAGTGGGCATCTGTATGGCTAAAGGCCAATGGGTGTATGGAGTCATGTAACGGAGTGTTGTGCAAACAAAGATACTCACATGAATGTCATCTAGAGCTCTTCACCCTCTTTATGCAATCTCAATGCATTTATGATTGAAGGAAGTAAAGTTCTATGCTGTGATATTGTTTTGATTCATTGTCTGCAAGGAAGCCACTGGTGAGACTTAAGAAGTTCCTAAAAATGCATTAACTTAGACTAAATTTATTCAGTCCCATCTTAAAAGAGCCACCGGAAGTGATTGTAGTATCATAAATAATTTTACAGGTGAGACCTGCATTGGTGTACACAACTTTTATTTGCCCAAAACAGATGACAACTGATAAAACAAAAAAACAAAAAAAAGGGCAATAGCAGACCTAATAAAAGCTTACCAACAAAACACTTTGTTGTTTAATGTCCTGAATCATACATGACATGACTATATGGGATCAGCTGGCAGGGCTTCCTTTCAAAACATTTGTTCCAGTCTAACAGCATAATAAAATAACAGCTGTAAAACAGAACAAAGGACTAAAGGGTCATATTTGGCAGAGGAAGGTGCTGTTTGGTAATTCCCTTGAGGGTTGCTATCACAGTAATCACAGTCCTTCTCCTGACCACTTAGCAATCCACAGACTTACTCTGTACTCAGACCAAAGTGGTCAGCTTGTCTATGAGATCGTCAACGGTGTAGACCAAGAGTTTGATGTCATCCTTCTCCGACATGCGGTGCTGGCCATGTCGCCTGAGGATTACATCTACATCCGAGCTAAGGATACGTTCTGCCACCTGCATGGAGATGTGCCAGGGGACGTCCTCATCTTTGAGCCCATGAATGAGCCGGACAGGACATGTGATAGGGATAGGACTCTGGAGAACACAGTGATTTTCCGCCTCATGCAGAAAGTTCATGTTATACTTGAAAAAACCCTCTTCTGAGTATTTGGTGGGCACAGTCCACTCTCCTTTTTCTTCAAACTCTTTGCGTGTCTGTGCATTGAGAGAAGGCAATGTCAGAAAATGTCTTCATGTCATGGCACATCATTTTTATGTGTTATTACTGTTATGGTATTTTAAGAGAATACATAAAATTCATACACTTCCTCATTTAATGGGTACAAAGTTTGCATATATTTTTAAGAGCTATACATAAGAATATATATATTTTTTTGCAGGCAAAATACAAATAACACTTTTAGAAATATAATATACATATAATCACCTCCAGTGGAAGAGAGTTAAATGATGTCACAATGTGGTCAGCAGCAGTGGAGATGCCCACTAGCGCAGATATTTTCTCTGGACGTGCAATAGCAGCAAGTAACATGAGCCACCCTCCTATACTGGATCCCACCAGTATCTAAGAGAGAGCAAAGAGACTGTAAACCATCCAACTAATGCAATAAGCACCACAAATAGACTGGGAGTATAGTGCCATCTTTTGGGCAGACTGCGCAACAAGCACAAGGGGTGAAACCAGTTCCTGCTTTTACAGTCTAATGTAACATTACCTGCGGACCTTCTGCTATCTCATCCAACATAAAAAGCACATCTTTCTTCCAAGTGCCAATAGTCCCCTCTTCTAGCACTCCTTCTGAGGCCCCGTGTCCTGTGTAATCAAACCTGAAGAAACATGAGCAGAATGATGCATGCATGTTAGATTTTATTTTAACTAAATTGCCCAATAATCTATATATATATATATATTTTTTCTTAGCATGAATGATTTTTCTAGGCATTCTTTAATATAGGAATTAGCTCAGTGGTATTTTCAATTTTGTATATCCACAATCTGGTCTATAAATTGATTAATAAATTGTGTTGTATTTGTTTATAATTATTTTTTATTTTTGTGCTAAGGAAAGGAGAACTTTTTTTTAAACCGGCATATTTTGGTTGATCAAATTATACAATTTTTCGGCCTATAGTAGTTTTAAGGTCTTGAGTGATTTGTAAAGAATGTCTCACCTTAAACACGAGTGACCTAATGACTTACAGAACTCCTCCAGTGCCTCCCCCTTTTGGCCATTCATGTTAGAGGCATAGCCTGGCAGAAAGACCACACCTGGGGTCTTCCCTTTTATTCTTCTGTAGGCCAGTTTAGGTAGGTCTGGTCGTGTAGCATATTGAACTGTGGACTTGTGTCTCCTGTCAACTGTGTGACATAGAACAAAGAGTTACCTTATACAACTCAATGTACAGTACATTTATATATAACAATGAGAAATATACAACCACAACACAAGACACAGCTCAAATAAAAACATACTGTTTTCAGGGTAAGCTACATGCTATTTTAACGGAGAAAGGAAACGCAACACATGGCTTTGGGAAAGACACGGCCATGTTTATTAGCCAGTTAAAAGACGTTACATTTAATAATAATAATAATAATGCAATAGGATATCAAATATCACAATATCAATTTCCGAAACAGACGGCACAAAAAACGTCCCGAGCGCAAAGAATGCACGGTTTATATGCCCTACTTGTACCAGTCCGCAGTCTGAGTGAGCCACACCCCCTTTGAGCGTTTAATAATCATGTTACAAACGTCAAAGTGTGTGAAGGGATTTACATCCACACTGTGCAATCGTACAAACCTTTCAGACGCGTTGTAGGAGAAGCAGATAGTCCTCCATTATTAAAAATCTGTGAAAGTCCTCTGCGGCAGGATCTCAGCGCCACGGCTGCCATACTGTTTGGCGACCCACAGCAGGAACTATCGCGAGAGTTGAGGTCTCGTTTTATCTCAATAGTGGCTGCTGTAGTTCTTTTACATGAACATTTAGATGCGTTAAATGGTTAAGACTTTATGCACACTGTGAATAAATCCAAATATATATATATAAATAAAAAGATATAGAAATTTGAAAGTCTCTATTTATAATATGTTAGTAGAAATAAGCTGAATCATGTACCAGTATGAGTAATAATGTTTAGGCTTGGTCATAAGCCTAATATGCTATAATATAATAACCTAAAATAACTATAGTATAAATGTGTGAATAAAACATTATATACTAGTATTAATACAGCACAGAACATCGGAATGAGCGGCCTTTACAGAAAAATCCCTTCATGTACTTAATGCCTCATCTCTATTTTTTTAGCCTGGTAAGATAACTATTTAGAAGTTTTTCATTTTTACCTCTTTGTCATCTTGCTTATTACTGACCATTAAATGCCTGCAGCACTGTTGGGTAAAGCGTTGTGTTTCTATGTATTTGGACTGTTTTTATATTAATAGCCCGTGTTTGTGACTGTCATGTGCGGTGTCAGTGTGTAACATGACTCAGAGCGTCATAGGCGGAAGGTCACGGAGCAGCAGAACAGAACGGAAGCGGGAGTAAAGAACCCATCCGCCATTGTGGAGTATGGTGAGGGATATTTCACTTAGACACCAGGCACTTTAACACTGACTGATAAGACACCGCATGTGTGGCCAGTGCGTACACGGGAATTGACGCCTTCTCCACCGACACAGAGTCTGCGTTCGGGCAAAGCAGAAGACACGCGTCGTCGCCAGGTCTGACCGTCTGAGGAAAAGAAAAACGCCGCCTCGTAACATTACCAGAGTGATTGGACAGCTTTAGAGACGAGCCCGAAAGCACCAAAGTGCAGAAAGGCAGGGGAAGCCGTGGACAGTCTCACAAATAGAGCTCACTTTCGGGTTCTGGAGGATGTCTGCCACCACAGTCGACCAGGTTTGTGCACGGTCAGCGAGCGGTGCTATGAATTAGCCGTGCGTTCAAATGAAACTTTGCGGACAACACTTATTTGTGGTTGCTGTGTCAAATCAAACAGGCGAAAAAGTATTCGATGTGTGATTTCTAGTGTAGGCCGATTGTAACCAACTCGAGGTTTTGGCCGATGGCGAATGCGGCGCCGCTTACTGGATGTCAGAGTGTTTGACATCCGGTCAATAACGTGAAGCTGCAACCTGTAAATGTTACCATCCGGGCTGTAGCTTCAGCATGAAATTACTTTACTGCTCAAGCACTTAGCATATAGCCGCTTATTTCTGTCTAGATCCATTTTATTGTGTGTTTCTATTACGTATCTAATCTCCTATTTTTGCTTTTGTTATTTTCCAGAGACCTAAAGGACAAGGAAATAAAGGTAAGGGGATCATGGTCCATTAAAAGTCCTTGCATATTATTCATAAACAACCATTTAACTGCTGCATCTTCTATACACAATATAATTCTTTCTTATAGTTTAAATTAAGTTTAAATTTTGCATCCTCATACCCTAACAGTGGAGATATTTCATATTTTCTTTCAGTGCAAAACGGATCAATGCATCAAAAAGATGGTGTGAACGATGATGACTTTGAACCTTACCTAAGCAGCCAGACAAATCAGGTAATGTTCTCCTAGATTTATAATGATATTTACCTACACACTCAGATTTTTTTTTACTGTTTCATTTTATAAATGCCTATTTTTTTTTACATCCTTCACAGAGTAATAGCTATCCACCAATGTCTGATCCCTACATGCCCAGCTACTATGCTCCATCCATTGGTTTCCCTTACTCTCTGGGAGAAGCTGCCTGGTCAACAGCTGGAGATCCTCCAATGCCGTACCTTACTACCTATGGACAGATGAGCAATGGCGAGCCACACTTTATCCCCGATGGTGTATTCAGTCAACCTGGTGCTATAGGGAATACTCCTCCATTTCTTGGTCAGCATGGCTTCAACTTTTTCCCTGGCAATGCAGACTTTTCCACCTGGGGTACCAGTGTCTCTCAGGGTCAGTCCACACAAACCTCTGTGTACAGTAACAGCTATGGGTACGCCCCCAGTTCACTGGGTCGGGCCATTTCAGATGGACAAGGAGGTTTTGGAAGTGACACTCAACTCAGTAAGGTACCAGTGCTGAACAGCATTGAGCAGGGTATGACTGGGCTAAAACTGGGTACAGACAAAACTGTGGGCTCACCTTTAGGCACAGCAGGAATGAGCAGTATGGCAGCCAATAACATCCATCCGTCTGTCAGCTCTTCTGCACCCAAACCTGCCTCCTGGGCAGCTATCGCCAAGAAGCCTGCCAAACCACAACCCAAGGTCAAACCAAAAGCCAACATGGGGATGGGGATAGGTGCCATCATCCCCCCACCCCCCATAAAGCACAATATGAACATTGGGACATGGGATGATAAGGGCTCTCTAAACAAGCCTCCATTAGCTCAGACCATGATGGCCCCACAGCAGCTGGTGCAACAACCTCTCCTCGCTCAGCCCCAGCCATTACTGCAGAGCCCCTTACCCCCTCAGCCACAACACCAGCCACAGCACCAGCCTTTCCAGCTGCAGTCCCTCCAGTCACCCCAACACCCCCAGGCTTTGCCCCCAGGTCCACACCTGCACATCACCTCACAGCCTGGACCCCCACAGCCCCTTCATCAACAGCCACCTCAGCAGCCTGGTCCACCTCCTAACCGCTGGGTGGCTCCCAGGAACCGAGGGGATGGCTTTGGTTTTGGAGGGGGCATCCCACTGAGCACCTCACCTTGCTCTGGAGAGGTGCATCCTGTGTTGGAGAAACTACGGGCCCTCAACAACTATAACCCCAAAGACTTTGACTGGAACTTGAAAAATGGACGGGTTTTCATCATCAAGAGCTATTCAGAAGATGACATTCACCGCTCAATCAAGTACTCTATCTGGTGTAGCACAGAACATGGCAACAAGCGCTTGGATGGTGCCTACCGCTCACTGGTCAGCAAGGGTCCACTCTACCTGTTGTTCAGTGTCAATGGCAGTGGGCACTTTTGTGGCGTGGCTGAGATGCGCTCACTTGTGGACTACAATGCATATGCAGGCGTTTGGTCTCAGGATAAGTGGAAGGGCAAGTTTGAGGTGAAATGGATTTTCATTAAAGACGTGCCCAACAACCAGCTGCGACACATCCGTCTAGAGAACAATGACAACAAGCCAGTTACCAACTCCAGGGACACACAAGAAGTGCCACTGGAGAAGGCGAAACAAGTGCTTAAAATAATCGCCACTTACAAGCATACCACCTCAATCTTTGATGATTTTGCACATTATGAGAAACGTCAGGAAGAAGAGGAGGCTCTGAGGAAGGTGAGCTAAACATGCATACAGTATAAAGTGCCTAATGAAAGCAGCCTGTTTGCTATCATGAGATTTAGAGGAGTTACCCTTTAGTTGGTGAACTTTCACTGAGTCAGTGTTAAAAGGTTGCTAGTCAGCTGTTCAACCTGCTCTCAGTCAGAGGTCTGCACATCCTGTGGCTAAATCTGGTGTAAACTGAACTTCCCAGTGGCATGTCGCCAGATTTACATGTCCCTTTCACTCTTAAGCAGTTCTGGAAAACCTAATTTCTCAGCAGCCATCTTGTGCAGTTGAGATGGTGTCGATCAGCCCAAGTTGAGTAAGATGCATAGAGGTTTCCTGAAATAGGCCACATTCCAGGCATTCCTGCTTCCAGACAAAGGCAGATGCTGGCTCTGATCTCCCTTTGAACACCAAGCTCTCTGCCCTCCACAGGCTCCTCATGCCTTATTAGTCTTTAACAACATAAGCCCCTCTGCCTGCAAACAGGCTTTAGTGTTAGGCCAGATTGATCTTTAGATTTTTCAAATGTTTTCCAGCAAAAATGTGATTAAAAAGCACAATGTCTGTGCTCATATCACAATAATGGCACCGTGGAGAACCACATACATTTCAAGGGTAATAACAGCACACAAATATTGGTTTAAAATTCTGTAGGAAGCCACTTCAGACAAAAAACGGTAGCCAGTAGGAGGAGTGTTGCTAACATTCTGCTGCACTTAACAGTATGCTAATCTAATTTTGTTTAGAAAACCCCCATGACCTGTTCTCTCATTTTCCTCTGGTCCCCTACTGGCAGTGCTCCATTGATGTTCTGTTGAGTCTTCGCTACTGACCTTGTTAATATGCACTGGCTTACTTTCTCATAAATATTTCACGTCAATGTTTTCAGGCTTCTGAAAACAACTTGTCAGTAGAAAGCCTGTTTCATCCAGCGTTGTGCAGCTTTTTGCTGTGCTGCTTTTGTAGCACTGACCTCCTACATGACAGGATCGGCCCAGCTGATGCCTTGCCCTCCTTTTCCTGACAAGGTTAATTGTCCTGTATTGTTTGGCCAGTTTTTCAGAACTTTGAAAGGTGTCAAACCAGCACAGCTACTTGAACTACAACACCTTTGGTGTTTTTTTTTAGGATAAGTTTGGATCACAATATTTCTACACTGTATTTGTATATCTAATTTATTTTAGATATAATTTATCTACCATATTTTGTACATAAAGCTTGTTTACAGATGAGCCACAACTTGGTGGAGATAGAGTTACACTTGAGCCCTGGGGATCTTACTGTGCTTGGCCCAGGCCACTAACATTTGTCAAAGAGGAGTCTGTTCTGCCTGAAAATGGACTTGTTACTTTATACAGAAACACCAGTGAATTAGGACTTCCCCTCTCTGTTTATTAGGATCTTACTCATATCAGAAGAGCTGTTGTTGTACAATTTTTATTTACCAAGTATTTATCTGAAGGGAACAGGGATTTTTGCATCACTTAAGTGTAAGCAAAATGCATATTGTGGTTTATGCTTAATAGAAAACAGAAATGTCTGCATTTTTTAAAAGAAAGGATAGATTAAATCTTTGTTTTTTTCCACCAGTATCAACACAAGTAAGACTGATGTGCTTCTCATCAGTAAAAACCTGTCAAACATCTCCTTGTCAAATAGCACTGTGTGGTATTGAAAATATAACATCTTATGATTAATAACACAATGGCTTGCAGTGTACACCATTTTTCCTTTTGCTGATTATGTAAATTATGATACCACATACTACAAGCAAAAAAATGAATCACCCAAAAGCAAAATCCACTGAAACAGGTTAATGGTTTGGCACACTGCCATCCAAAATTCTTTGCAAGGTTATGTAATTTCTCAATGCAGGAAGTGGCAATGCATAAATCTGAGAGGATTTTGCTTTGTCCACCCTTTTTGTGTATCTCTCTTCTTGTTGTTCTGATGCTCACCACTCATTTACTGTTTCTTGTATCTTTCTAGGAACGCAATCGAAACAAACAGTAACCTTCAAGCAAGCTCCCAGCTTGAACTGCAACACTAATTATGTTGGACCTTAAACAAAATCTGCCTAACCATGAGTAGGAAAGGCTCATGCAATCTTTCCACTGAAGAAGACAATGTAATTGAATACTTAAACATGACAATAAAGGAACTCATTTGTATCTGTCAACTGGTGCATCAAACTAGTGTTCCTGTCTCACTCGATAAAGACTGTAATCTACTTTAAGAACTTTAAAGCACTTTGAGTCATTCTAAACAGCCTCTATCAACGCCATTGACTCTTAAACTATTTTTGTTAATTGTTTGTGAGCAACTAACTGACTAACCAGAGTAGTCAGAAAATATCACCAGGCTAACTTCATTTTTAATATTGCTGAGGGCTATCAGGTCCTGCAGAGAATTATAGATGATATGTATGAATTAATCTAGTACTTGAATCAGTATTCAGCTGCCTGGTCATCCTCAGACAGAGGCTGTGGATGATTGACAGGTGGTAAATTACCGGCCACAATCATGCCAATCATAAGAGGCATCCACGCTCTTCTCATTTCCTTTTGTTTCTGTGTACCAAACGATTACAGTTATACAGCAGGCCACAATAGCCGCTCAGTGCACATCTTTTTGTTTTCTCGTGATTCTGTCATTCTGAAGTGCATTTGTCTGAGGAGAAACCTGCTGCTTTAGTAGAATTAGCAGTGGCCTCCTTGGGCCATGTGGGTGTCTGTGTTTTTCACATTGATTTTCTTGACTGTACCTCAGGCTCAATCAAACTGTCTGTCCTTATCAACTCGCGCACTTTTGGGTGAACTCCCCACATACCTTTTTAAGCGTTAACTTCACTGGGATTCCCCCAAAATAGCAAGACATAAGCTGTAAGGATGTGACAGTTTTCTCCTCAAGGTTATCACTAGCTAAATAAAATGACTCATGTTTAGCGGAAACAGTTTTCTGTGTCTTTGTTCATAGACTTTGAATACATCTTAACACTGTATCAGTCAGTCATAAACAATAGCAAATATAGTCACAATAGGAATGCTAAAATAAAAAAGTTATACATGTAAATACTGTCGCACAATTACAAATTTTCTAAATAGACCTTTCAAATTACTGTGCAGTCAAGTTTAGTCTGCTTGTCTGTCCACTAGAGTGCGCCATTGTATTATTTACTACACACTTAGCCTCCCTTGACACAATAAGCTCCTCCAGTGAGCAGCAAAGCCCTCTTCCTTCTGAAGCTCTCTCACACTAACACAATTATACCAGGATGAAAAGCACTTTTTTGCACGTTCAAAGCTTTCTAGCTTCCTACCAATTAATTCCGGCTCGCCAAGCTCTGCAGTGAGAGGTGGAGAAGACAGAGAAAAATCCCCATTTTTGTTTGTCAAGGGGGCGAAAAAAATGTAATTATAACATTGGAGGCTTTGGATAGTGATTTCTATCCTTTGTGTGTTAATTTGTGCATCCATCAGGTTTTTTAAACAGGCAACCTTTGAAAAGATCACACTCCCTGCTTTCATTTGTCCATGAGCACAACAAAGTGAGCGGGGAACTTGTTATGTGTTCACTTCACAAAGCTCACACAATCACTGTGTGAGCTGGTGCTGAAATGTACAAATTGTTAAATATGAATATCAGTGATGATTTAATTAGAGACATCTGATGTGTTTCAGATTTTCCCTCTCCTGCTTGTCCTCTCCCATTTTTTTATTGCTTTGTGAACACTGTACTTGCTGTGCTTATATTCATTCAAATGAACCAGGGATAAATATATTCACTGTGATACCATGAAGTTCAAACCCACGCATTGCTTTTATTCAAATCCAAGCTTGTCATATCATTACCATTAACAATTAAGTGATGTTTTATCATAGCAGCAGCAGTCATTTCGGCCAAAGCTGTGCCAAGGAAATACCAAGAAATGTACAGACAGTTATGTACAGACAATCAAAAATGTCCTCATGGTGAGGGAAGATGAGAGTGAAGGAGCATCTTTAGTGAGCTGAGATGCCTTTGAAGTGTTCAGTCACACTGCACACTTATCAACACATGGCTGAAGGCAAGGTTAGGGCATGTCTCAGGGTTGGCACTTCCTCAATGTTTTGAAATGTTTTGGTACTCCAGGCCATAACATTAGCCCCATTGACAACTGTGTCATACACCGACATTCATCTCAGGATATAGCCTACGTATATATGCATGCATGGCTTATAGTTTTATTGTTGTGACACTAATTTATCAGTGGAGGTGGAGTAAATAACTACCCCAAGAAAACCAGGTGAAATAATCTGCATATTCAGCGTCTTATTTGTATAAAATGGGATTCTGACACACAGCAGAGCATTTTTCCTGCTCTTTTCCAAGGTGTCTGTGTTGCCATGGTTATGTCATTATCTGCAAACTCAAACTAGAGGCTGAGCATTTTGCCAAACACAGCCATTATGAAGTTGATCTGTGCTGTGGAGACTTCATTGTTACATATGAAGAGCAATAATGATGAACCTTAATGATGTGCTTTCACAGTGGTTGGGCAGGTGGAAAAATATAATAATAATAAATAAAAAATATATTATACCAATATTGAAAAAATATACACTAAATTGGTTCTGTGATTATTTAGTATATGTATTTAGAAGTAGTAACTGTCCAGACTCAAGCAGATTGGCAGAACATTAAGGCACTTAACTGCAGTACAAATAATGAATAAAAAAATAAATTGCTATTATCCATATAGGGTTTATATAGTGTAAATTGCATTTGGCGTAAAACCAAGCTTTAAAATCAGTGTTTATTATTTGTATTGTACAGAGAAGTCACAGAATTAGTAACAATTAACTTTTATTTCTCTACTGCAATCAAATAATCTACCAAGACTTTATATTGCCCGGTTCTTGTAAACTGCACATTTCAATCACTATTAGACCATTGCATGCAATCTAAGAAGAAAACAAAACACCATTACAAGCATTTTTACCACTTTGAAAAGCTCGCCTCAGGTCACACTATTTTGTCTGTCTATTACATAAAAGTAATGAAGTGACTAAGTACTATTTAAACACAATATAGTGCAATCTTTATTTATCCCTCATTATTTTCTTACTACACTTCAAAAATGCAACATGTAATGTGCAGTGCGTTATCAATCCGCCATAACCATATATTACCTGGTTATATCTGGCTACCATGGCACTTTTATTGAGTATATGTACTGCTTTATAATTTTCAGAGCTTCAAGGATCTGCCGCTAACCTCTTGGTGCCAGATACCACAGCACACCTACACAGATATGGCTCTTAGAAGGTCAACATGCTAAGAATGCTAATGGTCTTTTGATTTGGATCCTGTGTCTTTGCTCCTGGGCTATAGAGACAATAATGTTGGTTCAGGTTCCAGCAGATTATACAACATAAAAGAACATTTTCCTTTTTGGATTAGTGACAAGCCCTCACAAAATCTAACTGGCACAAACTTGTCCTGGAACCTTTCTGACTGGAGTAACTGACCTCTCTGGTGTGATCCAAAAAGGAACAGCTCTGCTTTGCTTTTGCTGCTCTTTTTTTCTCTCTCTTTCTTGTTTCCTTGGACTGTGCTGGGCTATGTTTGTTTGTTCATTTGTTCTTTGTGTTGTGTTCATTTGTGTTTTTGAATAAAAATATGTGGGAAAAAAGACTGCTAATGGTGATCACTGAATGGTAGTTGATTGGTCTATTGACTATACTATATTAAACAATTTAAACTGTAACCCCAGATAAATTAAACTATAAATACATTTATGTTAAACTTTTAAGATCTGCTTTGATACATCCTTTCCTAATTTTTTTTTTTACAAAATGTGCATTTTGCATTGTCATCACTTGTTTTTATCAACGCTGTCAGACACCAAAGAACACAAATATGTTTTGCCAAAATTAAAATAGTTAAAAAAATTGAATAAAATTTATGTTACCCAAGGCTTAGAGAAACAACAAGAATATTTATTTTAATATGTACATCTTTTTTTATTTAAAAGCTTTGTTCAAGTTTGAACTGCTCATTTTAATTTACACTTAGCTTTAACAGTGATAAAGATTGTTTTGTAGGCTTAAAAATTCTTTGTTGTGTTAGATGACCATACACATTTTAACATGCAACCAAGCATTCTTAGACAAATCTTTAAAATTATCATTAGTTCAAAATCTTTATCTAACGGAGTTGACACTGACCAACTGACAGAGTTGACGCTCAATGACAGTGGTGACAAAAGTATCAGTTGCTAGTATTGGCAAATGCATTAAATTATTCAGCAACAGCTTTGATAGTTGTAATACCTTTTAAGTGACCTGTAAAAATGTCAACGGTATCAGTTTCTAATGGGTGTGTAGCGCAAATGTAGTAGTTAGAACAAAAAAAATGATTCCAATACTGTATAGTTGTTTAAAACTGATTATTTGTCAATACACAGAAACCAGAGAAAAGAGAAATGTCTATATCTTCATGTTCTTTGAAAGGACTGAGCACAGAGTGGACAAAATAAGCCCAGTGTGGACAAATTTTCTTTTAGAGCAACACGTTTTGCTAAACAAAATAACTAAAATGTTTATCCCCTTTATCTTTCAGTCTACATCTATCTCTTTCTTTTTCAGAAACTAGTTTGTTCCTTTTTTCTCTCTTCTTTTTACTCTGGCTGTAAACTAAACAGATCCCATTGAAATCCCATTGAAAGTCAAATCCATCAGACAGAAAACTCAAGCCAACTCTGACGGAGTTGACATATAAGTTTATTTGTTCACAAAACACATAAAGGTTAAGTAGTAGCCATTTTGTTTTAAGCTATTAGCTAAATGCTAACAGGAGCTCTTTTAAGAGAATAAAATGAACTCAACATTAGGGTTGTATGTAATTTTTAACAATAAGATTCAAATAACTCAAAAACTATAAAACGTAATTAGCCTGACTTAAGTACACAAAGTGAAAACTGAAGTTTTGAAGGGGTCCTGCAAAGTTTCCTGCTGCCCATAGATTTTAATACTTACATAACAAATGTCTGACTGTGTTGACATAACAAAAAAAGGGACACAAAACTTTTTTTTAAATGCATATGTTGATGAAAAACAACTCTGCTTTGATATGATGTACTGTTAAGTGTTTATTTTCAAGAAAGTTGTCTTTTTTATTATTTTTATCTATTGGAAATAAATTATTGGAATCTTATTCTTGGGTGAATTAATGTATAAAAGCACAACTTACAAATAAAAAAAATTGGATTAAATTTGATTTGTGCTCAAATATTTTATTGTTGAACCTGTGTAGTCTTAAAGAATATATTTTAATAATTTTAGTTACATACGTTTCGGTTTAAGCAACGTGTTTTGTCCCAGTTTTGAAGACTCAGTATCTTACCTTTTCAAAGATATCATTCTTAACACAGTATTTTTTCAATCTTTAACATGAAGGCTTTTACCAGAAAAGACCACAACAATATTTTTTTGTTTTTTTTTTCTCATCCAAAAGCATATTGTAAAATCTGTAAAAAATAAAAAAATAAAACAAGACCATTGAATGTCCAGCCTGTGACAGATAACATTGCTCACACAGCACAAAAATGAATAAAGAAAAGGGAAAAATGTAAATAAACATTGGCAATGCTTTCTCTCAGTGCTTAATGAGGTGGCAATAATTGGCATAGTCTAATGCTGAACCCAGAGCTAGAAGTTTAAGTTAAGCTCATTATTATTATGCTTGCATGTAAAACAGCTAGCATCACTTATATTCTGTTTATTATTGGTGTTAATTTGGGACTTCTGTTTGACTTTGTGAGTTAACTGGTTCTTAGGTTTATTCATATGTACTTTCATCACAAGAATTTATGTAACTCCCACCAATACTTATCAGAATAATACTGAACAGGGGTATTATAATGTTTTCGCACTCTATACTTTTGAGGGACTTCAAATGCACTTCTGTCAAGTTAAGTTTATGGCACTTTTCAAACAACAGGAATTACTGATGCTGTGAATTAGTCAGCAGTCTCTAAGAGCACTCTTCACGAGCCTACATTTGTCAGAGAAATAAAATGTTTACGTAATGCAAATCAGCAGCCTTCACAGCTATAGGGGATCATTTATGGCCCAGGGTCATTAATTAACTGTTCCAATGTTTCCGGGCAACAAGGAGCACCAATCAAATCAGAGCGGCGCTGTTGTTGTTACTTGTGTAAGAGGAGGCTTTTCTGTGAATACACAGACTGAAAGGTCTCAACATAAAGACTGCTATTATCAATTAAGATACATGCTGATGTCCTTCGGAGCCATAATACGCCAACCTTAAAAAATATGTCTTTGTTGACTCTGCTTTATGTTCCTTTTTATTGACAAAAGTAACAAAAGCAGCAGACTGTATTCTATAGTCTATATTCTTGGAGGCTCTGATGTTTTAAGCATATCTGGGTTATTTATTTGAGAGCTTGAGAGCAGGTCATCCCCAGTCTGCTTCTGTCGGGTCAATCTACTATTTAATTCATGGCTCTAGGTCTATAGAGGAGAAGAAAGGGCTAGAAGAAATATTAAGAGCAGGGCCTGGTGTCACTAATATCTACCTCCGTGTTTATTATGCTGCAGTGACCTTTTAGGACACTGGCTGGTCTTCATAAATCTGAATCTATGGAGAAAATAATAAACTACAAAAAATAAAAATAAATGCATTTGCTCCAACTCTAGTTTATATCCTGAGTGGCTTCTTCTGTAGAGACAGACTATCTGTTCCCAGGTCTGATCACAGTCAATCATGGTTGGAAGGTGGCCCGTACAAGGATGACATGTTCAAGCCGGGCTTTTGCATCGCGGGGGGTCAGCGCAGAATAGAAAGCTCTGAAAAGTAATGCATTTGAAATGAAAAGGTGGAATGAAAAATGACACTGGCCCACAGCTGAGGTCTGGAGTCCTAGTATTAGCCGTTGGAGACTTTACTCTGAGACGGCCAGGTTGTAATGTGATGCGGGCTCCCTTTGCTTTCCCCGTGACTTCCTGTTTCATTCTCGTGCTTGGGCCTGATGGAGATTAAGGGCCATTAAAGGCTCTCTGCTGCATGTGCAGTTTCTATTGATCACTTTGACTCAACCCACTGTAGCCAATGATCCGATTACAAGTGTCGTACCCTCATCCTTTCCCCCCTCCTTCTTGCCTCGGCTTCTTCTGCAGGTTCACAGCGCTGTCGGCCTGTGTCTGTCGTCATTCCTTGCCGTTCTGCTCCAACCACGTCTAGTCATCTCCAAACACAGCAGGTTTAAGATCGAGCTTATTTCTACATGAGAGAAATAGATTGGCTATGCCCCAAAGACCTAAAATGGTTTGTGACAGTCTGAAAGGCATCAGTTCGAACTGTGCCTTACCCACACCCGTTGGAAAACCACCCCTCCCATCACTTACGAAGTCAAACAGCCCTGGGGGAGCGCTCTACCAGACCAATGTAGTTATTAGCATTGAAAGGGGCTCATGGAAATCGTCACTGGACAGGAAGTCCCAGTATCCTGCTAATGTATGAGGGAATTCCACACCAATAACAAAGAATTATAGTATTATACAATATTGATAATAGAAGTATCTGCGTCCATACAAATGTTATATGGAAAGATTAGAGAAAACTGATCTATTTGACCTCGTTCATAAGCCTGGCAATGGTTTAGGCGACAAAAAGTAACACTTGCAACTACTTTATTCAAATAACAAGCACTTTTTTTTTCCTTAAAGCATTTTGAAAACCAAAAGATTTCAGGGATACACACCTTTAGAAACCCGGAGCTACATTTAAAAATTGCTACGACTACTGACGGACATTTGAGTTTGAGTTTAAATGCCCCATGGACGAGTACTCCTTGTTACTCCTTGTGTATACTGTAAAACAATATGACTGTTTTTGAAGTATTAGTCATATTTATTGACAGAACTAGGCCTAGTATATAGTATATCCTGTCCTGTTTTTCATCAATCACCTCCACCTTGAGACAGAACCACCACCAGACAGTTACAGAAAGAAGTAAGCCACATTAGGGTTAGTCACTCACTATCTTCAACTTGCAATAAGTAAATCTTTATGCAATCCCTCTGTCGTTCTCATTACAAAATGAGTGTTTCGCTTTGATATAGAACAAGATCCTTGGTCCCAGATCAGGGCTAAAGCTGCAGCATGAATAAAAGGATGGACCATTATATACCAAACCAGCTGAGCCTTGAGAATAGGACATACTGGTGGGTGGGAGGCTTGCAAACAGCCCTACTCCCAGGATGAAAGGCTTACTGTGATGTGTGTCCAAGGAGAGAACATGAGAGAGCAACACTGTGAATGTGAGAGTTAGGCCCCTGAGAGCATAAAAGTCGGCTCATAAATTAAAAAGTTGATTTTTATCTGTTTACACACATGTGGCCTTTGTAAATACACAGAGATTACCATTAACAAAAGTAAGAGGCATTTGCGCATCTGGGCTTTGATATTGTGTACGGGCCAGGCACTAAGGCACTGACCTTCGCTACTACCGCAATTACATCATAGGCCAGCTCTGCATTCATGAATATTAATGCAAGTTCTGGAGGCATCACCCATACCTTTGATTCCCTGGGATCTGAGCTGGCTATTGCATGACAAGTGTATCTGGACACAAAGTGCATTTAATGGTTTTCTGCTTCGAGAGAGATACACAGCAGACCACATCAAAGGTGCACACACTTCTGCAGCGGGATGAGAGTGGATTACTGCGTTTAACTGTCAACTAACACTGTGTAATTTCAGATTTAGTAGCATACAACCGTGGCCTACTGAACCACGTTTAGACCAGCAAAACATTAAATCACAATATTATGGGTTGCTCTTATTGGCTAAAGAGTAAATTTTATTTTTGAGCTTTAGACTGAAATGATTTAGCTAGCATCAGTACATCTCACACAATCTCATTATGAACACTTCACAAACACAAAGCCAGATACAACTCTCAGAGGACACCCTGCTTGTATCTTCTGTGTCATGAAGGAACATGTTGCTGTGACACGTGCAGTCAGTAGAGGGCATCGTTGTCATAACATAACACAAAGATGGTTGGGTCCATTTTCTAGGCACACACAAAGCAGATGTAGAGCAGACTTATAATTCAGTGACATATCGATATAATAAACAACACAAGTGTTATATATGTGTATTATTTCTCTGTATTTAAAAGAAATTTTTTTGGTTTGCACCACAAATCAAAAGGTTTTAGTCCAACCATAGTGCATTCCTAAAGTGATATTTATTGCTAAATATAATTACATTTATTATGTACACATACTGGATAACAGTATTTACCATCAAGCCATAAAAAGCCTAAAGCTGTTTACAACTAACCATCATATCTGTGAGGTCCATTCATGTCTGAGCATTAAAAAAAAAATCTGCACAAATAAAAACCTTTTTTCTTTTGTATTTATGACCATATAAAATAAATGTCATAAAGGCACACTGAATCTGAACTGAAATTATTTCAGATAACACAAACTAAATGATGTTGTCTATGGGATCTATTCATAATAAGTAAATTAGTGGCTCTTCATCTGTGGCATTGCAAACTTACAGTCACACATGCTGGCTGCCTTCACAGACCCCTGCTGGGTGTGTTGGTGGAGAATAAACATTCAGGAATATTTCACACACTTTACAGCAGCTAGAGTAGAATGCACAAAAGGTGCATTAAGGCTGGTTTATACATTGTAATTCACACAGACGCACACTGCTGAGAAACGCTTGGCAAAGAGAAGGCTTAATTTACAGTCTAAAGTCAAAAGAAGAAGCAGGTCTTTCTCTAGCAGTATTATCGATCTGACTATTCCCCCTCCCCACTCTTCTCCCCTCCCCCTGTGGTTACATTTCTTCCTGTGTCATAGAGTGCACTGTAACATATAGCTGTGATTCACTCCACATCCATCATTGATTTGCCATGCCTTCTGCTAAGAACCAGAACACACTGCCTTGTGTTTGGTGTCAACTGAGCTCCCTGCTCCCAAAAAAAAAAAAAAAAAAAAAATAAACTTATGAAAAGATACTCTTGAGAAGACATAAAAAAACAACAATATAACATTTGTCTCAATAGACTTCTTTTGGCCTAAATTTGACTCTGTACTCTGGCAACAGAGAAAGAACAGAAAAGTCAAATGTACAGAAGAGTAGATGTCAAAAGGCGTAGCTAATTTAATTAAAGAAAAGTGTAGACTTAAACCTTAAATAGGGTGTGAGTGAATGCACACAAATTTCAACTCATAATTACCGTGCACACTGTGGGACAAAATACAACAATCTATTTTCTAATTTAAATGACAAAAATGTGTATGCAAAAAATGATGGCGATATGTTGTGCATATTTAATTGCAAAGACTGAGGTGCAGGCATATGCACAATCACACATTTTCATATGCATTGGCTATACACCCACACACTGAGCATTTACATATCATCTGCAGCCATCTGCTCTAAATGATAGGTAATTAACTGAGGCCTGCCTTTGTCTCTCGGGCGGCTCACTGACATACAGCAGCTCTTCACCACGACAAATCAAGGACTTCAAAAGAAGTCGAGGACATTTAAGGGGAAAGGAGTAGAAGGACGAGGTTCATGAATGATGCTGTATAAGCCCAGAGAGGCAGCACGGAGCACCATTATGATGATGGGAGGGAACAACACGAGAGATGATGGAAAGAGGATGCGCTAGGTCAGAGAGGACAGAGACGCGTGCACACAGCTGCACAAGCCTAAACAATGTGTAGTCACACTGTGTGTTGAGCCGACCACACAGCTCACCTACAGTTCTACTCTCAAGGTCAAACTGTATTAGACACACGCTCAAGGAAATACTGGACTGATAAGGAGCAGCTGGTTTGTCCAAAAGCTGATGAGTCAGGATGGTATTTTAGACTTCACACACTGCATCTTCTTTCAATAGGACTGCAGTTAGCAAATGCTTAGCATGAAGAGTAAAATCACTTTGAACTTAAGGTGGGGTATCTTAAAGCTGGGTTAGGCATTTTTTTTCCCACTATGTAACAGAACATATGCTCATCTTAAAGTTTAATTACCTATAGTGGTTACCTATACCTTTCAATGTTGGGCTAGAAAAGGTTTCACAGAGGAAACATGACACTCTATTATTATAAGTACTGTCATCTTTATTTCAAAAGTGTGTACAACTCTTCTTATTTTTTCCACAGGATTTTTTTTCATACTGGTGTAAATTTCCCTCCTTCCACAGTCTTGATTAGCTGTTCACTGCTGCAAATGCTTCATTCGTAAAGCCCCTCTCCACCGCATCCATCTTCTCCGGCACCCAGTCCCCATCCCAGACAGCCTGGTATCCATGTCTGTCTCTGTTACAGCAGCACGGCGCTATAATTAGCCAGGTATCTCCTGCAGTAATGATGAGAGAAAGCCCTGCATCCACCTGCTTTGCTCTACCTCGAGTCAGATCTGGAGCCAGAGCAGTGTAGAGCGACACCATTTCTCATCAAACGGGATAATTACAGCCTGTGTGGGGTGGCAAGGGGTAGGGGGGGGGTTCAGGTAAAGAGATGACAGGGAGCACGGGAGCGGACGTTTGTCTTACACGGTCATCCTCTTCATCTCAAACAGCTGAGCGGACTGGGCTGCAAGAACAGGACAAGGATATGATAGCACAAGGCTGCTCTTGGAATGAGAAAGAAGAAAAAGTGACAGCTCTTAAATGTGACTGTGCTACAAAAAAGGCTAGGCATAAGAGGATAAGAGTGGTGCTTGATTATGATATTATTATGCAGTGTGTAAAGTACTTTAGCTTGTTTACTGTAAAGTCATTATCTAACAATAAGCTAATTATTCACACAAATTGTGCATGATCATTTCGCTTTTATGCATTCAAACCAGAAGGGTTTTGGAAACGTAGAGGAGATGCAAACCAAGAGACAGTTGATGCTCTAGTGCTGTGATCTACCTTGTTGTTTCCATCAAGAGTATCTATCTAAATCTGTTGATACACTGCAGGTCTAATAAAAGAGGGCAACAGTGGTATCTTTAAAACTGAGGTGTACAGACAATGAATTCTCCAGCGGCATGTGCAGTTATATTCCAATCATAATAATAGTGGGATATTAAGGAAATTATATAGTAATTATGGTTAGTTTTAATTTCCATACAATTGTCAACATGTATAGCTTTTTATAACCACGTAACCACTAGGGACTTATGCAGGACTGGGAAATAATTAAAAAGTAACCATAATTACTATAGTATAAATATTTATTATCATATTATTACCATTGCTCTTACTATGCTATTACTGAGCTGGAATGTAAAGTGCTATTACAGTTGCTCTGTTTACAAGAGTTAAAGAAAGAGAACAAGAACAAAAGAGTTCTGATAATGTTTGCGGCAGACTTGTTTTCTTCAGCCCACATCTGCTGTCAGCATAGCCTCTAACCGCAGTGTCCCTCCCCGTACGGCTGCCTGAGTACATGTCTACACTGGTCAGCGGGATACAAACACACTAATGCACCACTGCGCCAAGCAAACAAACAAACAAGTGGTGCGGTGGTAATTGCAATGATTAGGAGATAAGCGACGGCAGAGAATCACGGGCGTTGCAGAAGAAACCCCTCCGCCTGACCTCTCGGCCGGCTGCAGAGGGGAGAGAGCTGGCTGCCATTCCAGACACGTATGACTAGCGCCACATAGATCCACAGTATAGGTCGTGGAGGGTATGAAGCACAGACATATAAGCCAAAGAGCACCTTGAGCCGGGCTTTCAAAACCTATTTCCCAGCAAAAGTTAAAAAATTATGATTTTTATATATATGTGCACAAGCTGAATATTCTCAATTCACAACTTTATGGCTTTCTAAAACTCCCTTAATATGATCAATGTCAATCTCTTGTGACCAGTAGCTATAGAATCATGAGCACTCACATTTGTATCTCAGAAAATAAGACACAATAACAAGACAAGGAGTACGTAAATCAATGAATTGTTTTTTGTTTTATTTTTGTTTTAGGAAAGAAAGGTGGCATTGGTTAATATGCTGCTGAGGTGTGCCTCTACATGTGAATATCAAGTGCAACACTTAACTGTAGCATTTAATCTAATATGTATACAGTACATTTAAAAAGTACTCGGCCAGATCTACACAGAAGCAAGAGGCGCTAATGTTTTGCTTCTTGTGTTTTTCACAGCGTTGCGACAGCCAGTAAAAAAACGGGCTTAGTCACACATACAGAGCTGAAGGTGTTAGAGAAAAATCAATGGTTGGATTGCAGCGCGAGGTCCTAAGGGTGAGGTAAACACACTTTGCTGTACATTGTACTTCAGAAATGTTGCAAAAAGCCTCCAAAGAGTGAACTCACTATTACAGATTCAGTCCTGTCAAAGTGTGTTCAGGCGGTCCAGACCATACACATCTAAATGATTCATTTCACTCACAGCAAATGAAGAAATGCTGTTACATCAAAGTTATATGTTTGGAGGTTGGCTTTAAAGATGTCTTACACTTGCGCCCACGTGACCCTCATTCCCACTGAACATAAGCCAACTGCCCACCCCGTTTCCCTCAACTCTCCGCATATGAAATGTACATCACACCTCCGATCTGAGGGAATCTCACCCCAAATCCTTCCTTTGAATTATTGAGGAAGACAAGGCTGGCTTGACTCTGATTATCCCCCAATCAATATGCCTCGCCTCTCCTTCTATAACGTCAAATGCCTCTGACGATCAATTCAGCCAATCAGAGAAGCCGGGAAGGCAGTGTACGTTGTCCCATACTGTTTACACTGACACCACTTGGCGTGTATAATAGGTGTGTTTATGTTGGGGATAGGTGTGATTGCTGATTGAATCAAATTCTTCTGTGTGTTTTTGCTGTCTGCTGGTAATTTTGTCTGTTGATTTGGGCTGAGAGCAGAAAAATCAAGTCTTTGGGAATACAACTAGGGAGATTTCAAAAGGCCAAAAATAGATATTAATTGTGTTTTGACTCAACGCTGCTTTTAGTGAGACAACTGTGAAATCATTAGCGCAGTGTTGTAGTCATGGGCTGAAGATTATGGCAGCAATGTGCAAATATTTCTTGTACCTCCCAGGATCTGGTTTAGGCTACAACCATAATGCATACTGTTACTTTTACACCAACTCCAGCTTTTAAGAGCTCCAAAATAAATATGTTTTTAAAGTGCTGTGGATGTTTCCATTGTGCTGTTGTGTAGACGGACAAAAAAAAAGGTATTAAATATCTGCTGCCTAATCATCCTCCCCGATTGTTACTGAAGAAAAACAATTTGACAATTTGACAGTTACACAACACAAACTTCAGCCCTGATAGGAAGTGCTGCCATCATTTCTAAAGCACTACAGTATAAGATCAATTTAATAGTGTTTTTATTCGGCAAAGACATTTTAAATGAAAAGCAATGATTTATTATTATTATTTTGTCTTGACTTGGGAAATCTATTTTAAAATATTGTGGGGGGCATCTAAGCAAAGTTAAATATTACAGGCTGGTATCGCATTGGTTTAACCTCTTGAGGTGAATGATATACATTTTAGCAGTAACCCAGGTCACTTTAGAACACTCCCTACTTCCCTTTTTGTTGGACTAACTTCTCGTAAATTTCCTTTTCAATTACCAGCTGAAAGGTGAACCAACACCTCACAAACCTTTACAACGAGCCGACTGAACACAAACACATGCCTGTAACCCCACAATTATACAAGGAACACTCAAACCCTCTCTCTCCCGCTCGGAGGCCCGAATAATGATTGCAGGAGGCGCCGCTCTATTATTTGGGAAATGGAAGGGATGATGTGTGATTGTTGTCTCTCGTAAAAAGCTGTCGGCTCTTCCTTAAGATGCTGTCAGGCTTGTACACTCCAAGACGGCGTTTCCTTGCTCGATCTAAAGCAATAATAGCGTTTATTTTACATAGATTGCTTTTTTTTTAAAGGCAATGCACACATTTATTCTTGGGGCAGACAAATTTTCCAGTGTGGGAGAGTAGAGAAGCATGTTTGAGCACACAACCTGCAGTGGGATGAATATCTCACCCTGCACCAGTTGATGGCACTCTTCTCTCTGCACCAGGTTCCTGGATGCTCCTACAACGTGCGCCGACTGCATGATGCGGCTGGCCTCATTTTAATGATTTAAATCACTTGAGGTCCAGCGCCACACATTTTCGAGGCTTGACTGAATTTATCCTGGTTGATAGGATCAGTGCCCTCAGCCCTGGACGCTGCCAGACTACAGTAGAGGCAGAGACCTCGCCGACTGACACGATTGGATACAGCTCCGCGCTCTGATTTTACTTTTGATCCTGGCCGCTCCGACTCTGGCCCCGGGGACACATGAGTGGAATGGGCTGCTACAGATACAGCCGCGCACTCTTTTCTATCTCAGCGGTCAGGCCTTTTAGACAGACACAGGTTGAGAATGGCCACTGGTAAAATGTTGACTTTGGTAGGTGTATTAGTACCATGCATTTTTATCCTCAAAACAGGTTTTTGCAACAAGCGACAGCCATATTTGGATAAGAAGTTAGTAACCACAAGCACTAAAAGACATTTTTACAGTCTGAAGTTCAATATCAACATTGGAGTAGGACATGCTGTAATGTCAATTTTAAGGATAAATTTTACACAGAACTACACTTTGTAATCTGCCATTACTTTCCATTACCATCATTAAATAGGGTTTGCAAGAACTATGATTTACATTGTTACTTATAGCTAGCTTCTTGTAATTAGTTAGAGTGGATTTTTGTCACATTTATTAGTAATTTATTTGTGGTTTATAATTTAATAAGCCTTCATGTTTTAAAGGATTATGTTTAAAGGTGCAGAGTGGTATCATCCACTTTTGCATCTTCAACATTGATTTGAGTCAGACTTTGTGTTTCTGCAGGTTAAGGTAGGTAGAAACACACACACATGGGAGTTAAGTGCCCTGTTGAACAGCGGGGCACAGCGAGGTGGAGGAGGAGGACTACATGATACAAGTGTGACCTCTAAAAAGGAGCTAACACACTCAGCAAACTGCATGTACGCCTGAACAGCCCACATTGGCAAACACAACAGGTCAAATCTCAAACGTGGCTTTTACCCGTTACATTTTACTGCAAACACACTCAGGCACACATAAACCCTGTGCACAACGTGTTGAGATTCATACCGGTGCAGTGCAAATGATTTTCCCAGAGAACCCCCTCCCTCTCTTGTCCATGTGACTGGGCGCGCTCAGTTAATTCTCTGTGCTGACCCACAGCCCGCTGCACTATCGATTATCGGGATGACAATGTGTGTACGTGACGGTGATTATCGGGAGGTGACACGTCCACAGAGGGCATTGTCGTGTGCCAAGGTCAAATGAAGGACATCGGAGAGTTGGGCATCATTAAAGCAGGCTGAGCGAGGGCCGTGTTGCAGAGGGAGAGCAGAAAATAGCATCAATGAGCGAGAGCATGGAAATAACATTTGACTAGCCTCTTCTAGCTTTTACAGGTAGCACGCTTGTTATTGTACCATGGATTTGAGGTCTATTTAGAGTGGACAGACATCACATTTACTCGCTCAATCTGAGGCTATGTTCACACTGGCCTCAAATATTAAAAAAATATATATATATATATTTTTGACTAATTAGAACAACTATGATTGTGTGAGATGGCACAACATTTTAAACATATTTAAACCCATAGTTCAACTTTGGTATGCATTGGCACTAGCCCTGGGATGTCTTTGCAGAAAACCCCAAAAATCAAATCTGGCTTGTTTTTTCTGCAGTCTTTCCCCCTCACTCCTTTATTGTTTTCAGCTTTTTCTGAGTGTTATGTGTCAAGGGAAACTCCAGCCATATTGTGTAATTAAAGGATCAATAGCAGTGTAATAGTGAGCTAATGTGTCCAGCCACCATGACAGATTTGTGATCTGTTGTGTGGCCCTGACTCAGTCCTCAGTGGACACAGAGGCTCATCCTGTGGACACAAAGACCTGAGCAATGAAACGGCTCATATTGTGTGATTACTTCTGCCAGAAGCTGAAGCAAATATTTTGGAGAATATACATGTTTTATCAGTTTACCTTTTGCAACTTAAATAAGAGCCAGGATGAAAAACAGTTAATTTTAATAATGCTTAACTGTAAAGATTAAAGATGATGCGAAATTGGTGACTTTTAATATATAAAAAATGCTACACTAGACTTTGACAGGTTTAATTCCGGCTGTAAAGGTCATTACTGTGTCCTTATATCCACACTGATCAAAGAAAACCAATTACAGCATTGTTTTGAAAATGCCAGCAAACATTTCTTATCTCTCATCACAACAATTAAAACTTAATAAACCTGTCTGAGCGCAGGGTTTCCATAAAAACGTTGTAAATTATGCAAATTAGACCATTGTGAACAATCTATTCTGTCCCAATTAAGTGCACAGAGATTTAAATACACTTTGAAATATGGAATATGGAACCAATCAACCTTCAGGTGTTTTGTCATTTTGTCCTGAATTAGACTGGAGTAGGAAGTAAAATACTGTCAGAAGTCAGTAATATGAACAGGGCCACAGATACACAGATGAGCAGATACCAATTGTTTACAGTTTCTGTTATTGTTTTGTCGCATGTACTATTGGTTGTGCTGATTTTATTCTCTTGAACCAACTCAAACTGGAGCATGCAGAGACATTTTTCAATTCTTATAAATACAGTATCGTTCAAAAGCATTTTTCCTTTATTGTTGTCTTACAGACGAGGTTTATGTCAGTCAGTCTACAACACATGTCAACAACTATGAAGAAGTAAAAAAGTTTATTGTGGAACAAATTAGAAACATGACAGAAAAACAGAAACTGTTTATTCACACTAATAATGCAAAGCTCTGACCGTATGTAAAGATTTACGCAGCAACTATAAAACCATTACTTTTAACTCAATGCCAGAGGCCATTGTCCAGCATCAAGGAGAGGCGACGCCTGTCACATTCGCCCTGTAAACTCTGACCTCCGGGGTGAGCCATCATCCACACGAGGGGTCTTCTCAGACGTTACAACCACTTGTGACAGGGAAACATGCATGACAGCTGTACAAAGATTAACCTCTGGCTTCACACGCTGAGCCCAGTGGAAGAGTTACTGTAACTCTGATATACAGCTGTTACACACATGGCACTACGTATATGTAAGGGCCATTTCATCTGCAGCAGGAGCTGTTGATGTCATAGCCTCTTGGTCATGGATATTAGACTCCCCTTTACTAGCACTGTTAATAATACTGATTCCTCTTCATGCTAGATCTTTGATGTAAATTGTTCACGAGTATTCAATTGATTGAGCTTGATGAGGGAAATGTACACATGGTAACGGTGAAGCCATTGATTTGTGAAGTGATAGATAAAAATCATTTACCTGGAGTACCCATGGTAATTAATTGATATCGACTGAAGCTGACTATGAATGTTGATCCGATGTGAGGAGAGAAATGTGTACGCCTCTATGTGCCATTCAAGAAGCACGCCACATACATATGCAGATAACGTGTGTAATTGAAGGTTATTATCATAATGCACTCTACCTTGTGTATTATTCATATTCAAATGGCCAGGTTTGAGCTGAAATATTTCTCAACTCACAGCACTGATTGCAGATTGAGCGCGAGAGAATGGTGACCACTGATTTAAATTACACATATGAAGAGGCACAAAGAGCGCTTGTCTTCTGCTTCCATCGAGAAGTTCACACAATTTAAGCATCAAATTATCAAGTTCAATGTTTGATGTTCCACTATTGCTGTTAAGAGGACAATATGAGATCCACTTGTGCTTTGTTATAAAAATGGGATTCCAGTGTGTGCTAAACTCCCTGTATTATCTGCCGAGGCCCAGCGCTGGCAGCCGAGTCACTTTAATGATGAGATGGGAGAATGCCTGCGAACAGCTATTAGCCTTATTTAAGTTAAGAGAATAATAATGTGGCTCTTGGAGCAAGACGACTTTGTTTTAGTGTGGTACATGTCGTGCTCTGTGTATCCAGACTGGTGCAGTACATTTGCAGTGTTAAGAGAACAACCCCGGTGCTTCTAAGCTGAGGAACGCTTTTCTTGTCAGCTCTCTAAACACTACCCTACAGAGGTTGCCAACCCCATTAAAGAGTAAGTAGTATTTTTACTTCAAAGGACAAGGTATATTTTTATAAAGTACTGAAACAGACATTGCTGTAGGGTATTCAGTCAGTAACAGGGCGTTGCAACAAACAGAGAATAAATTATGTGGTATCCTGACCCCTTTAATCCAATCAGAAGTGAGAACTTAAGTTAAGAAGATGTTATAAGGAACTTGCATTTATGTAATCTTTATACAACATGGGTTTTGTTGTTTTACAGACATCTTTACCATCCTGAGATACTTAAGGCCATTGGTGTGTCTTTTAGCCTATTAATCTCTTATTGGCCAATTAAATATCGAGTCACTGGTCACCGACTGCAATCTATCACGAAACAAAGATTACAGCAACCTACTGCCATCTTGTTTTGTACCACCGAACTACATAAAGAAAGAACTATTTAAAGAATCTCTACCTTGTCATTTTAGTCCGTTCCTTTCTAGCCTTCTCACATTGCCAAATCACTTCCTTGACCATTCAGGGGCAAAGGTAGCCACACAAAGTTGACCTGCAGTGTTGTGATCTGCGGCCTGGCTACACCTCTTAGTTATATTTATTTCTCGATGAAATATCAGGAAGCTTGAACCTTGCCCTCAATGACCCTCCATTTGCCGCAATCACACTCTGCAAAGCACCCTGTAATTACAAGCACTATCTCCCATTCATCGGCGAACAGAATAAAAATGCCTGAATATGACTGTATCCTACCAGAGAGGACACTGTATACTCGGGTTTCATTTTAAATTAAATACCAGTAAAAGGTCACTGAATGATTATCTGCTATGGTGAAATAAATAAATGCACATTAGCGATTTTGATTCATTTAAGGAACAGTGGAGCTCCAGCACAATAATCACAGGAAACACGCTGATGTCGTTTTGTTGTTGAAATATGCTGCATTGATTTCATAGATCTGCTGACCTTAGTGGTTGAAGGACATGCAAAAATCAAATCATGGTTTAGCTTTTTTTCCTTGATTGAAAAGTCACTCAATTAAGGCCAATGATTTACAAAGTAGAGGTTGGAGGCAGCTCTACAATTCAATGTTTTCTGGCTAAGATAATGGACTTGGTATTGTGTTATGTTTTTTTTTTTTTTTTGTTTTGTTAAACAAGGATGAGTGTTCAGACAGCTGAAATGTAGGCAGATATCAGTTGAAAAACTTGAATCAGACAGAAGCTGCTTAAGATAGAGACAAAAGAGCAATGGAAAGACAAATAAAGCATTACACCAAAAGGAAAAAAGGTGCAGACAGAAAAACATAAAGCGTCACTGGGATTTGTCTATATGCGTTTCTGATTTGCTGAAATTCACAATCCTCCCGCTTCTTACCCACACCAGAAATTTATTCCCAGCATCTATAATTCCTTCTTATAGTTTTGTGCACTTCCCATTGTTTCTTATCAGTCAGTGCGAGTGCTTGCTAGTCTAATGTGGCGTTCTTTAACAAAATAACTCAGTTTAACTTTTTTTTCTGCTTCTTCTCCAGTTTCCATCTTCTCTGCTTTAATATTGGCTCATGGAGCAACTCAAAAATATGTACAATCAATGTAATGGTGTCTTTGTCCACACCTAAAAATACATCATCTAGATTTTTAATTGCGCTTGTGCACTTGCATTGCAAAGTCTCTTCCGGACAGATTCTTTCTCGTTTCCTCTCTTCTACCGCCTTTTTCCCTCTTGCCTCGGGGCGCTCGCAGACCTGCCTAAAGAAATCACCCCCGCATCACTGGAGACGTGCAGGCGCCCCCCTACTTGCTGCTAAAATATACTGCTCACCTTCCCTGTGTGCTGTTAGCCTGTCAGGTGAACAGGCACCTTCTCCTAGCTTCATTTTAAAGCAGCCAGATGAAATGGACACTTAAGCTTCAGTCAAAACAAAATTTGGAATCTAAACAAATGATGGAATTGGAAGGAGCACTGAATGGTGTGGTTTTGTGTTGTTTGCAAGAGTCCAGAGTTCCTCCATTACACAAAGCTCTATGCAGCTGTTCCAAAATGGCTGCTCTTGTGTTTCTGTTTGCCTGGTGAGGACTAGAGCAGGGAGGAAATATGTGCAGCTGCGGATGCATACGTATTAGGATTAGAGGGAGCGGCAGCACCGGGGCCTCTGTCATTAACAGACAGTTTTAATCAGGTTCAGTCTGTCCTGGGGCTCCACTGTTCGCCTCAGGAGCCTTCAATCCTAAGAGAGGGGAGTAAGAAGAGATAGAGAGAGATGGAGGACAAGAAAGAGTGATGTAAAAAGTGGATATAGGGAGAAGGAAAAAAGAAAGACAGGCCATACTGACTTTCGTTGAGAAAAAGAGGGTGGGGGAGGTAGCATGCAGAGCAAGCAGTGCTGGACGTGCATTTGCATCCACATGCTGTGTATATAAAGTAGTAGGCATGATGGCTGCTGTACTGCCACGCTCTTCATTAAACCGCCTCTATGTGCTATTGATTTTGCGCTGGCCAGGTGTCTGTGTATTCTTTAAATGTTAAGATGTCAGTGTTGGTAACTGGTGGCTCCATTAAAAGGCGGCCAGTGAGGCCACAGCCTTAGAGCTGCAGAAAGCACAAGCAGTGATGAATTATTAAGGAGAGGATGAGGTTGGGGGACATTTCCACCGTCGCCTCGCGAATGTCATCCCGCTCAGCCGGGAGACACACAGGCACAAGCTGGCTTGACAAAAATCGACAGTGACTTCCTCCTCCCCCACCCGGAACCGGTTTGATCCTGATTGCAGACACTGCAGCTGGCAATTTCCAGAATAATCTGCAGCTCCAGCCCTGGCCGCCCTACCCCCCACAGATCCGCCAGCTCTTCCCACCCCCACCCGCATTGTGCCCCGGCATCCTCCGCGGCCCTCCAGCAGCATCCACAACACGGACAGCAGCGAGGCCTTTGATTTGCTGAATCAGAGGATCCCATCTCTGCCGCTGTGTGTGTGTGTGAACATGGAGATGAGAGGCACACAGCCAAAACACCAAAACTAATGGAGCCTCTGATGGGGATAGGCCAACACCCATTTCATTCACATCATTCTACGGCCTTCACCCACAGCTGTACGATTGATGTAGCACTGATGCAGAGACACATCTGATGATATTAGATATGACAGTTAATCTAATGTCACATTTCTGCATAGTTATAACTTTAAAAACAAATTTGGTTTTAATGTTTAAGCAGCAATTACATGGTTGAGAACAAGTAGAGCAGTTTGTATTAAGATATTAATTTGGAATCAGTTATGTCTTTGACCTGATTCAACAGAAATGTCACTAGAGTCATTTGTCAGAGGCTCATTACAATGCATTTTCTTACAGGATGCACAGGGCATGAGGATCGATTGTGAATGCTGGTAAAGTTCTAGCTGACTTTAATAGGCTTTGTCACTCATCGTTGAGGAGTGGAAACTATGGCGTGAGGCTGTCCTCCCACATGCAGCTATGACAGAAATACTACAGCTTTTCCTCAGTTCTACACTTGATTACAAGTATTAAAAGAACACACAAACACAATCAAAGAATTATTAATCAAACTTCCTCTGGAATCTGCATCTCCAGCCTGGAACAATGCCCATCCTGCATCAATCAAAAATGACACAAATCTTCACACACACTGACAGTAGCCATTAATGGAGGGTTGAATACAGCAAGTCACCATTACTCCAGAAACAGAGAGTCATTTTCTCTCTATTTGAGTTACTAGGTCTGAGCACGGATAGACATAATAAGATGTAAATTGGCTCGAGGCTGATACAGGGATGGGTGCCTCACTTGGAGTAACTAATGTGCATTGTTTCTATGGATGTGGGTTCACCAAAAACATGACCAGGGCAGGTCCACACAGATCACTGTCAAAGCACTATTTTCTGTTCAGCATTTTGGACATGGGTAATTTTATTATTTGATTTAATTTGTTTTATTTATTGTTCTATTTTATATTATGAATCTTCATAATCCAGTCTCAGCATTGATAAAGTCAGTGCTTTACACTGTTTGAGGTTTATAATCACCTGACTTTAATGTTCACAAAAAGGTTGCAGACTTAATGCCAACTACTGAAAACAGGGACATTACATTTATACATTTGCACACATAGAAAAGTGTTTTTGTAATTACTTTACAGTTGTAACTCGGGCAATAATTGGCCTGGGTTTTGTGTTTTAAGAAAACTGAGATCTCAGCTATGGTGGAGGTAATGGTCCCCTCTTGTGGATTGGAAAGTTAACTCTTATAAGTATGTATGTCCTAAAACTCATAAAGCCACAGGTGTTGCAGATATCAGTTACATACTCAAGAAAAAGTGCTGTTGGTACAATAAGTAGTGGCAGCCTACATCTCAAAACCTTCTCTTAGATTGCAGGTCAATTTTATTTGACTTCATACCATAGACACAAGAATCCTGACTGAGATTATTCATTACAGATGAAGAACCTTTCCTGTTGACTGTGTGTACATTTGAAAGAGAGCAGTCTCTCATGTGACACTTTGTGGATACACTGTGTTGTAAATTAGTGCGTGTAAATGTATAATTTGTTTAGCCCAACTCCTCTCAGAGTCTGTTGGAACACTGCCAACGCTCAAGCTGAGTATATCTGAGCTTACTGCACTTGCCACCACTCATTGCTCACTCCTGCTCATCTTTCTGGCTACTCACGTCAATACACTACAACCTTCAAGCTCAAGGTTGCAACTTACCGCTCTGCTCTGCCTGCAACATGACAGGCTCACACCAGTCACTTGTGCAGCTTATGCAGCCTTCTCCTCTTTCAGTGACAGTAGTGAATATGGCCCACTCTGTGTTACTGTGTGGGCTCTACACTAATGTAATTGTGGCTCTGATACGGTGTATCTGTGCGGACTTGTGGTTGTACCGTAACCTAGATGGATGGAGAACAGCTACAGCGCTCGGTGTAGAAGTAATCAGCTGGAGTGCTGGCACGAGCAGAACAACACCTGCTGCTGAGGGGAGTAGCCAGCGCTAATTGCAGGAGAGTGATGGGGGCCGAGCCGCTGCAGACGCCACCAACAGTTCAGCCTAATGTAATTAGCCGCCATGTTCTCCTCCAGCAAAATTGTATTATGATTTTTACATTTAATTTAGCCCGCGCAAAATGAAACGGTATCAGAGAAGGGAGATAATGAGAGCAAACCGATATTGAAATCTGCACTGTGATGTGAGGCTATTAATGAGACAATGAAACACTGGGCTGACAACATGGTATACACTGGTGGAGCACTTTAATGGATGTCATTAGAAAGATTCTGCTGCAAGCCTGTAAGGTTGACAGCTAGAGCTTAGACGTTTTCTCTTCCAAACTCACTGCTCTTCATAGTAATTCACCAATATTGATCCCCAACTGGTTTCCTTTCTTCATTTTACTGATGGTAAAGCCCATCTGTTGGAGTGCATGCATACAGTTTTCTATTGACTCTCCTAAAAGCCCTCTTATCTTGTACAACATTTTAAATCAACAATTACTACTTACACAATTAAAGCTACTGTTTATCTTTCATTTGCATTGAAATTTTGAGGTTTAACTAGTATTTAAACACATCTCAATGAGCAGTCTGTGGTTTCTGGTTGGTAAAGCGATCACAGGATCTCAGCCCCATTAGAGCCAGCTTTTTAAGGCTTCAGTCATCCAGCTCATCTAAAGTAAAAAGCCTAGCCGAGAGAAAAGCTGCTGCAGTGTGACTTTGCTGCTCTTCTATGCTTTGATTCATTATTCAGCACCCGCGAAGTCGTCCTGCAATCCCACAGCAGCAGAGAAATGGGCGTATTCTCTCTCAAATATAAACTGAAGGAGAAGCTTGTACTTCTTGTAAATACGTAAAAAAAAAAATTGAATTGAATGTATAGGCACATAAAAAAAAATTGGGCTTGTGTGCTTTTGGTCTTTGTTTAAACATGGCCAGATGAACAGGAGTACAAAGAGCTGATGGGAGAAGTGCACACATACACTGCCCCCTTCTGCCCGCAGCACTGGCCTGCACGCTCTGTGGAAATGTCGCTCCTAATGACTCCATAATGACAGCGACTTATGTCCTTACCATAGTTGATTTGTTTCCTGGGTTTTAAGAGTAGATTATTTCCATGGAACAGACTTAGCGTAAGCCGTTCAGAAACCACAAGCACTGCACTTCAGTCCCTGGTTTGGGATTTTAGCCAGGTCTAATCAGATTAAAGCACTGTTTTACCCCCCTCTTCTCCTTTTTGAAACAACATGCCACGCTGCTCACCCGGTCCTGCTACATGAGCCTAAAAGAGAGGGCCAAAAACAAATTGCTTTTAGTGGAGGCTGACAAGCAGTTGTGTTGAGAAAATAAAAGGTTGTTTGGAGCAGATTAATTCTTCTTCGCAGAAAAGAGGCCGGCTGCATGGCTGCTCTGTGCATTCTTCCTTCAGTGACGGGACATGATAGCTTTTTTTGGGGAACTTCTAAGACGAGTGCATTGTTATAGACTTATCAATGGCATAAATACTTTCTGAAGGAGATATAAGCTAAATAAACAATTAATATCTATATCTACAACACAATATTTCACTGTAGTTATTTTACAGAGACATTAGTTGGTAGTATCCACATCCCAGAAAAGACAATTGTAAGAAAAAGAGACCAGCTTGCTCAACCGGTGAACACTAACCAACTAATAACAGTGATAATGCTCTCAACCCATCTCATATCAGCTGCCGCTCCCACAAACTGTGTCGAGCAAATATAATTTTAGAGACATTCTCTTCTCATTAGTTTCACAGTCACATTGCAAACTGAAGGGAAACAGCTGTGAAAATGTATTCTAGTGGCGAATAATGCTTCAGATGTCGTCTTAGGAGCTAGGGCTTCTTGTGTGTGGTTTATGGCAGAGCAGTGCTGACTTCTAACCTGTGAAGGGTGCTTGCTGGCCTGACCTGGATCCTTCAGCATGAATTAAGTGAACAATAGAAGAAGCAGCTGAATGATGGCTCCACGCGCCTTTGTGCCTCTGTTACAAAACCACTCCTAAAAGCGCGGCCTAGATGACATACACACTAGAAATTGATCACATTTACTCAGCCCCTGGGCCTTCCAAAAGCTGGATTTAAAGTAAAATGGCAAGTAGA
Organism: Perccottus glenii; assembly: GCA_024416835.2. Lineage (NCBI taxonomy): Eukaryota > Metazoa > Chordata > Actinopteri > Gobiiformes > Odontobutidae > Perccottus > Perccottus glenii. The sequence continues at coordinate 15,960,990 of CM044558.2, forward strand.
GAATGAAATAAAATCCCCTTTGCATTTTTAAAAGAGAATGGAACAAAAGTGATTGGCAGCAATGCCTTGGTCCAGGTCTATCTTGCAGACTTTGACACGCACTCATGCGGCAAATTTCATCAGCAGAAGCCCTATTGATTTTTAACCCTGGAAATATAGAAGCAGGGAAGTCGGGCACAGAGTTATCTGTAGATGTTGGTGTTGGTTATCTGTACGGTTCCTTGTCTCTCTGCCTTTTTCCTAGAGACGTGAGCATGAGCAGTGCTGTTTCAATTGTGTCACAATACGGCTAACACGGAGGCTGAGGTGTACAGACTGGATACTAGATTAAAAAGACAGAGTCTGGGTAAAGTGGGGGAGAAATTCAATATTTTCATTGTTTCCACTGAATACCGTACAATCAGAGTGTACAGTACATGCACTAACCTGACTGTTTAACTGATGCTTTGACTTCCATTCATAGGGCTTTCTGTCAAACCAGGTCACTGCATGCTCCAGAAACACAAATAAACAAATCCAAATGAAGGAGCTTTATAATGTGTCAGGAGCTGCCACTGTCCCAGCGCTCAGAAGCTTTAAGGCCCGCTCTCTTTCTGTGACAGACCCATCTCTGTGCCCCTATAATGGATCACATGGCCATTGAAGTGCATGGCACAGATCAGGAGGGACTCTGTTTTACTGTTTCAGAATGGGACTGGAAGCTGGAGGCACTGAGGTCTCTCTGCCATTCAACTAAAGGTGGACAACGGAGCTGGTCTGAGCTCTTTAGTCTCCTCACACAAGGCACGAGTCCCAGCTCTGAAAAGGGACAGAAACACTTAAAGCCACATGCTGTTTGGCCTGAAGCCTTTCATAAGGTTTAAATAAAGAAAGGAAGACATGACATCGAGGCTGAAGCGTATACGGTGGAAATTATACTCCGGGTGACCTTAAGGCACTGCTGTCTGGGTGCACACAGGGTCAAGGATAAGGATAGGTGTCCAGTTGTACAACCCCACTTCCAGACACAACTTCACCCATCTGCTTGAGGTCAGAGCCTGCTTTCCATCACAAATGCAAAGTAAGTGACATTTTGAGGGAGCATCAGAGGAACCAGCCCCTGCAAATAAAGAGGAGTGATTTCATAATAGAGCCCTATCAGACCGCCACGTGCCAGGGTTATCTGTATGACAAAGCAACTTTGCTATTGCATGCATTTTCATGAGTACACCAGGAGAGGTGGATGAAAGCGGAGTAAGCGGTTAGTGACCTGCAGGTCAGGGGGTAGAGGGCTGCAGCTGGTCACACCACCTCCTTATTGACTGATTCCACATCTTGCCCATTGTATTTGGCGTGTGTCCATTGTTCTGAAGAAACATTAAAATGCATAGACTCCTGTCAGCCATTTCACTGCTAGTTGACCTTATTAGTAAAAGGTGGATACATAAAACATGAAGTTAGGATCATTAGATATATCAAGTTCACTTAAAGCATTGCTGTGTTGTACTTTCTAAAGCTACAACAATTAATAAAACATAGTGTGTAAATTTGCTTTGAAATAAATCCTTGGTGTAGGTGAGAAAACACATTCAAGCAGAGGTATAAATGCCTCTATAAATTGGTTGTGCTCGATGGAATCTCCAGGCAGCCTATTGTAGGCCACCCTGCCCCCATCCTCCTCTCTATTTTTCCTCTCTGCACGGTTCTTTACCGAGCACACCCCGACACACCGCAGTGAGGAGCGGCAAAAGAGGAGAAGAAAAGGGAGCGGGAGGAGAGAAGAGGTGCTGATACACAGTAATTGAGGGCCAACCCTGTCACAGTTGACCTGCAGGAGACCAGGTATAAAGTGTATTCCATTTTCTCTCTGCTATCCTGGGACTGACAGCCTGCAGAGTCCCAGGTCTGACAGACGTAACTGAGGGCTGTCACCACAAACCGGGGTGCAGAGCATTTCAAACACCACATCTAAATGTCCAAACATCAGCAGCATAAGGGCCTTTGTGTTAAAGTCAATTTCATAGATACCCAAACAAGCTGCAATGCATCGCCTTGAAAATCTAGAGTGTCCTACTTTAATGTGTCTCCACTTCTGCTGCAAAGAACTACACAAAACATCACCAGAAGCGCATCTCAAAAAAAGAAATAGAAAAGCTGATTGACTGTCGGATAAAGAGAGTATATTTAGTCTCCCATTTCTATGCCTTTTGTGTTTTCCTGATTTGTTCTAATGTGGGAGCCTAATCCAGCAATAGCAGATTATGAGTATTAAATTAAAATTAAAATTGCAGGATTGTAATACTACATTTGCGGTAGAAATGCAAAAGAAGCAGCTTACAAAATATCTTCATAAATTGTATCTGTACTGCAATAAATGGACAAGTAATTTTAGCCAATTCCTATTAAAAAGTGAATGCTTCACACTGATGGGTTATTGATATTAGAAGATACAAAAGGACTTTTCACTCCATGCGACAAAATGTTTTTTCAACACTACGGGTGTTGTTTTATTAAATCAATATATTATTATGTTCATGTTTTACAGTCTTTAGCTGTTTAGTGAGTTCTCCTTCTCGGGTAGACTAAATTTGCTCCAAATCAGAAGATAAACGTTATTGTTGCTTTACAACCATGCATTTCATTCAAAATCACTTTCAGATTAATGTTTTTTTTACAAAAGCCTACTTAATCATCCAGAAACACTGCAAATGATTTATATTGCATTTACACAACATAGAACATGCACAGAGGAATACACCCTTCAAACAAAGGCCTCTTTGCAACATTTTGAGTCCACTTCTGTATATATGACCCTGTGAGTGTCCTCTCAATGACAATATGGCTGCCCCCATGAGCTGTAGCTAGACCGCCATAATGACACAGTGCACCCATATGCCCTTGAAATCAGCCCAACAGTGTAAGGCCGACCTGAGTATGCGTGTGTGTCCCATCTGCCCCTTCAACCAGGCAAGCAGCATGAGACTGACCTCTGACCCCTCGGATTAGGCCTGCACCATGTGCCAGTGAGCAGGGAAATGAGATTGACCTACGTGACTTGTGTGTGTGTTTATTACAGATATGTGACAGCATATAGGCTAACTCACGTGCAAATGAAATACTGCTAACACTGCTCACTTTCAAATCCACAAATCAATCGTGGACTGACCTAATGAGCATTAGGCAAATGTGTTGGTAGGAAGTTACCGAGTGAGTCCTTGCAGTGCATTAGTTAAAGTTCAACAATGTGTGTGTGTGTGTGTGTACATGTGCTACATTAATAGATTAATACAAGCATTCTCCAGTTTGTGATCTAATGCGGGTCTCAGGACAGACAGTCATCCTCCTGAGCTCTGACACAACCAATCATCGCAGAGCCAGCCTGATTGCCCTGGCAACCCCTGTCACCACATTGCTTTCTCTATGTGCCATCCAATCAGAGAACAGCACAGGCTTTCCAAGCCCCTCCCACAGGGTTGAGGAGGTGTTACCATCCATTGGTGCAGAGCCCGTTGCATGAGTGGATGCTCTAATCTGGATCCAGTAAAGAGAGGATCACTAATCCCAGATTATGGTTCTCTGGGATTAAGACTTGCTGATGCACAGGTTTGCACTCACCTCCAATCCCCAGACCTCTCAATCTGGGCCTGGCCTTGGGACCTCAAAACTCACTTCGACAAGTGCACTGCCTACAAATTAGGTTGTCTTGTTAAAGATGTCACAATGTTGATTTGGCCTATTTTCTGGCTGTTCAGAGTTAGTGTACACATGTAGAAAGTGATTTGCAGTACGGTGAATTGTTCATCCGCTGCTGGCAAAGGACAGCGGAAATGAAAGTTTCTCTCTGCCGCTGCTATCTGGCTTAGAGTAAGTGACGGGGACATCAGGGAGAGAAAACAAAGCAAAACAGACACTCCTCTATAGACCTCTGCACAACAGCAAATCACTGCATCACTGATACATACAACATGTCATACAGAGGAGAGTAGGGAACAGAGTAAAGCGCTCAGTGACTCAAAAAACTACATGAAAAACTTTTTCAGCATTTCTCCAATGAGTATTTTTTTAAACTTCTCAACAGGGATAAAATACCTCAATTCATAAAGCAGCAAAGTTTCATTTATAAGTGGCAGCTGGCAGGTTTTGAAACCCACATTGCATGGGTTTATCATGAGGCCACAAACTGAACATAATATTGGCAGAAAGACAAGTGGGAAACAAAAAGGGAGGAGGTGTCAGGGGGAAGAAATAACTGTTCAAATATTGTTCATTACAATAATTCATACATCACGCAGTGACGTGTAAATTAGGATCTCACAGTCAACACCCTCATAAATAATTAAGCTGAAATATTAATGATAAAATGTCATCGCAAGTGTAAAGCGTGTGATCAATTTGAGGTTAATGAGTCGTTTATCTTTTTCCTGTCCGTACTCTTCTTTAGCCACTATCATAGTGCACACAGTTTAGTGCTACAATGTGCAAGTGCACTGTAATCCCCTTTTTGGCGTAAGTGATTGTACAAAAAAGAGTGACACTAAAAAACAGTTGAATGTCTGCCGATTTGTTTTTTACTCTCAGAGTCATCTGTCTCCATGCTGACTCAGTGGCTGCACTTTGCTTGCCCGGGGCTATATCACTGTGTTTATTATTTGTGTCAATGACAATGATGCCTGTTTACACTGGACAGTATTTGTGTATTTCTCTGTTTTACTCGTTAGGCACTGTCCTTATTTTCTGAAGCTGATTAGTCTTGACCTGAGCAACCTAGTGCTGCTATATCCAATCAGCCTAATCACTCAAACTCTTGCCTTCCCCCACCTTCTTTGCACTAATGGGCTTTCCTTGCTCTGGTGACTTAGCACTTAAGAGCTAAGGGGTCGCTACTATGGAAAAAAACCACCACTCTTAAAGCATCTTGCTATTTCCAGATGCTGTCCTTCACTTTGTGGAGAAATAACCAGTGCCATTCGTAGTTACTCTTATTAACCCATAAGAGTAGTGTATAACCTAGTTGCCAGCATGCCTTTGTACAAATTTGCATCACCTCCCAAAGGGCAAGCAAATTAATGAATATTCACACTTAATCTATAGCCCACGGCATCCATGCATTATTCATTAGTTGTTGCTGTTTTTGTGGTAACACACACAAGTCTCAGTCCTTTCGTCACAAATCATAATTTAATTTTCCCCTCACTTCATTTTCTGCCATGTGCAAGTGATGAGTAGTCTTGTTAAAGGCATGCAGCAAATCAGTGCATGGAATCAGTCTGACAAATGTTTTTAGCACCCCACAGTTTTAATCTAACCACTAATGCAGAGCCTTGTCCTTAACTTAGAGATCCATGCTTCCTAATGCTTTTAACAACATTTCTAAGCTGAGATTGTGCCTCTGGTTCTCACTGGGTTTTCATGTCAGCAAGGACTGAGGCTGTCACTAAGCCGCAGAAGGCTCCGAGGCGGCAGTGGGGAAGACATCAGAGAGACAGGTGCCATCTTGAATCACGGCAGCCTGTCGACATGAAAAGTGGAGTTGGACTCTTGATATGGTTTGTCTGTGTGTGCCAAAGCCATTATATCAAAATGGAGTCAGAACCCATCCCTTACACATAACCTGGTTGGTCATTAGAATATACTGAATTACTCAACAGCAAAAATCCAAATAGAAAAACAGTGTTCACACCGCATTGTCCAGGCCTCAAAAGAACACTCTAAAAGGTTTGTGTATGAAGGAATGGGAGAGAGGTGACAGTTTAAAAGCCTTCCTTGACACTCAGCAAAGTGGGCCTACAGTCTTCCACACAATTGCACCACCAAGTCAAATTGCATTAGTGATGCACATGGTTTTACGGAAAAACACACACCATAGGGTGGAGATATAGCATATTGCACCAAGTCAATTTTGGGAAGACATCCCCTTTTACAGAGTAATTGTGCAGAACTACAACATTATCTTTCACAACAAATCTTTCTTGAGCTTAACTCTGAGCAATTGAATCTAAAAGCACATTGTAAAGCACATTGTAATAATTGTAAAAAAAATATTATTTTAACAGTCCATAAAATGTAATCTCGTTGAAAAACATACAACAATCCTTTATTTCAAGAATTGCCTTTTTGTTCCAAATAACAAATGAATACTATCAAACTGGTTTGAAATTTAGTTCAGGAGAAAGTGGAAGTTGCACATAGTGTACGCATTGGGAAAATAACTGCACTACTTTTTGGCCAAAGATGAATATTCAAAACCTTGAATTTGTTGTGAGAAAATAATTAGGAGTTTATTAGCATTTGTTTATTTGTTCATGCATAAAACCCCTTAATGAGAATGTATTAACAAGCTCTTTACTCGGGGAGGGTGGTTCTTAGTGTTAAGAATGCCTTTCTATCTTCTGATAAAAATCTAAAAAAACAAGAAGTGGTAAACAGCTAAATTAACTGCACTCGTCTAATGTGGCATGGCATGTCCTTAGCCAACCTCAGGAGGAGGGATTTGCTCCATGCATTGAAATGTAAAGAGGAGGAAAATACCAACTCGTGGTAATTATAACACATACAGTGGCTTGACATTTAGGGCACAGTGTAGAGAGGGGAGATAGTTGGCCTTATCAGAAGCTATAATGAAAGGTCAATGGCCTCCTCAGTGTTTACCTCCAATCATGGTCTGAAGGTGCTTCTTCAGTATCTATTGAAGTGGTCTGGCTGAGGAGGACAGGTGCGACAAACATGACCCGGCTTGAAATTGAAAATAGCTGTAAGAAAATCAATGACTTGAATATGTATTACATTATATTATCAGAGGGCAATGTGACTATGAAGAAACAAGTCAAAACTTATCAGAAAAGATTACTCAGAATTCACACTGGACCATGACTGCACCTTTTTTCAACCAAGATTATGCTGTCACTTCAATTAGCTTATGTAAAAACTGAAGTGTACGTATCCTTCTCCCGCTCCCCTCTCTATCTTTTCAGTTCCGTTTCAGTCAGTGGAAGCAAAAAGCTGCATTGGTAAATAGGTCAGAGAGCTTTTCCACCCCCCAATGGTTTCAGGCCTAGCTTGGCAAATTGAACATAATTAAAGCCCAAGGCAAAGGTTGCACTTTCCTTGAAATAGCGGGGAGGAGCAGAGCACGAGGTAGGCTATAACTTGCTACGGGAGGAGATGCGCTGCCATGCTCGTTCAGTTACAGCACGCATGGACACCACGAGCCACAGCCCTGGCAGGAGGAGGGGCTGTGGAGGGGAGGCAGCCATTACAGAGACAGGAAACTCGGTGGATGCCTTCAGACCTGACCTCTATGACAATTATACTGGTGGATATCTTTAAATCCTTTTAACACTCATTTATTGTTATATTGATACTATGTTACTATAATATTATATTGATGATGCTATACCATTAATATTGTGTTTAGTGAAATGTTACGAGTCGAGTCACCCAGCCTCCTCTGCGCCAAATGCCTCACCTTGACAATTTAACATGGTTAGTCTACAGCAGGTTGGCAGTGTATTAAGGGTCAGCCTTGTTTTGCACCACAGAACCAGCTCCATTAATGAGCCTTGATAAAGCGCCTAGACCCCCCGCTGAAACTCAATATCTTCAGCTAGCATCACCTCATCACATTAGCGTTCTCATTTGCTTGGCCATTAGCTTCCGCATTAGAACCAACGCCATGATAACTGCCTGGGTCCTTGCCGAGAGAGGCTCCACGATGATGAGAAAAGAACGGACGGAGGCTTAGTTTTCTTCACAAAATGTTGGGGTTATCAGCTGAACAGAAATGCTCAAGTACACAATGAAAATGTTGAAAAATATGTCTTAACACTCAAATGCATTCATTTTGACATACCTATCAAACCTGCACAATATTCTATTATAAAAATAAAACAAAACATATCTCTTTAATTACAGTGTGGGAGTTTTACGCAGCCTGAAACACTCCATTATGAACACTGATCTGAATGCAATTAGTGAAAAAGTAGTGACTTGATTTTTTGGTTATCTAATGTGTGCAAAAATAATCACTTCCCACATGTTTAAAATGTCAAAACAGCTTCTTATCAGAACACTGAATGTATAGTACATTCAATTTTTGAGTTTCTATCTTGAGAGGTACCTGTGCTTACAAAATCACATGCAGCAGTACCACCCCAGGCACATGGGGTACCACACAGGCACCAACCCACAGCATAGAGGCCCATGGTGGTCTCCACCAATGCACAATATATGGTAAAAGATTTAACATGGGGACACAGCTTGGGACAACCCAAGTCAAACCTTTATCAGAATGTCAGAACGGGAGAAGAGTGTAGGAGACAAAAATACTGTAGCGGCGGTCCCTCAGTGCTGGCGGCTCAGCTGGCCTCAACAGTCCCAGTCCCTTCAGCCTCATAAGACTAATGGCAGAAAATCACAACCAGGGGGGTATGCTACTCTAAAGGGCCTCTGAGACCTGATTAATATGCAGCTTTTGTGAGGAACGCAGTCATAAATACATGCTCTGAAATGTGTGTTGCCTGTACGGCACACAACAGCCTGAACAAAAGCATTCAGAGCACACTCACAGTAATCTTGTAGATCTGATATCAGAAGCTGTACAGGAAGGCAGAAAGACCGCAGCTGAATGTGCATCACCACAAAGCCCCCGCATAGAACCAGGGCTATAAAAACTGCCAGCTGATTGTTCCCTGGCTGTACAGTTGAGTAGGAAACAGGTACTGCAGGCCATACATGAATGTGCTGTGCAGGCGTTTTCACCATCTCCTCTCTCTAGATATATATGGCTTCCCTTCCCCCCACCATCATACTGTATCCCCTTTACCCCACCCCCACCACACGGGACTATGGAGCAACCAGAGAGAAATTAATTGAAATTTAAATCCTGACACAGGATTAACTAAATAGGTGAGTTCTAGTTGTCACATAATCAGGACTAGTGTACAGTTTGACTTTCATCAAATGGGGCTGACAGTGACCAGGGATAATGACGGCAAAAAAGAAGCCAGCTGCTGGACCCCCCCACCTCTCTCCATCCCTCCCCCAGCTTTAGCATCTCTCTATCCATTCCTTGCCTTCCCAGTACATTTGGCCAACAAGCTTCTGCCACATCCAGGAGATCTCAGCAGAGATAAAAAAAAATACAAAAATAAAATTACATTTGGCAAACACCTTCCCCCTGCACACTTGATATAGGATCAGAAAAGCACTGGCTGGAGATGTCTCTATTATACAACCACATTGTTCATACAATCACTTACAAAAATGCCTCTGGCAAATAGTAAGAAGATAATATGTACCATAACTGTTCCATGGTATTTAGTTTTCTTGGAGACAGCAAAGAATACAATAGTGAAGTAAAGTGGGTCAAGCAGATGAGAGACAAGTGCATGTCAGAAGATTTTTCTTTCATTTAGAAAATGTGATGAAGATAAGGCTATACAGTGCTCCTGACTCCCTATTACTATTGGCCAAATGCAAAAAACTAAATTAAATCTAGCCTCACAGCACATAAATGTGTAGATATATTGTATGAAAATGATTTTCTGGTCTCGCTATAGCAAAATGCTACCGCTAATGACAAGTGACCACTTTTCTCTACAATTTCATTTTGTGTGAATAGTTGAATAAAATGCTGTGTGAACAGTTGTGTCAGAGACAGAGTGGGTTGTTAGCTGTCCAGTGGATAATATAGCTTGGGCTGATGCCCAGTCAGGTTGACCTCAGTGTGTTGGCTCGCAATGTCATTACCACCTGCCATACACATATCTCTGACATCCACTGCACGTCTGTATTTTTCACATTTCATGGCATGATTCTTAATGTTTTCAGACTGTGTGGATATAAAGTCAATGTCCTGATATTTCAGAGAAAATAGGGCTGCATACTTGGACAGATTTTCACATCTGATGATACAGCACAGAGGGCCACAGGCGTGTGGAGCAGGATACCTGGACAGATGGCAGGAACTCATCCCATCGGAGTCATCATCAGAGCTCTGCCTGAGAGAAAGAGAAACACAGAAATGTTTCGACTGCCACACACAAAGACACGTGTCCAATATTTGTCTGTTTAAAATGTTTTGACCAGCAGCATTGTTTTGTTTTGAAAAATGTATTGCAGCACTCTCAGGTAAAACTCAGGTATAATAAGCACATCTGACTTGAACATACAATGATTATATTGCTTACAGTGATTGATAAATCAACACACACAGCCCAAGGCAGTGTTTATTACTATCAGCTTGAACTCTGACATCATTTATTCAACCCTTTTATAATTGATTTGTGTTCAATCAGATGTGTTTCTGTGGCAGAGACTGGAGGCTGTTGCAAAGCGGTGTGTGCTGTCTGGTTCAACCTGCCTCTGAATTGCTCCATTAAAAAGAGGAGCAATGGACAGAGAGGCTAACAGACTACCCAAACCCACTCCTCCAGTCTAAATCACATTTCAAAGCAAAGAAGAGTCTATTACAGGAAATTAGAAAGGCCTTGGATCTCAATAAGCCTATCCTTCAATTTTATTGAGTCGTCTCAGTAGCCCTTGGTGTATTGTGTGTGCTTGTCGATAGCAATTCATCTACATGTGTTGTGTTGACAAACACCGTCAAGCGCATGCATTCATCTCCCCAATTTTTCTCGTTTAAATGCACATACAAACACACCCCAGGGAACAGTAGCAAGGAAAACGTAGGAAATATTTTTAGGTTTATGTTGTCGTTTAGACAATCTGTTCCAGACATAAATTCAACCACAAAAGAGGAGCATTCCCTTAGTGGTATGTATGGTATATGTAGAGCTGTGTGATTATAAAACAGTGACAGAAACCTTCAGAAATGCAAATGCTTCAGGAGATACACACCTTTGCAGTTTGAGGTGTCTTATTTTGAAGGGAACTGAATGAGTGCATGTCAATGATTGTTATTTTTATTTGATAACCTGTTAAATAAAACCACAAAATAATAAATAATAATAACAATAATAATGACAGTATTAAGGCAGTTTGTTGGCACGTTTTGACTCATTCACATCATAAATAAATCTCCACTTTAAACTATCTTAACTTCCTCCAAAGGTCTACCCAGCTCCCATAAACCCACTGTCCACCTCCTGCATAGGCCCACAACATTGTGTCAGATAAGTCTGTGGTGACAAATTAATAATGCAACTGTAAATTTAAATTAAATAAACATTAGAGGCCTACTTAATTAATGAAACCTCTTCTGCAATTTGTCAGAGTCAGGAGTGTGAACCCCTTTGATGTTGGTATGAATATTCCTTTTTAGAAAATGAGCCCCTTGCACCACTTGTGCATAGTGTGACATGAGCCTTTCCCCAGTCACGCTTCAGCCTGGATTTGTGCAGTGCTTATCAAGAGTGTACAGATTAAAATCATTTACTGCGCAGGGAGGACAATGAGATGCCATAAAATGAATGTAGGGAAACATCATGAAAAATAGCAGAGGGAATATCTAATGAATCTAATCTACATGCAAGCGACCTGATAAAAAGCTTGAGCAATTTCAAGGCCCATATATCAAACAGTACATGACATTAACATCAAATCAATATGTGCAAGGACCACACCCATGAGCAATAAAACGTAGTGTTAATACCCAGTAAAGAAACAGAGAGAAATAATACAGGGAAATATAAAAGAACTCACCATCATCACATGAGATGAGTATCTGACCTGTCAGAACTGCTGTTCATGACCCAATTTCACACAGATCCATAATTCAGAGGCGAGCAATACCACTTACAAACTGCCATAAAAATATTCATCAAAACATGTTAGTGAAACTCTTGAAACAGAGCTACAGCCTCTGATTTCAACATTACAGCTACTTCATTATTTAAAGGCATCACTGACCTAAATAAGTCAAGATGATCAATATATGGCCCGGGTCAATAAAGTTTAAAAGATTTAGATTCAGATAAAAACTTGACTCATTAACCATTTCTGAAATAAGACTGATAAATAACTATAAGTAATATTTTACAAATTTTCCACAAGCAACATTGAGATAAAAAGAATAAATTGGAGACGGTAATGTGATGTAAAATAATAGTATTAATATTAATTATTGTGCTGTTCATTTAAAGGCAATCAACCCATTGCCACAACAATTTTAACACTTACAATAATCAGATTTATGTGACACACAAAATATGTAAACAACCAAATTAATAAATTAACCTTGATAAATTCTTCCAATCTAATAGTTTGTACCAACTCAAAAAGCCAGTTTATTTATTTATCAAAACCAGGTTACACACAGAGCTGAGGACTGAGTAAAGCTCAAGGTATGAAAGAGACAGAATAGGGAAGGTGGAAATCTCCCCCATTCCTTATTTGGGACAGCTGAAATAGGCCAGAGGCTGCATCCTCCTATCACAGGAGCCTGGGAAGCCTGGGAGACTGTAGCAGAGCAGAAAGTGAGGAGGTGGAGGGATGAGGGCGGTGTGTGTGTGTGTGTGTGTGTGTGTGTGTGTGTGTGTGTGTGTGTGTGTGTGTGTGTGTGTGTGTGTGTGTGTGTGGTGGGGGGGTCAGCAGAGCCTTAAGTGTGCTATCATAGGCGTCTCTTGTGCATGCCTGCTTTATTTGCAGTAGTCAGGTTAATGAGTCCACCAGCCCACTTGATGTTGAGAGCCCTGCCACAAAGAGCTGCCTCATTAGAGCGAGCCTGGCACACTGCTCTGAGACAAAGGGACATTCATACTACTGAATGCCTTCACGGTCCTCAATGCTGCCAGCCTGCCGGCACCAACGCCATGGCATTGCCCCCTGCACACGTCCTGGCACCTGGCCAGCCACAGTGCAACCTCAGCCCGGCTGGCTGGTCAAAGCTGCAGAGCTGCACGTCTTAAGGGGAGGGCAGTCTTCAATGTGTCTGCTAGGGGTGGGGGTGTGGGTAGGTGGGTGGGTGGGGTCAAATCAGTGGACATGCTGAATTATCAATAACTCTGATCAGCTCCTCCTGCAGAGATGTGTGTGACTGAGCTCCTCACCTTATCTCTGCATTTATCACAGGGCTTGACTCAAAATTTTTCACTTTGTCTATGAAACAACCAGCTTTACACAATACATAAAGTCAAGTCTGGTAGAAACACTGCAGGAGTCATTCTTATGATCGATACATTGCTGCTTTATCATATGTCCATCGCTGTATTTTCATGGGTTATGTCTACAAGCTACAATGTGTACATTTCAATGTGTGAATAATATTTTCTTCATCTTCAATTTATAAATATAATCACACAAACACATTATTATTTCTCATATCATTATAATTGTGGTAAGGAGTTCCACTGCACTTTGGTCTTTCAACGCATATCTTAGTCACTGTTCATAAATTCTACAAATAGACTCAGATCAGATTGTACATCACACATAAACACAGAAAATACTGTACATGTGAACTTAAAGATACAAGCGAGACCATGAACAAACAGCCATCTTTCATGACAGATCTACTGGAAAAGCTCCAGTTCACCACTTCGATGAAAAAAAAAACAAATTTCTCTTAAGGCTTGGGGTCAGGAGTTAAATATTTTCTGCATAGGCAATCCGCTCTTTCCGCCACACTATTTATAGCGCAGGCAGAAACAGCTGAGCTGACTGCAGTGATGTCACTTGCGCTGATGGAATGCTTTGTTCCACAGCGTGTGCGCATGCCTCCTGGGTCTGTGCGAGCTGCAAGGGAAAGCTCGATGCAGGAGCCAAGATGGCTGACTGTTGCCCCATTTTCCAGAGCAAAAATCGTCATTGTCTCCTTGATGAAGGCAGGGCTTCAAATACAGGACATATTATTATAGGTTCCTCTATTAAAGTCTTTGTGCTAAAGTCATGAAAAGTATTAGTATCTGTAAAATCCATTTAACCTGAATTCTCGTGCCAAAGAGCTGTGGCATCAGAATAACACTGCAGCACAAAAGAAGAAATAACATGTGAGGTCTTAATGCTTTTAACTGTTACAGCTCTATGCATAACGTGCATACAGCTGATGCGTTGAAGAAGTACTATACCCATATATATTTTTAGTAAGTCTTTGGGCTTCTTTCAGTGTCCCTAAAAGAGCATGGTTGCCTGGCAACCATTATTGTTGCCATGGAGATTCATGTGTTGGCAGCTGCTGCAATCAGCATTAACTCAAGGCACATATTCTCATTCCGATAGTCAGACTATGGGAAGGCAACTAGGACACACAGTCAGAGAGGGATAGTAATCAGGGTGAAACATATGCTCATCCATTACTCACTGCATTAATACAATTATATCAAAGCAAATTTATGACCATGCTTTGCTGCAATGATCACATTGCAGACAGACACATAAAATTCTGCCTCATAACAGATTCCCACTTTCATTTAATAAATGGAACCCAGCTTTAATAAAATTTGAAACAATGGTATTACACTTCTGACAGAAACATATCTGTTGGACAAATGCCTCAACTAGATAAAATAAACACTTTTTCTGTATACATGAAATTATGTGAAAACATGTGATTTTCAACTAAACAAAAAATGGCTCTGTTGTAAAATGCAACTCCATGATACACAAAAATCACACATTTATAAATTAATAAATATAAAATCACATGAAATGTAAATGTTTTTTGACACAGGAATGATTACAATACAATTGACATAATGCTCACTCTGCCAGCTGAAGATGTTTTCATTTTGACCTGTTGGTGGATAAGTGATATTTACCTCTTTCCATTCTTCATGCGGGAATGCGTCCATGTCCACTGGAACAATTGTAACCCTGTTGTGAGTAGACACACACAGAGATCATAATAGCAGTTATTTCCACTCTGGGCCTAGCCCTCTCTGTCACTTTGCTGTAGACATCACAAAGCTATGTAGGGATAAAGAGCTAGAGAAAAACAATAACAGACCCATTGACCTCCATTTCAGAAAACCTTAGGGGTATGGGAGAAATCCACTTACAAGTATGGAACAGACCTGCTGATTGGGCCTCAATAGTCAAGCTATTAGAGAAAACAGAAAGGTCCTGAGTAGAGGTCCTGATTTCTGACCAGGAAAGTTTTTGTGAATAATGCAGATCACAGAAAAGCATATTGTTATCAACTTATTACAACTGGACAATTAAAACCTGTGTTCTATAAACTTCTCAAACTCCAGCTTTATAACGTTCTGAAATTACATCAATATTATTTGAACACATGGGAAACCGTGCCTACAATAAAAGAATCACTTTGTTTAAGAGTTTTTTAGGCAGTTTAAGAGCCACTCGGCACATCCTCCTGCTACAAATCAAGACACTATAGCACTTGTTTTAAATTTGTGTGAAAGCCAGGGGTTTTCCTGTGTGCACTTTATCCCTAGTAAAACACAAAGCCTAGGTTAATGATTGGGTACATTTTTCTCTTTTGCAGTTTTAATTGCCCTACACAAGAGAAACATGGCTGTGGGAGTCAGAAGTGGTGATCTCTGTGGCATAAGCATAAGAATGGGAGCTCACCTTGCTTTCTGTGGATGCTGCTGGTTGACATTTAACATCACAGAGAGAGGGGAGGTGGGGAGAGCCAGGTGCCCTACATGGACATTTGACCCCCTGCTAATGTCAGAGGGGCAAGGTCCCGCACATTCATCCTGGCTTCACTCACACAAGGGCACACAGTACAAAGTATCCCTCTTTATAACTGCAGACTGGCTTCAGTGACTGAGGATAGAAGCCGTATATCATCAACATCCATATCGCACAATGATTTTACAGTAAGAATTATTTTACAAATATCATATCATGAGTGTATGTAAGCAATCTACCTAAATCACACTGTACAATGTATAATGTATAATGCAACAGTAATTGAATCAACATTCGCTTTCTCCTGAGTGGGGAGTGTACATTTAGAGGACGCTACAATCACAGCCAGCAGGCCTGTAACCCAGTGCAGATGACCTGGTTCTGCTTGCACGCAACCATGAAATAACAACTGCTGTTTGGTGTTTGATGTTAACTCGGGGAGCGTTCTGTCCCTGCTCAAGTCAAGCAGGCATATGTTAGCGAAAAAATAAAAATATACATTTGGAAATGAGCTTGTGTCCCAAAACAAAAGGAGCTAATGATTTATTCCTTTTTTTCCCCCTGCAATTTAGCATTAGTATATCAGTGAAGCCCACATACAGTAATCACTTGTAAAGAAGCTTACACGCTTGCAGCTGATGGGTTTCATGAAAAGCTTTGTTTTGGATTTATGTGAGCAAATGCGTTTGAATAAAAAAAGGCTTTCTTACAGCTTTTGTTGAAAATAACCTATTGGAGCTAGATGTAATATTAATGCTGTAGTGTCTGGACATGGTTCCCATGGCAACCTCCCTTATGTTTAGCCATATAGAAAAATAATGTTTATTCCTTGGAGTCAAGCAACACTGTATCAGATTTATTTTACAAATGGCTATATTTACAAAAACAAGAGCAGACATGGACTTCATTAAAATAAAAATGAGAGCTATTTATTTAAAAGCTTTGATGCAATTATTTAAAGGAAGTTGTCACAAATGTAGGCTAGATATCAATTAAAATGTTGCACTGAATGAAGGAATCATTTAAACATTAGCATTAGGCAAATTTTCAGTAGCTAAACAACTGTGTGAAAGCAGACTTTGTTGCAGACTATTGCAGACAGCTTCACCTGTCTGTGCTGTTGCTGATGTAATATTAGAAGAAGTCACTGTGCACTGCTGAATAAATGAATTTCAACATTGAAATGCTCTGAATGATTGTCAGACTATGGATTTAGAAAATGTCTACAACTTGTATAAAGCACAATAAATGTGTTGTAATTAGCAGCACATTGCTCACTTTTAAAGCTGAAAAGTATCGTTTTAGCCCAAATCTTGTGTATTTTTATTAATTTATTAGAGTTGAATTATAATACATCAATCAAAAATGTAGTACTCATTTAACACTGAAACACATTTCCCTCAAGTCAATTTTCAAATAAGTCAAATGACAATGCTACAGACTGAAAGATGCATGTAAGGTTAGTGAACATCCGAAGGAAAAGCACATCGTTATTTAGGCTGCTGCTCGACTGAAGAGGCCTGGAGCTGGATGATGCAAAAAAAAAAAAAAAAACGAGAGGGTATTCGGTTTTAAGCTTTACTAAACCTGATGCAACAACGTTTAGAGAAGCAGAGCCTGCATCTTCTTGACAGGACACATTTTACACATTGATTCAGTTCCATATTCGCTCCACATTTTCCTTTAAAAGAACCACGTCGATTGTGAACACCGGCCAAGAACAACAACAACAAGCCCCCCTTAATTTGATTTTGTCGAAGGGTTACAATTATTCAACATCTAATGTAAATAAAAAGCGGCACGTTCTTAATAAGGGCTAGTTTATAGTCCAACAAGAAAAAGTAATGTTTCCATCCGATGGCCATTTATTGGAACGCGTTTTTTTTTTGTCCTTGCAGTCCTCAAGTGTGGAGAACAAAATGTCAAAGCCTTACACAGATCCTTTTTCGCGCGTATTGGAGACATTTCCAGCGGGTGACAAAGATGGACGCTTTCAGAAATCCCAATTCACTCTCAAAACTTTCCCGTGCGCCTCCCTCAGCCTACAGAAGACTCCCAAACTTTACAAACTCTGTGTGACCAAATGAAGGAATTTGCTGCAGCTAGGAGTTAGTCCCCCCCCTATCCTTTTCGCCCCCCTTTGAGGCCCATAGCTGCCTCTTGATTAATAAATGTTGTTTTAAAAAAGTGCGGGACAA
The DNA here is from genome assembly GCA_024416835.2 of Perccottus glenii. NCBI lineage: Eukaryota > Metazoa > Chordata > Actinopteri > Gobiiformes > Odontobutidae > Perccottus > Perccottus glenii. Next base: position 15,978,722 of record CM044558.2, read on the forward strand.
AAGGGGGCTAACCTGTGACCTTTAGGAACCCCGACATTCATTGTGAGGCTCTGTGAAAGGGGCTTTAAGACGAAGACCCCCGCGCTACTGACCCACACACATCCCCAGAGCCAGTGCCATTCATGCACGCACCGCTGCATGTCGCCCCGCAGCTTCCATTGTTTCAGCGGGAACAATGGCTTTTCCCCTCTTCTCTCCCAGTCAAACCTGCTCTGTGTGCGTATAGCCTGACGCAAGCCCCGGCAGACCTCGCCTTCAAACCTTCTTAAATAAAAATAAAATCAAAATGTTGACAAAACGTTAACCCTGTTAGTGGTGCTGTTCAGCGACATTGCATCACGCCCGGGTTGCGTCACGGCACTCACTCGCTTCTTGCAGTCGTCAAAGGCCAACGCAGTAATTGAGTGAAACAACGGGAAAAAAACTTCAAGAAAATAAGCAATTTACAGCACTAGTGTTAACTGTGTTAATCTGGAGGTGGGCTAATGGCAGGCCTTTCCGCGGGGTTAGCGAGGTTACTCTAATGACATCATCCACGGGGCCCAGGTTTCGATTGGATCTTTGACTCGGAGTCAGCCACGGCAGGAAGTGAAGGGGATACAAACAGAGTGTGCAGGACCTCCACTACCTTCAATCAATTATATTGCTAGAACGCTGAATGGCTACCCAGAATTCACTTTACCATTTGGGGAATAAACAGTGCTGACAAAAAAGGCAAATTGTAAAGAGAATATTCTATTTCTCTACTGCGTTGGTGTTCGTGTTTCAAACAGGATTCTTATTACTGTGTCTTTTGTAAATGTTGGTGTAAAACTGTCGAGGTTTATTTGAGCAGCCATTTACTTGCTCTAACATAGCCTCCACGCTATAGAACTGAGTTGCAATTTAGCGGCTTGATGCGTGAAACAGCAACGCACTAATGGACCTTCAAGACAAACGACAATAAACATGATTAATTATGGACGACTCTTTACTGCTCCTAACGCAGCTTCAGTACATTATTCCATCGTGCACGGTTAAATAAACTGTTGGGGACCGAAGGCCTCAGTGAATGGCGCGTAACACCAGTACATAACAACTAGCCTATGTTATAGTGACATTAAATATTAGACACTGGATGTTCCGGAGCGCGCATATATTCTGTGTCAGTGGCAGTGTGAACGCGCATTTGGTATGTATAAACTGCGCGCGTGCATGTGAAGAGAGAGAGAGGGGCAAAAGGGAGAGTGAGGCTTTACTCATTGTAATGCACACAACGACCTGCCCTCTTTTGGAAAAAAGCGAGAAAGCGCAGCCATGCTTTGCAGAGGCTACTGCATCGCTCTCACTGCGACCAGCTTCCACCAAACTGACCGCTGTCCGCCGTCATATCGACTCCAACCAGGAATACAAGCGTCTACAGGCGCCAAGTGAGCACCTGCAGTGCGGTTGTAAGCCTAAATGATCTGTAAACGCCGGCCACGGATACATTTGAGCAGGGCAGTGTGGAGGGATTGGTATGGCGTGGACACTGTCATGGTGAGTATCTGTGCTTTAAGATCAAGGCTTTGATCCTTAGATTATGTGTCAAACACATTGTAAACGCGTGAAGTCTAGCATGTTTGGGGGTTTAAGTGGTTCACCCACAGAGGAAAAGGGTCCTCCGCGCTGCACACTGCGTGCACTTGCCATTGTTACCGCGGGCTAACAAAAAGCCAATAGGAAGCATCCCTGAAACGGTGACGGGCGAACATACCGCTTCTTCATGTCGACGTTGATGAAATCAATGAGAAAGACACCACGATTTTTATCTCTACCAGGCTCACTGTTTGTTCACTGCGTGCAGCCTAAGGACAATAGGGGTCCGACGGTGGCGAGATAGAGCCAACCGTAATATGATTATGTGCCGCTAGCAATCCCAAATCATGGCAAACGCAAGTCGCGCGATTTTCGGGAGATGAAATCGTTTCCGTCTAAAATGGCGAACCCCTTTGTTTCTCCATCCCTCTCTTTTCCTCTCTAGCGACCGGGAAACGCGGTGCAATGACCACATCTACGAGTCTGTGTGTCTTTGGAGGGCGACAGTTCATTTCTTCCAAGGGATAACCGCTGAAATGACAAATAGATAAGAGTCATTTAAAGGGGTCTCTGTTTATGGTGCGTTTAGGGGCTCAAGCTCATCTGTCAAACTGAATCAGGTGCAGGACTTGAGTACGACAGGGAGGGCTTTATGGTAATCTCTGTCATTTAACGAGAGATATAACTGCCATATTCATCAAGCCAATATTAGGTGTTTATCTTAAATACTATTGTCTTCAAAGAGGGTTATCATTTGTACATCTCCTGCACACCCCATCGCACTGGCTCTGCATATCCATATTATATAACAGGGCTCTGTAGCAAAGAGCAGCTCTTCACCAAAGCTCGAGATTTCACAGCATTTCACAAGAAGACAACACTTGACATTTCTCTCGTCGCTCCGCACTAAACACTGTTTGTCCATACACTCCCATCAAACAGCAGGTTCAGATGACTCCAGCATCCCTCCCTCATCACTCTCTGCGCGAGTGCGTGCTGCAGAGTGTGCACGAGCGTGAGCCTGTCAATGTACGCGTGAGTGACTGAGTGAGTGTGAGTGTGTCACGTGTGTTCTGGTTTTCGGGATAGTGCGTGTTGCATAACAGTTCGCAGCCAATGCCAGATTTGGGGCTTCACAATTTGCGGGACCATTGGTGGCACTTCCTCCGCCGGCCCAGATACACACAGTCCATATATGGACACTCAGTCACACAGTGTCATGTTAATACAGTGCAGCCCTGTCCCCGTTAACTTGTCTCACACTAAACGTTAATACCCCAGATCTAAAGTCGTCGATTTCCCTCCTAGTTTCAAGGACACGGGATGGTACTTAGGAGGACGCTGGGAAATATAGGGGAACATCTGTTTGGCCGGTGACGTCAGCCCCCCTCCTCCTCCTCCACCCCCCCGCGTCCCAATCCTCTTGTGCTGAAGGCAGATGCTTCATTTGTTTGACTGGAGCTCGATTAATCCCAAAGTCAGAGGAAAAGACCGGACGGAGAGAGATCAGTTCCATTCAGGCAGCGTCTTTGCAGCGGGGGAGACGCGCGCCAAGACGCACGTATCCATAGAGTACACTGCTGAGTTCAGGACACCCGCAGTTACAGTTCCGCTGTTGCAGTTGTAACTGTAATTTGTGGCTGTTTGACGTGGGATCTGCGTATGTGCTGGGGCGTTATGTCATCGGGAAAATCAATAGTTTGGAAGCGGACAGTGACTTTTTGTCAAATGGACGCCAAGTCTTTTTGAACTGGTCCAATGGAAATATAGGGCACTGTAATCTGTTTTTAATGAAGTGACGCATTTTGTGCTTTCTTTTTTTCTAGGTGCATTGTGGGATAAAGAGGACTCTTATGCTTGACACGGTGGAAAAATCATCCAACTAGAGGACATCTACGGAGTCATTTTTGTTCCAAAGCGGCCTGGGATCCAATATTTTCCCAACGGCGACGTGCAGTATTTTGCGTTAAAGCGAGTACTGTTGCCACTGCATTGATTTACTTTTGTACAATATCCTAGGCCAGCTCTTCAATCGGACAGGATACTGTATGTCTTTGGACCTGAATGGGATTGTGGATATTTGTATTTTTGGCCGTACCGCTTTAGGCCCCAGCGCTGCACAGTAATGTCTCTTTTATTCCTAGCATCATTGTATAGAAGCTGTCTCCTGGAAATTTTCACACACAGACCGCGGGTTGTGTCTCTCCGTGTTCACAGCGGACCTTGATTTAATGTCTTACAATTAAGGCACGCGGTGAATGCCAAGAGATGATCCCTCTCACCTTCCGTCTGCTCTGATTTCTATGTAAACGGTTTCCATCGTGTCATGTATGTGCTTTCAATTTGACCAAATAAAGTAACTACACCAGTCTCTTGCTAAGCCCTCTTCTTATGACAAACTTGTGGTGCCTCTTCTGCGCAGTGTGTGTGGTTGTGTGTGTGTGTGTGTGTGTGTGTGTGTGTGTGTGTGTGTGTCTTGTCAGTGGGAGCTGTCCATCTGCACTAAGGCTTCCCGTGAGCGCTGTCCACCCTCTGGTGCTGAAGTGCGCGCGCCACAGATCAGCCTTTTGTTTCACTGCTGCCTGGTACATGCGGAAATGGCTCAGCTGTAGCACCAGTGCAGGAATGCAGCAGACACAGACGCACTCTTGAATATATCTGCGCACACGCGCGATCGCAGTTAACACACACGCACACCAACACTCACTGGCAGAAGAAATAGAAGATGTCCATTTATAGAGTTAATGTGTTTCCCAAGACTTTATTTCACTGACGCATAAAGAAGGCTAATCCTGTGGCAGAGGGCAACCAGTTTTGTCTGTTGTGTCCCATGCTTATTTGAGTACAAATGAATAACTAATCTCTGGATATCGAATTTATTTATTTAAAAAGGCATCGACGAATTTAATTTAGGCATATTAAAACCATGGCCGTAAAAGAAATAATGAAAAAGGTTATCATAGCGACGATTTATTTTACTGAGGGAGGTGTGTGGAACAAACTGGATTTTTGTTTTATACGACGCCCTAAAATGACTTCCATAACGCTAATATTAAATGTGATATACTGATAGGGATGTTCTTTCCCATCATCGACACTAAATTTAGACAGTAAAAATGGTGACTGAAGGTTAATTAAGAAGTCTAGCTCGGGACATTTGAACACACACACACACACACACACCACACACACACACACTAAAAAGTGGCTGAGATTCACAATATAATCCACGAATATCTTTAGACTCGTCGCTCCTGCGTATCGCTTTATCTAAACTAACAAACGCAGTCCAACAGCAGAAAGAGTGATGTGGTATTTAGCCTGGAGAAACGGCGTCTCCTGATGTTATCTTGACACCTAGTGGTAATATGAGGTACTGCACGAACCAAACTACACCACTGTGTTCAGAACCCTTTGCTCTTCACAGATTTTAGTCCACATACTGACAGTAAACAGTAATCAGGACTAGATTAATGTTGTGCGTCTGCGCAGATCACAGAATACAGAGGGAGAAATGATGAATGTACCAGGAGCTACAGGGGAGGGGGTTTACTTAATCAGTCCACAACTCATTAATGTTCATTTCCATAAGATAAGCAGTGTGAGCAGAAAGACAATCAGCTCCACAACAAACAAGGCGGAGAATGAAGAGGCTGCAAATGTTTATTTGTAATCAACATGATGAATAAATGATAAATTTACAAAACCATAAATAAGGGCTGATTTTTTTAAAGTACTTCGGGTATGGGCTGCAACAGACTAGCATTGACTTCAATCTGGTAGGTCCGAATAATAAGTACAGCATATCACACAGACTGCACACCGAGTCATGACTAAGATGAAGTCTGGCTGTGCAGTGATGTAGTTGGGGACACATGACAGGGTTACATCTCATATCAGGAGCCAACAGCCTGTCTGCCACTGATAACCAAAACCTTCAAAGTAGAAAATAATCCACAAGTCCTCCAAAAAGTCTGTTTATCAGGTTTTGCCCTCAGCTCCTTCAGCCTCAGAAATGTTGCATGTGTTGTCTACCCTCTTGTGGTAGAAACTGTAAACTGCATCCCAACGTTTTAAATTAAGATAATTTATCCAAAAACTCATTTTAAAAAAGCTGAAAGGCATAATACAATTAGGCATCGATCAGAAACACTTGATGCACTTGAATCACTTGATGATTGCACATATCAATTTACAAAAGTATAGTTAATTAAAAAGAACTCAGGTGGATCAGAATTATCACATCAAAGTGTATTTATCAGCTTTTAGGGTCATATATCTGCCCCCCTGTCTAAACCTCATCACAACCTGCTCTATATGAAGCTCCTGCCCATCCTTGCCTTGTTGCGTTCTGCTCATTACCAAAGTGCTGACGAACAGAGCCGTAATGGCCATGGCACCGTCCGGGCCCATCTTGTCTCATTAGCCGGACTTGATAGGCCATGAAGGTGTTCTCTCGCTGTCTTAGGATACAGCACTGTGTCTGCCATTAGATCGTAACTCCTCAAGTATCCCCCAAAGACCTTTCATGCGGCCAGAGATGGGGGACCAACAGGAACATAATACAAAAGCACTTTAACAGGATAAAACACTGACCTTGAAGGTGTTAAGCAAGTCTTCTTCTATTCTTGTTTTTAATTTATTTATATAGCGCTTTTCCACCTAGTATGCACTCAAAGTGCTTTTCAAAGCTTTTCAAATAATTAAATCATATTGTTAGAAGAATAATACAAGTGTAAGTGATGCATTTGATCATAAGTTAAAATATATTATTTTGACATAGTGGGCCTCAATCGACACACTCTGTTATTTAACACACAGTGACAATCCCCTTGTGAAACGCTAATCTCACCAGAATAATATACATATTCATATATCAACATATTTGCATTACAACGTAAAGTCATATCATTCTCTAGTGAGCTTGCAGCAGCATTTGGTCTCTTTAAGTCATTTAGCGAGTGTGCAACCTTGATTTTGTGGCTCATACAACAAACTTTCCTCAAGGCTCACTGTTATCTTTTAATAAAGTGCTTTCAACTTGACAGCTATTCCAGATAATGTGGTCTTTTGTGACTTTTTATAGTTGCAAGTAGAAGGTTAAAACTCACAATGAAACTTCACAGCTGCCTTTTTTTCTCACTGAAAGAACAAACCTGCTGCTTTGTGTTCGAACCAAAGAGCCAACTTTGTAATGAGATTAGGACCAAATGTAACGGCCAAAAGAGCTGTCTGCAGTTTTAATTTGCAGAGGTCAAACGTCACCACTGCAGAGCACACACTGTGGTAATATAGCGTAAAACTATATTGGAGACTGACTATGTCACTTATGTATTTTAAATAGTGTCAACAGAGGAAGAATGTGTTATTTAGATTCACTTTGACTCGTTGACTCCAAGAACAAGGCTGTGGAAGCTTTAACACATCTCCCTCATATTAAGTATACACAACTGGGGGAGGATTAAACTGACTGACAGTATATACTCTGGGCTCGGGAAGTCTGAACAAATATTTATTGACTTGAGTGGTCCATACGTGTACTTTAAAATGAATACTATCAAAGAAGTGTAGAGAATTCCAATTTGGGCTCTGTTTTATTATAAGCTTTGACAGTTTTTGTGTACTACTCCATTTATTCCGGTAGGTGGCAGTGTAAACACGCAACAATAAGCCCAGGCTCTGAATCTTGGCACGGAATGAGAGTGGCTCCTAGTTAATAATGGGAAAAGTAGAATAAGACAAAATAACTGGGTGAAAACTGGATTTAAAACGGGACATCAGTGCAACTTTAATTTAAAACAAAACCAGCGCATTATATGATTGTGGTGTGTGTTAATCTAAAATGGATTTTTTTTTCACAGAAAAAGAAGAGCTGACAGATAGCTACTGACGAAGCCACACACGAAGAACAAACCACCTTAAAATGGGTTTGGTCTGAGCAGATTAGGTTGAACATAAACTAACTTTCCACAGTGAGTGGTACGTGTAAAACACAACCTTTGGTTAAACACTGCTTTAAAGCCTTGGTGCCAGAGCACACGCGGCATTGTTTGTCATCGTTTAAATGGCGTTAATTAAAACGTTAACGTGATTGGGTGAAGGAGAGGGAGTCTCTGTCCCAATAGGCGCATCCTTTAACAACCCGCCTCGAGATAATGATGTAAAGAGACTCGCGCGTCTCGTTCCACTGAAGGTGAACCAGAGCCACGGAGAGAGAGAGGAAGGAGCCACACTTATTTCATGAGTGTCCTCCTCGCGCCCACACCTCCGCTCACGAGACAGGCGACAGAAATTAACTGCTGACACAACTAAGTCCAGCACCAACAGTGAGGCTATGGACCGGAGGATCAGCGTAAACGCCGGAGCCGGGGACATTTTTCACAAAACTCTCAGCACCGTGTCCAGCGCCAAGATGGACCCGTTCAGATCTGCGGCGGGCATGGAGCGCCAGTCGCCCATGAGCTGCTTTGATCAAAGCGACCCGGACCCCATCCAGCCCGGTGGACTGGCGGGTGCCAGAGGCGCACCGCTGGGGTTGCCCACCGGCTCTCTGTGCGTCAATTACGGGTCGAGCGCAAACAGGACTTCTGCAGCGGAGAGCAGCGGCGGGGAGCAGAGTCAGGACGACGACAGCGACGGCAGGTGTGACATGGTGCTGCTGGGCGACGGGCGGACTGTGAGCGCGGGCAAAGCTGAGGGAGGTAAGAAAACCAAAGAGCAGAAGACACTAAGGCTAAACATCAACGCCAGGGAGCGGCGGCGGATGCACGACCTGAACGACGCGCTGGACGAGCTCAGAGCCGTCATCCCATACGCGCACAGCCCGTCAGTGCGTAAACTCTCCAAAATTGCTACTTTACTGCTCGCCAAGAACTACATCCTGATGCAGGCGCAGGCGCTGGAGGAGATGCGGAGGCTAGTGGCGTATCTGAACCAGGGTCAGGCCATCTCCGCCGCCTCCATCCCAGCCACCACAGCACTCGCAGCGCCTGGCCTTGGCGCGTACGAGCAGCCGCCCGGTTACCCGTTTCCCCCCGGAGTGCCACCGTCGTCGTGCCCAGACAAATGTGCCCTTTTCAATAACTCCACATCCAGCCTCTGCAAACAGTGCACTGACAAGCCTTAACCGCGCGCACAAAACCCGGGCGGACACTCATGAGAAATCTTTTTGAAGACGCTGTCCGGCTGCTGCCTTGACAGCACGCTTTAGACTGATGAGTACTTTTATAATATTTACTAATTCCATTTGTTGCAACAATACTTGATTGTGTACATAGCTCATCTTAAAGTGCTGGTGTGCGCGGTGGCCGTTCGGTGGCCTGCGCGCCTGAGTTGTCGCTTCTTGCTCAGTACTGGACCAGACCTGACACTCGCTTCACTTGAACAGACCGACACCTCATTCTCTGCTGCTTCCGCTTGAGTTACGCGCTTTCTTTCAGACTTTGGTTGATCCAAGGCCCGGACTGTTTAATGAGCTCGTGGAATGTCACAGTTGTGGAAAGTGCAGAAACAGATCAAAAAAGTGAAAAGTAAATCCGATTTTTTTTAAAGCGGTGAAATACACGCTCTTGTGTTATTAATGTGTACGCCCATCGCAGATAATTTTTTTTGGGGGGGGAGCAGTGGCAAAAGTCAAAACGTTGAACGTAAAGATAAAGCTCCTTTTCGTCGGGCGTGTCTTTTGATGTTATTTATTATTTGAGATATTTATTCTGCGTTTCGTCTGCTTTGCACAAATAATTATTCTTTTTTTTTTTTACAATGACTTTCTTAAGTGTTTGACACAAATAACAGAACAGACAGAAAGGTGTTGTCAGGTCCACTGTAGATACTTCTTCTATGAGCAGAGAAGGCCATTTGTATGTATTACGTGTGAAAAAAGCTTTATTAAAATATTTTGAACAACACAATTACTTGAGTTGTTGTTGTATTTTTAAGTTGTCTCGGAGTTTACGGAGTATTAACTTCTACAGCACTTCGAGGCCCACTGTAATAATGTGTTGATTCGAAAACAACAGTGTACAAAATGTCGGGACTAATACCTGGCTATTCGTAATGAAACGCGTCGTTAAGGCAATTAGAGCTCCACAATGTGATTAAGGAATGTAATTACGACAGTGTTTATTGCCGTAAATTGGTGTATTTAATCACAACGCAGCAAACACACTACGTCCCGCCCTTTGTCCCCAAACTGCTGTCCACACAAAATGAAAAAAATAGAACGAAAAAATTAAAACTCAACAAGGCCGGAGATTACTCCTGAAATATCTGCGTAATGACTTCTCGAAAAGTTGAAGCTCCTTTTATGGCACGTTAACACTGAGGTCAGTCGTTAAAAATAGCTCGATTTTAAAAAGCAGAACATTGAACTAAAACAAGCTATAAAATGTCGGTTTTGTTTTAATGCTTGCTGAATTGATTGTAGTTGATTTATTGATTTTATTTTTAACATCCACTGGAAGAAAGTGGCGTGGATACTTCAGCACCTTGGACAGGGCCAAGTCCCTTACACGTGACTTCATGCAGAAGTTTCAGAAGGTTCAATGTGCAAATAAAACACACAAAAAAGAAGCTTGTGAATATTTAATTGTTCACAGTTTGCAAAGCACAACTCTGTGACCGTTTCAGAAATGAAATTATTGCTTTGCAATTTGGCAGCTGACATTAAAAAAGAACAGAAGTATAAAAGTAGAACACAAAAAACTACAAATGTTCCTTCTACATGCAAACTTAAAACAGTGAATGTTTAAGTGAATACTGCAAATATCATAATGCATTAGATCATTTAAAATGACAAATAAAATTAATAATAATAGCAGTTTTTAATGGAAAAGTTTTTAACACATAAAAACAAATGTGGGCAGTGAGTTTTCTAAAGCTTTCTGATATCAGGTGCTTGTGTCAGTGTCTAGTTCAGTCTTATCACAATCCACAGCACTTTGATTGAAGAGACTTCAATCAAGAATAGAAATGATCAGGAAACAAGCTCAAATCAATCAATCTTAAAAAAACACAGAAAGAAACACCACTTTTCCTTTACCAATGGCACAAACTGAGTCTTTGAAAAAAACATTAATTATGCAATATGCATTAATGCACAAATGAGTGGAGCATTTAACCCATACTAATATTCACATTAGCCCAGAGGAGGAGATTCCCCAGGGGTGGGACAGAGCCACATGTGTGAGAAAAACACAGCATCTGAAGGAAAACAGGCTTCATTTTACAACATTGACAATATTTTAGGTGCACTATCATGGGATTGTGACTGTTCAGTGCCTTTGTGCAACCTCGACACGCGACTGAAATGCCATGAGCAAACAAGGATGTGGGATGTGTTGAACTGGCAAGACACAGTGCACTCCAAAGGGTCACATGTAGTGGCCATTATCCAGTAGAAATAATCGGCAAGACATTTTTTTTTCTCCACAAGTCCAATAAAACTGAATGTGTCTTAAAGGCGTTTACACCTCGAGGCAGCCCTCATGAATAAAAGTGGAAGATAAAGGCATCCTGTCTGTTTCACAAACCATAAAATGTCCAATTTAGCATATCAAGGGCCAACAGGGTGCCTATTCATAACAAGGACATGATGTATGCTAAAGATGATAAACACAAAAGTCGGACTATACATAAGCACGTTGAATTGAAATGTCCCTTTCATATCAGGAACAGAAAAAAAAAAACTGGCAGGATTTCTCCCAGCAGTGAGCAATAAGATATATGTGATGCACAGGCCGAGGTACCAAATCAACTGCGGGGTGGTAATTCTCTTTTGTCAGGGTCCTGATAGGTCCATGCATAATGTTGTCTTTGTGTTTTGCGCACACACAAAGCAAGCTAATAAAAGTGGGGCAACCAGAGAGGTCACATCTACTTAAGTGACAAGTCTACACCCATAAACTTGTACCCTTTTATCCATCAGCTGTGGCAGTGTAACATCTCGAGCAGGGCAGAGACTAACAGGCACTGGCTACACATTAGGGCAGCTACATTGATTCTTCAGGGTTGCCATTTTCTAAATTTCATTCCCTAACCTTTCTAAAGGTAAACTTCATGGCACTTGACACTCTTTTCAGGATATCCTTCAGGTGTGTCAAGTGTCCTTTACCTACGACAGGCACTTTTTTGTAGTTTTACATCCATTTTCTGTAAAGATGCACAATTAAACATACAGTAGTACCAACAGTCACATAGATTAAAGTATACAATGTGATGCTTGCCGAATGAGTTTCTAATTCATTACAGTGGAAATGTTTTTCTCTTGAGGTCAGGTAAACATATGGTGGCGTGTTTGAAAGCTCTAACAGGCTACAATAAATGACGTTGTGATGTGTGATTATCCTCTCATCTGGAATACAATTGTTGAGCAACATCTCTAATATTCCAACTGCCTCCATATTAATCTGATTAAAGTCCCAATCCTCTAATCCCTGTTTACCGATGGCTATAGTAATCTGATGTTCTTTTATTCCTCAGGGATTATCTGTAATATTGTTGTGGACAAAGTGAGGTTGTTCACTGCAGGTTACTGACAACAACAACTATGGATTTAAGCAAAACAAAAACAGGGGCAATAAAGTGATTTTACTGTAATAGGATTTGCACATGTCATTACATTATTATAGTTAAATATTGTTATCAAAAAAAGCTATTAAATTAACAAGAGTACTGTTTTGTCTGCAGTGCTTAAAGCCCCTCAGACAGCCTTTAACTTTTATTTTTATCACAAAAACATTTTGACGATGTGCCAGTGAAGCAGCCACATGTCAGTACAAGTAAAAGTTATACATCGTCCTCTTTTTATGAATCAAAGTGTCCTGTTTTTACAGTTTGGTTTAGGGGAGTCTTTACGTTAGGTGTATGTTTAGGGACTTTGTGTTATGATAATGGGAATGGGTGTGTGTCTAAGAGAAAGAGACAGAGTGAGACAGGGATCACCTGACCTGATCAATATGCAGATCCTGGCCTCTCAAGGTTCACTGATGCTAAAGTGAAGTGGATTTCATCTTCGCTTTGTGATATTCATTAACTCCGGGCTCCTCATTGAAATAAAGACATGAAGTTGACATAATAAGACTATGAATCACTCACTGCTCATCACACACACACACGCACACACACACACAGAAGACACAGTTGTAGTTAATGCCATGAAGAAGTCTGTGTTTACTGAAAAGGACAACCATTTGTTTACATGTTCTTCAAACAACTGCTCATTTCCTGATTTCTAAGCAGTTTTCTGATTAGAAATGTAATGGAGATTAAGATTTACAGGGGACAAGGTCAACTAGATTGTAAACAAGGCCACACAAATGCCCATAAACAGCAAATCAATAACAACATCAATTATATTTAAACACACTTGCCACTTACTTGACAATCTAGCACAACTCTTCAGTGAATAAAGACAATTATTCATGAAATGGCATTTTAAATTGTTAGAAATAATAAGTAAAACACAAAGCTCCTTCACTGTTAAAAAGATCTCTTCTCTTATTGGAGCATGAAACTCGGGAAGTTAGTCTAACACTTGCTTGGCTGCTCTTCCTGATGCGCTGAGTGCTACTCGAGGCTTCAGTGTATCTGTCTGAGTAGAGGTCTTTAACAGCCATGAATGCCAAGCACTGGGGAGGCAGGCCAGGCCAAGCGTAACCACGGCGGCCCAATGTCCTTGGCTCCTTGGCGGCCTTCACCTCACACTCCCTGCACAGTGAATTTTATGGCTAATTTCCGGCAATTTATCCTGGCACTTTCAGAAGAGAGATTCCTGCGGGAATAATGTGCATAATTTGCATAAATCATCCTGATAGAATGCATATCAGCATGTAACCCCCCCCTGTCTAATGCTGCAGCGTTTACTTTGTAATCAAAACTGACTCTTCTCCACTGGCGGCTGCACAAGTGCCATGAGAAGGGTCTGACTTTAGGTGAGTAGAAGAAACAGGCCATCAAATGCACATACATACACAGAAAGCTAAATTTAGACTTTGCAAACATTTGCACACTCAAAGCGAGAATCTGCAACTCCCTTTTATTCACTGTCACTGTACAGTCACTCCATTGTAGTGAAGGATAACTTTTTCTACTTACAATCAGCCCAAATTCCCACTGTTCATCTTTCTTTGTCCTTTCTCTGAGCTGCACTCTTTTGTGGAAAAACCATCGTGCACAGGGGCTCTACAGGCCAGCTTTGAGAAGCTCTCTCTCTGTAAGCGACCAATTGTCTGAGGGGAAGAGACGGGGGTCAGCGCGCTGCATCTCCCCCTTGCTGTGATCTAATTTGACATACAGTGAGAACATGCATATTCTCTTGGACTGCCTTCGTTACTATAATCAGCTGTGGTCAAATCGGCTTTGTTGGTGGAGGAGGTGTGAGATGAAAGAGGAAAAGCACTATACAAAGATAAGCGGTTGGATTTTAGTGCATCTGAAAGCACAAGACCTGATGTAAATACTACACAACACAAGCTGCAGATGAGGTCTTGGTTTAACTAATCCGAGTAGACACTCAGACGAAACATTGCTGCACTTGGTAGGGGCGCTGTTCTCGTTTCATACGTTCGATTTTGTGACTGACAGCTGAAACAGAACAAGAAGCTGTGTTTTTGTGCGTGCCCATTTTGAAGAAGCAGCCGTCATTAGAGTTAGCAGTTTTATGTCAAAGAATCAGGTTCTTTTACCGGGCCTCCTTTCAGAGTGTCAAGTTCTCAGATGGTATCACTGGTGACAACAGGACAGTCGTCCGCCGGGTGGACGTTAATCACAATAATACAGAGCAGGCTAATCACGACTCACTGATCAAGCGCTAAATGACATGTCTGGCGTACCCACCGTAACCAGTTTGTTTCAGGGGGATTCGTGCACCAAGACTGGCCCATTTTTAGGGGGAAGGAGGAGGAGGACAGTGGTTACAAGACTGGTGCACAGCCATCCAGACAATAATTACTCGATGACTGTGGTCACATTAAGAATCAGTCAAAGCAGATTAATTTCAAAGGTAGCATTGGTCCCTCCTAAATGCAGATTTTCTTAATAAGAGTGAAATTGTGCCATTGAGAGGGTTAAGGAGTCTGAGATTTTCTATATGGGGTTGTCCAATTACTTCTTTGCATGAATCAGAACAGTAGCTCAGCAAGGTTGGGACTGTCACACGGGATGTCAGCACGCAAATGTCTCTTTAAAAGAGCTGTACTGCGTGTGTGTCTGTATGCATAGATGGTTCATATGCACAAGCACAAACAAGCCTGCATGTGTGGTAGGCCTTTCACTAAATACCCAGAGACCCTGAGAATTACCCAGAGCAGAGAGGACAGCATCTGTTTGTGTGCTTGTGCCGAGCAAACAAGGCAATTTAGAGAACACCAAGGGAGCGGCTAATAAACACAACCTTATTCCCCCTTCCTCCTACACCTGGCTCTGACTATTGCCGTGCCACAATCTGTGTGACTGTATATTTGTATGATGCAACGCCTTGTTGTGTGTGTGCGCTTTTGCTTGTGTGTGTCAGGCGTGTACAAATGTGTGGCGTGATTGTTTAACCGTTCATCTTTCTACAAGGGGTGTGCCAGTTCCGCTGAGAAATGGCAGGTTGGTGTCCCATGTCACCCTGGCGTCTTTCTTTCACCAAAGTCCTGCCAAAACGCCTGCTCTGGATACTTGGCACTGAAGCAGCACCTCGTGGTAAAAAAAAAGCCAAGAATTTCAGACTGAAAGAACCAAAGCGCATTGATGCTGTTTGTAATGGCCTAGTAATACATGTACATGTGTAAACTTGGTGTGTTTGGGTGAAATTTCAATTATTTGAATAACTTCTATTTTAGAAAAAACAAAATACTACAGCTAACAATATAATTTGTGCTTGTTTTGTGCAGTAGATATGCTTGTTGCAGTTTTCTGGGGACTGATATGGAGCCAAAGTGACACACAGTAAAACCATGCATCGGACCAGACACAAAATGGCCGTCCAGTGCCAAACCCCGCCTTGGCTTTCACATCATATTACCGGTCGCACCAGGCCTGGCTGGCTTTTATAAAACTTACCACCCTCTGTTTTTGTCTGTCACAAAAGGCACGTGAAGCCCTGGCTCTAGCTTAAGTTTATGTGATTAAAGACTTTCTTTGAGAAGAACAATTAATGTTGCGTTTTTACACGTGTGTTAAGATACAAAAAATTTCATCCATTTTGTCCTTCAACTTCAACTAGTGTTTCAAGGTCTCTCCATATCATCATGCCCCATACCTGCCGGTCTCAGACAGCCCACATCCCATCAGCCTTAAAGCCAAGAACATCCTGGAATTAAAATGTGAGAGAAAATAAGTGCAAAAGGGGAGATTAATCGGAGTTATTACACTGATTAGATTTTCATAAATGCTAATTAAAAGATGTTAGGACATGGGCCCAGCCAAGGATCAGTGGGCGCTAATGAGGACCAATAGGCCTCTGTAATCGGTACTATAACGAAATGGTTTAAATGTAAAGTTTGCCAAAAGAAGAGCGGGAAGGTGGATGGACCGATAGAGATGAGCAGCAATCCTGAAAAACCAATCTGATATTGCAATTATAAGCAGTAATGTGAGAGCTTGCAGCCTCAGCAATAAGAGGCCATTGTAAGAATGAGAGCAGGTGAGAAAAATTCAATTATACCAAATGATTTGGTACAATAAAAACATTTTACTATGGTACAATTTCATGGCTGAAGGTCACATCTCTTTGCCTTTGAATGTATTGTTTAAGTAACATGGCATTATTCTAAATAGAAATTTGCTTATCTTTGTTTCTTTTGTGTAAAACATTACAATAATCTACAATAAAGTGGTTCAATTGTTTTTTATTACTTATGAAGATAGCATTTATTGAATTTGATCAAACATAAAAAGCAAGATTTTGTCTAAAAAATGTATCAGGCCAAACAACTAACAACAAAGTCTTGCCAACTTAACTCAAGAGAGAAATGACTATAAACAAGGAAAAGGAATCAAATGACAGAATAATACAAAACAGACGGTTAAGGAGTCAACTGAAATTAAAAAGGTCATTACTTATTCAGTGCAGAGTCGTTATTAGTAAATGAGTCCCACTGACAGGTGCACCCCGCTCATTTACAAATTTGAGAATAGCACTATAATCAGCCTGCCAATTTATCACAAATAATGGGATGTGTTAAAAAAAAGCCTGCTAAATTCTCAAAAAGAACATCAGCGTAATGGGCCTCACCCACAGCACAATTTGTGCAGGACTAGTTTTTGAACAAGCTTGATTGTTCAGACACTGATGAACAGTTCCTGTGAATAAGGGGTTATGTTTAGTATAAAATGAATGAATGTTCTGAACTCTGGGCAACTGTTAAAGCTTGAAGCTTACAGTGACTCAGTCTGTCAGCTCACTGTACAACAGTAGACATGACACATGGCATCATCTGGAGGAACCAGGTGTAAGAGTGTTGTGTTTAACTGAGCTTAGGCCCTAACATTCACCCTGCCTTATGGTGCAAGGAAAAAGATGCAGAAATTACAGCAGAGGTCGGTATGACAATGCTGATAGGCTATAAAACCATGTCATTTAATGTTCCCTCTCACCCCTTCTCGGTGAGGCTCTCGGGTCTAGTCACCATTAAGCCAATTCATCACATCTGAAGAAAAGGCCATGAGACAGATCCAGTCTATCAGTCAGTCCATTTAGGGTTTGATAATCAAGGGTTTCTGGCATCCTAAACACTGTGGACATTTCAAAAATAATTTTAGAGTGCTACTCCATTATGGCGCAGACTGCTATAAAAATATCCATTCAAAAAAGCCTTGGTAATAACACCAGAAATTAGAATGGGAAAACATTAATGCTGCAATAATGTACGGTTTTGTCCACCATTTGAAGCCAGTTGTTTGATATGTCACATCTCTAATAACCTCTTGAGATGAAATCCCATATTTGCATTTTTGGTCCCTGCTCGCATAATGAAAAAAGGTAGAGCAGAGCATATTTCACCGAGCCTGTCAAACCCACTCACGCCCTCCGCAAAGCACTCAGGAACTTCATTCTCACGGTCCAGCTCTGAAATTGACTATGACAAAATTAGCAAACCTAGACTGTTTGGACACACTGCCGATAAAACGGGTTTTACTTTTTTTCTAAAATGCAATCAAGGGCTGTAACGTCAGATATAAAGTCTCCTTGAAAGTTACTCGAGCTCTTCAATACTATATCCAGTGCAGCTTTAGATTTATGTAATAGCAGAGCTTGTTAGGGAGATTTTTCAAGCCCGCTGACAGTGACGTGCACTAGGGTTTGGCAGAGGTGACATGTGGGAGGCACATTTCTGCAACACCACCACACCAAAGCAATTAGAGATCTATATTTTCAGACAGGTCCAGTCCTTGTTCTGTGTTGGAGGGATACTACCGCTTAATGTCTTTATTAACATGACATTTTTGTCCCATTCACCGTCGTTTGATGACAGTCAGTGGGTCACTGTAAAAAGGGGGCAGCAATCACAGAAATCATGCTCAGCAGAAAAGACTTTGTCAACAACTCTAAACATCAGAAGCATTTACCAAGTAATCTGTGAGAGACAAAACAGTAAATGTAAAATAAAAAGGAGTTAAAGCTACAAGGTGTGTCTCTGGAAAGTACAGAGGAATTTATGTCTTGAAATATAAATGTAATATCACCAATTATGAGATGGTGTTATAGTTATTGTAAGCTAGCAGAGCATTATGTTAATTAATTGTGTTTCATTTGGATTCTTTGTGCTCCAACACACATTGAGTGTTCAGCTTAAAATGAATCTCTACAGGCTTAAGTAATTAGTTCTGACTATTAATTACTGTAATTGCCCATTATCATGTTGGTTTTAATTTTAACATGCTTCATGCATGTAAATAGCCCATAACAACCACTTCTGTCTTAGCGCTAAATGCCTTGCAATGAAAAGATATGGTTGGAGTATTATTTCTTAAGTGGATAAGAAAAACACACAAAACCTAACCATTAAGCTGAGTTATGAATAAAAATGAGATGTGCAGCAGTTTGGTATTGTGTATCTGTGTTGAGCAAAGATAAAATAAGTATGGGCTTCTCAGGAGAAGCTGGTGTATGGCGGTAAACAAGGCGGCCCTGCTCCTCGGCTGTGAAGGTGACACAGTGATGCTACACAGAGAACAACCCTTTTGATTAATCACAGGATATTTACTAGCTCAGATCTAATCAAGGACCGCAGGATCACCGGCTATATCATACACGGCCCAGAAATTTACACAGCAGAGTTAACCTGTCACCTGCCAGTGTCCTCTTCCTACAAACACAATGAAGAGGCCACTCTGCTGATTCACACACCTAGTTCAGAAGACCCAAACTACTTTTGAAGTGATTGTTTTATTTCTGCTCAAACAATAGAAGCTGTAGTCAAATGCTAAACACATGCCGTCTGATATAAAAACTTATGGCAGGGGCGAGAAAGAGCCATTTATCTCAAGGTGGAGCTTGTAATTGGATACAAGAATGTGAGCAGTTTTCCAAAACAAGGACCACACTGATACCTAACATGTGTTGAGTCCTTCTCTGCACCATGTATGTGTTAAAACACCATGTAACTGATTCAATTAAATTAGAGCATTTCTGGCTTGTGTTTATTTAATATTGCCTGCATGAGAGTTTTTAAATGCCTGATCAATTAGAATTTTTTTTATTAAAATATGTCTTTCTCTTTAATGTCTCCAGGAGATGTTTTCTAGTTACAATACAATAGAGATAATCACTAATTCCTGGTTGAAGCAAAGCTCATTGTGTAGCACTGCCAGAAATGTATAAAGACATAACCTTTGGTGTGACCTACATGATGTCTTCTGTTGTTAGCATGTCACGAAAGAAACAGAGGCAGAGGTAAGTATCCCGTCCTGTGGTGTTTCTAAAGGGGTCAGTTTCGAGTGAGGCCTGCGCCACCGTGTCATCTGGATAATGTCACTCCTTGGGGGGTATGCCACCATTTGAACAGGCACATAGTATGAAGATGATGAACCCTATTGTTCACTGATGGACACAAATATGATGGATTCTCTTTGACTACTTGAGATCAAGCACATTTGTTGGCCTTAAATCACAAGTGACCTCAAGTGTTTAAGAAATGGATCCATTAACGTAGCGAGTCGTATCTCTGCTGCATGAGCCGGAGACAAATACTTGCTCTATTAAATGAGAGCGCTTTTGTCAGTCGCCCCCATCTCTCAGAAGATTTCCTCCGAGTGACGAGTCACATTAGATGCCAAGAGGAAGAATAATTTCTGTGTCACATCCTTTTAGCTTGACCTCGCTGACAATTGCCAAGATGAGGGCGTTCTCACTAAAAATTCATCACATTTGCCTTTTTAATGGCATCCTTCAATTCTCTGCCAAGAATTCACAATAGTCTCACATTGTGTTGCTTGGTGTCTCTGGCAGTGACAAAGTGATTTCAAGGAGTGTATCAGTGCTTACATCACCTCTCCAGCCCTCACCCTTCACTGTTGACACTGCTGCACCTAGAGCCTGGCACCAGTGTCACAAAGCCATCCACTTTAACGACACAACCATACAGAGTGGTATGCACAAAACACACAAACACAAATAATGTCCAATAATGTCCATTTTCTAAAGACATGTTTTTTAAATAATGAGTTAAGCTTGTGATGGTCGGTCTCATTGAAAGTCCTCACATCAAATATTTAAACATTTCTTGTGAAAGAGGGGCTGTACAAATGAAAGGCAAACAAAACACTTGTGGTAAAACAATTTTCTGAGGACATTCTGTCAGTTTTCTGTCCTTTTTACAGATCTCATCTCTGCACCGCTGTGGCGTAAATGCTTTAAACCACTTTGACATAACATGCTGTGCCCAGAGACATTCAGCCTTTGAATAATGAATCTACAGTATGTTCTGAACAGCTGTCTCTTCAAGAAGCTTTTTTTTATTTTTTTAAGGCTTTTGTCAAATCTCTGAAGTCCCAGCATAATTTGAGATCATTTAGCTCGTTGTTGTCACGACACTACCTGACCAATCAGTGGACCATAAACTTTTGACAGGCCGAGAAGCGGAGAAGTCGGGACCGTCCTCTGATTCCCCCCTCTGCTTTAAATATTTATTTCAGGGCTTGTGTATTTCTTCACGATTGCAACATCTGCTTGCTCCCAGTGCCAGCTCCCTCTGTCAGCCACCCTCTGTTCAATAATTCCTGTCCTGACCCCTAAGAGCCCTGACATCACAGCTCCGTCTGCTGCTCAAACTTCACAGGGACCAGACACAAAGGGACAGATACCTGCTTCTAAATCATCTGGCTTCAAAACACAGCACCAAGTATTGTTGTGATGGGTAAATATCTGAAAATCCTGTTTGTGGTGACTTTACTTAAAGCTAAGACTGTGTAACATTTCCGTGGTTTGGGCTACACAAGGTTGTGGTGAAATACACTTAAGAGTTGGGTTCATAGTGCTTTTCATATTTATATATTCAGAGGTGACTGTGGCCGGTTCAGATGTCCAACCTGTCAACTTTTATGACTGATCAGAGCTTGTCTGTGCGATTCTCAGCGTGACTCCTGTTGTCAGAGATATTGAAAGTGGTGGGGTCTATAAACAGATGCTACCCACTGACCTTAGAAACATTGCAGTGGGGCCAGATGTTCACATGACCTTCCGACCTTGGGACCAGCTGATGTGGCAGTGATGGAGATGGGGACTGGCAGAAGAAAGTGATCCAGTAGCATCCAAGGTTCCCATTTTTACCACTTTTTCTGTGCGGGTCTTACCCCCCAACACTGGGCAATCCTGGAAGGCAGCTAAACATGGAGGACAGAGATAAACACACAAGAAAGAGAGAAAGGAAGACAGGACTGGTCAGTGGTGCTGACAGTTGTCACAGATGTTGAGTTCAGCACAAAACTCTGCCAGAAGCCATTATGTCAAAGCTAAGTTAGCCGAATGAACAAGAACAACTCCAGGCCGTGCCACTTTGCATCTCGCTCAAAATTCAACAGCTGTTTCTTGAACGAATGCAGATGCAAAATAATGATAATAATGCCTACTTACAGCTCCTGCTTTGAAGTAAACAATCTGTCTTGACCACACCCTGTGCACATGGTGTCTTATTAGCTCTTCATTAAAGGGTTTCATTTTAAAGGCAGAAAATCAAAAAAAAAAAGCAAGATGCAATACAAGTGTCATTTGAGCAAACTACTAATTAAGTATTCCTTTCAACTTTTATGTAATGTATTTACAGTAGTTCTGTTTTAATGGCCATTTTACAAACAAACATTGAGTGCATACAGCTTGTCAGAGATAAACATTGTGAGAAGAGGCATCCATTGGTGTCACACTTGCTTCAACACTATTGCTCCTCAAATCAACGCCTGTGCTCATCTATTCTGGCATCTCCATTTCTTAACATTTTGACTGTCTGCATCTTGGCTTCAAGCATCTTCACTCAGCTCAGAGAATGTCTTTGTGCCAAGGCCGCAGCCTGTGGCGGTTTTCCTAGTGACAGATGAGCATGTCAACATGTTTGTGTGTGCATGTGTGTGTGGTGAATCAAAGGGCCTTGGAAGCTGTGAACTCCACTGTTAGGAACAATGTCGCAGGTTATTAGGCAGTAACCAATCAGTTCACATTTAAAAGGCACCCACATAAAGCAGAACTGTAAACAATAACGTATTTAAAACAAAAGGACTTTAAAAGTAGCAAAAACCAACTTGTAAAAATTAGCTTCACTTTCAAACATGACTTTGGTGCAAATAATTTACCCTCGCACAGATGGCCTGATAACACTTTAGTCACAGAAAGAAGCAGTTAAACAACAGTTATATAAACAGTGACAAACCAAGACTAAAGGAAAAACTGTGAAAACTCCAAAACACGTTATTTAAGATACAGACTTTGTTTTAACGTTTGGAATTATGAAAAGAAAAGAACATAGTGAGCTTCACCCAAAAAAAAACCCACAACATGTGGATCTAAATCTGTCCATCCTGTCTCCAGGCCTGTTGGCAAAGGGCAGCTCAGCTGTAGCAGGCAGATTGTGTGAAGAGAACTACGAACATCTCTCCACAGGCCACACTAAGGTGTCTAATCCAGGAAACACTGTGAACACACACCCTGTGGGCTCCCACGGTCCACTGCATAGCCTCAATCACAGCACTTACTGACAAAAAATTGGCACTTTCTAGTGTTGCGTTGTCACCTTTAATATTCTAACTGTCTTTGCGCACAGATTATTTTTTCCCAGAACAATAGAAGAAAGCAAATGTGCTGTACTTCCAAAATTGTAGTGGAGTTTCCAAAAAAACTACATTTATCTGTGATCATAAGATGTATGTTTCCATCAAGACATTATTTAAATAAAGATTTTACTATTTATTTACATATTTTTGCTCTTTACCTCAAGTATTTTTGCCAGCTTGCCTAAGAGTGTGTCTGCTGTCCAGCACCTGTCATGTCGGCTGAGTGTCAACCACGTCACAGGGCATTGCAAAATGACAGCTCCCAATGTCTGCAAAGATGAAGCCCGAGGAGGAAAAAAATAGGATGGATGAAAATGTGATCCTCCCAAGTTTATCAAAGTGACTCCTGTCAGCATAGCATCCAGGTGAACTGTTCATTTTTTCTGCTTGACTGTGGATTTGTCTGTGAAAATGTTTGAATATAGTCATAGTAGGTTAAGAACCTTACATAACCAAATGGCCATTTTAGTATTTAACAGAAATTGCACTATTCACGCAAATAAAATTAAAAATCATTCATGACCACATTAGCTTGCTTTAACAACAGACTTTTAAAACCTTTTCGAAATTAAGAAAATCACACCAAATGATCCCTTCTGAACAACAGAGCCTGAACACACTGACAGACAGTTCTTTACAATGAGACTTTTGAGTTTGGGAAGAAAAGAAGTGTAAACCAGAAGCAGAGCATTACACAAAATCACATTGACAGCTACCATGGGGCAAGTCTATTTACCTCAGCAGTTTGCATAAACAAGTGAGTGCTATGCTGCTATAAGACACATACTGTAGATACGACTTCTGCAGCAATGACAAATATTGGAGACTTGGGGCGAAACAAAATCAAGGCAACCAAATCTGGTTTTATCCCCCGGCCCAAGCTCTGCACGGACTGCACTGTGGGCCACTTCTGATTTCAGCACTGACTGGTGTAACGCAACCAGCCATGCATTAGCATTGGCCCTGCAGTTAGAGCCAGCTCTTAGGATCCTGTCATCCAAACTTACACACTCCCAGACGCAGACATGGAAAAGACTCGCTGACTACACAAGCATGGACTGCTCTTTAACTCTTAAAGAAGAACACAGTCATATATTTTGAGAGAATAGGACTACTTGAATATTACAATCAGTATGAGCTGTGGTAGTTTAATGTTCCCTTTGGCAAAGTAAGAGTTGTAATTAAATTCGATTTATTCAATTTATTGAATGTTCACATTGGTGCCCCTCACTTTCATTTTTCATTTAAAGATATTCAATATTCACATTCAATAAAATAATAATTCAGGTATGTATGTAAATATGTAAATGTAAATATTGCAAAAAATAATACATTTGTGATATACTGTGTGTATTAAATACTTTCAAATTTAAAAAAGTTCTATTGCATTATCCAATAACACAGATTTGTGAACAAAAGCTATGCGGCGTTTGCCAGTTCTTTTGTACTCCACAGTAGCTGTATACAAAAATAATGTATTTTTTAAAACCAAAGTGGCCTGTGAGTGTTCCATTTTATTACATTTCTATTACAGCTCCGGGTTAATGTCAAAATTCAAAGAAAATTAGCCAAAGTTTATAATGCTCTTCAGTCTTGCAATAAACTTACAATGAAGCGCAGGGTCCCCTTAAATTCATTCATACAGAGCTGGTTGACACTGGCAGAAACATAAATGGCTGAACCCATGCGTTTAACCAACCAGCCCATCTCCCTCACTACTTAGAAGGAGGCCCGGGCGGCTAGAATACAAAGTTCAACAACTGTGAAGAGGGAACTATTAAAGAGGACACACAAAGCAGTGACCTTGACTGACAAGTGCTCTTCATCCTGGCCATAAACAGCAGTGGGGCCTGATAAGTGTTCATCGGTGCGCGGAGTAATGACCTATCCGTCAGCAGTGGTTGGGTTGTGTGAGGTAGTATAAATGGAACATACATAATGTACAGCAATAATACCAGCACGCTCACAGCCTAATGTATTATCATTATTCTTGGAGACCTGTTTTTTTTTCTCCCTCCCTTAACCATGTGTGGTGCACCTCGGCAAGGCGGGTAAATGCCTCCAGGACACGATAATTTCATTCTAATCTTTGTTCCATATTATAATTTTCATGGTGAGAATACACCAGGAAGCTACACCACATTTCTATCAACGGCTAAACAGAACACAGGCCATAACTGTGGGTTTTATGAGACTGTATAACTGCCCATTCACAGTGCACCGGTCAATTTATGATAAGAATAGAGAAAGCTGTAAATTTGTGTGTGATGGTCCTTCTCAAACATTGTCATTAAAGACCAAGGTAGCTTTACAGGACAGCAGTATCCATGTCCAGCACACAATGCTAACATGCTACAAACTTCTTCCAAACAAAACACAATGCAATGTATATTTTATTTAGTGTTTCAGTGATGAATACTTAAATAACAGTCACTTTAAAGGTTAGCTCCCCACAGTTTTAGAACTACAAAACTATTTCTAGGAAAGTTTGAGGGTTAGGAAGTGCCAAAGAGGAACCTTTTAACTTCAGAAGCTATAACTGGAGTTTTGTGGAGATTATGCTTTTTTGGGAGTCATATCTTTTACAATAGAAGTTCATTTATTTCTGACTTTTAGATGTTAAGTTATTCCTTGTGTTGTTATTTTCTCTCACCATTGACAGCCAATGATTTAAGAATAAAAACACTGTCTGTTCAATTTAAAATGCACCAACTTAGCTCATAACATTATCACTCAGTGAATGCACTAATTGGATAATGTTCTGTGGTTTGTCTTTGGTACTGTATAGATGCATTACAGTACATCCCAAAATACTTCCTAGGAAGTGCTAATTCATTCTGGAAGCTATAGTGTTAATCAAGTTGCAGTGCTAATTAACAAGCATTTAAAAGGCCTCCCACACACTTTGCATCAAAGTCACAGCCAGTGTCTTGATCCAAAACACTTAGCAACAGAAATGGGATAGTGCCACTATACCAACAGAAATAGTACTTTTGCATGTTTGTAAAAAAAATTGTTTACTTTGGAGATAATACACAAAAGCATTTCTGTCAGATTTAACTGTAGGACTGCAAGTGATGTGTGATGTATTTTATTTCAAACATTTTTTAAAGAGAGAGAAGCGTTGCAAACCAAAGCATGCTTGGCAGCCTCCTCTCGCTCAGGTATCCCTACAGAGCTTTTGAAGGCATGAAAGATGCCTTCTAAGCTTGGAGACAGTAATCTCCCCAGTGGAGGTCAAATCTAACATGGCAGGTTAGTGTCTGTGGAGATTGACAGCCTGGAGAAATACTGCTGCCAGGCGCCCACAACGCACAGTGACAGTAAACACCTCCCAGGAAAAGGGCTGGTTACCAAGCCTTATAGAGCGACTGTCAGAGGGCGCATGTTGTCAGGGCTGCCACAGACTCCGCACTGACACACACTGTCATATCTGAACTCTCTCAATCATGTGATGCTTCAATGCAATGTATACACAGCTAACCTTTGCAAATCTCATCAACTGTCATTTATAAACAATTTATTTACATCGCCTCCATGTGGAAAACCTGTAAACACATACAGGGACAAGGTAAATAAAAAAAGAGTTGTATAGCTACAGCATTAATAAAACTCCAGTAGAATCTTCTATTAAGTAAAATGTTGAGCTACATGCTGCTTTCTGGCAGCTTATAAAAAGAATTACCACTAATATTTATTTTGTTTATTAATTCATAATTGTTCAACCACCTTTGATAAACTGATAATTTCTCATTTCGCACTCAATACCTGGGATTTTCTGTGTTGTCAACATTGCCTCTTTACTTACTGACAGACTGTTTTTTTTTTTTACTCTGGACCCATGAACCCTGGCAATGCCACAGTCATAAATTTGGTGGCTCTGGTGAAATAATGTGGATTCATAAGGGAAATACATTGTAACACTGCTCACCACTAATTGCATGAAATATGTTATCTTACAGGCTTGTGCTGTCTGCCTTTCATAAACAAAGGCTGACAGATCATGCCCTCAACCACTGACCCTGCTGTGAGCATATGCACTAATGCAAGGTCACAATGGACACTGGCCACATGAGGAGAAAACAGCCATCCAATTTCCCTTGTGAGTCCAACACTGACACAAACTACCGATGTAGCCATAATAAAATGTCAGTGCGTTAAACTGGGTCTGTTTCATTAGCAGCTCTAATACGTGGCGCTTCTGTGAAATAGAGGATCCCCTTCATTGTCCAAGAGAGGGGAGAATGACAATGGGCCAGCAGTGCCAAAAATCTGTTCGATGCTCAATGTCAAGGAGGCTTCTTTGGCTCCCACAGAGCTCAGCTGTGAGCAAAACCATAACAGACCCTGATTTTCACAGTGGCAGGTGGCCATCTTTAAATCACAAATCTACATACAATACTGGCTGCAGATCCCAGACTCAGAAAAAGGAAGTGAGGCAGGACTAAACTCTAAACTCTATATTTTGTTAAAACATAGGTGATTAACAATACAGTGCAGTATTATTACTGACTGCTATGAAATACATGTCCACTGGCTACAATAGGCCTGGCTGCTGGGTTAGGACAGGGGTGAGAACAGAGGAAGGGGTGGGGGGCTGAAACAGACAGTCAAACAGACCTATAGCCTGATGCCGTTCCCCATCATCCCTTGCTTGCCCTTTGTCATGCACCCTCCTCACCTCAGAGCTGTCACTGGCTTGTCAGAACCAATCAAAGGATGCCATGCTGTCTGGCAGCCATGTACTAGTTTGGACAGGATGACATAAAATTTCTGGTGCTACGTGTCAAGGACCATATGAAAACAGATGTCCTCATTACCGGGTCGCTTGTGCTTTAAAACTATAACATATAATCCATTTGGCACATCACAGAATCATGACATTTTGCAAGTTTCCTTTTGCTGAGCTTTTCTTGAAGAAGGATCGCTACACACAAAACATTTTCAAGACACTTCTTTGAAAAATTTTAAAGTGGGGTATAATCTGTAATCCAAACAAAAATCCAAAAATCTCATACTACATACTCAGATATTGTGGTGCCTGTCATGTTTAGTATGATCCCCTCTGAGATCCAGCATGACAAAAGTAACTTTATTGAATGGGACAGATCGCTGCTTGTCTGACTGACTTAATCTGTTTGATTGAGCAACAAGACGCCTTTGGCTTCACAAGTCCTTCAAAGGCCGCAGATTCTCCAAGTGTGAAAAAAGAGGGAGGAAAAAGAGAAGAGCAAAATCCCAAACACACAGTCTAACATACACACCACTGCTGCTTTCCAAAGGTTTATTTATTAGCTTTAAATGTCTTATTCATTACCCTAACACCAAAGCCCTTTCAGGTCATCAGTCGCTAACAAAGGCCCAGGCTTGGAAAATCTGTCAACTGTCAGTGTCATTGATTCGGAGCAGAAGTCTGGGCGGACAATAAAGCTCCACTGAAGTCAACCGTTCAGGAGTAATAAAGGGCAGGGTTTCAAGAGTTTGTCTGGTGCTGACGCTTTCCTCTAGACTCAAGGCATGGCACGTTAGTGAGCCGTACATTCATTTACTCATGCGTCACCATCTAATTATGGGGATCGGACTTTCCTCTCCACCCCTTTTTCACCAAGCTGTCATAGCACAAAGCCAACCACAGCTATCATTGTGCTTGATCTGAATTTTATTTAGAGCCCCATATGCTTCTCAAAGCTTAGTGCTGATACTTGGTCATTCTTGGCCCGTTAAACCATTAAAAGAGGGGACCATTCTGTCGACACACAGCTCATTGTGAGCCTCCCAGGTTAAAAGACAAAAGTGTGAGATCATGAATGTGCTCGGCAGTCCATTGGAGCTTTTTAGCCATACAACTGAAATGAGAATCTGCACCTGATCCAATTCAATTAGGGATACTGAAAAGAGAGAATGGTCTCAGTGACACACGGAGAGCGGAAACCTCTTGATACTGTAGTCTCGCCACAGACAGCCTATGATTTATAAACTGTACATAAATGTAAAATATATTTTTTTCAAATATCTTTTTGGATTTATGGGACTCCATGAGAACAGCCAGACAGACAAATATGAAGCTACAAACTCCATTAAACGGAAGCTTCAGGTTCAGGATTACCCCTTACACACCCCTCGAAGTAGCCAAAGCTGTGTCAGTCTCAGGTTCCTCTTAGTGACAATTTGTCCACATCAGAGAGCCGTCATCCTTAACAAGATGTGACTCGTGACACACCGGTGGGGAGGGGCTGGGCACAGCCAGTGCTAGCGCTGGGTGCCTGCGTGCCCTGGGGCTACAGAAAAACGCCATGCTCAGACTGTCGTGTGAGAGAACACAACTGCTTTATGCTAAGCTCTACTTTACCACCATAAGCTCTACCAGCGACTGTACTGGCCCACAATCGACAATGTCAAAAGATACAATGAGATAATTACATATCAGACATTGTTTAAATGAACAACATTTCTCTGATTCAGAATTGAAGGGGTATTATCAATTATTTCTTTTGGTTCATAAATATTCAATATAACAACATAACTTCTAAAATTACAACATTTATTTGTACACACATAAATACATATGTTAATTTTCAACACTGCTGAACCAAAGTGTCCCGGCTGTGCACTGATATAAGTTGAACTACAAACCCTCTCCCCGTTTACCCCCACTGACACTGTGCCCTAAAATCAGTCTCTCTTCCGGTCAACTGCATTGGCGAAGGAAAAATATGCAATTAGGTCATGCTGGCCAGTGTGACCCAAACAAAGGATAGCTAACAGTTACTGTAAATATTAAAGATAGTCAAAAATCTGTGGAAAGTGATTGGGTAAGGGGTCGGGAAAGGAATTAGTTAAAATAAACAAGTGAAGTGCATTTTTCATAATTAGCACTATAATGCAATCAACACAGTAGATTATTTCACTGCACTACTTCTGTAGATGTCAGTCATTACATCGACAAACTGGTAACTCTGCAGCATTTTTCTATGTGTATTGTCTAAAAGCATGTCTTTTTTCAACGCTTTCACTCAAGCAGTATACCTCAGCCCGTCTGGCTGCTCTCACCTCTCTCCTGGCCCTCTGGCCCTCATCCTTGGCTCTGGCTCTTGACAAGCTCACCCACTGAGCTACAGATTGGCTAGCACACAATGCCCCAGATTCTCATTCACCTACACAATGCACTCACCGGCCGCACACCTATCTTTCATTCTCACCACAGACAGTCTGTGCATTTTACATTTTTCCTTTCGGTTAATCCATTTTGCTCTGTCACCTAATTTCCTCCAGCTCACCCCAAGTCTATCTCTTGTTGCTCTTCTTTTGTATGAACTTGTGGTTGACTGGTGGGCCAACAGAACCCATCTCCTGCCGTATCCCTGTGCAGGACAGCATGAGCGGGACGAGCCAGGGCTGACAAAGCCACTACCGAGCAAAACAAAGGTTGTGTGCTCCATCATTCAAACCGGGGCCACTCCGACAGCTGCCTTCGCCACGCTCACACTGACAAACGGCCAGAAAAACAGATGGTTTGTGCATTCATGACCAGTTTAGTGGAAGCCCAGGAGTCACCCCCATTCATGGGGAGGGTTTTTGTCAGCTATTCCATAATAAAGCTTTTCAGTCTGGTAGAAAATTAGAAATGCATTTTAAAATTGTCCCTTAATTACTGAGGTCATCTCAGCCCCATGGAGAAGAGAGGAGTGGAATGAGACTCTGGCTTCGTGACACATGACTGATCTGAAAAGATGGGCCGCCTCATTTCACTTTTTAAATTCTGCCAACACATTAACATACATTTGTCAGTTGCTTCTGAAAAGCAGATGTACTAAATTTTGGAAGCCAACCTTCCTCCAAAGAAAAGGTTTATTTCAACATGTTTCAAGATTTACAACAAAAATTTGAAGTTAGATTATTAAAGTTAGAAAAGTTACTAATACAACATTCAGTAGAGCAAGTGTGAAAATCACCAAGAGCCAACGTATCTGTTAGTAAAGATTAGTTAACCTTGCTTCTGTAAACACAATTTTAATGCAGGTATTTGAAAGTAAGTCAACTGCAGTAATGTTTTTTGTCACATCATTAAAAAGAGCTTAGCGGTGGCTTTGAAGCAGTGATGCGTAAACCATACTGGGCTTCTGAGCATCATCATCAAGCTTTTGGCAACACACCCCAAAAAGTCATCTCCAATTTTAGGAGAAAGCATTCACCATGTTGCACTATATCATACCCAATACTGTTCACATAAATTAACTAGAGTGCCAGCCAAAATGACACTGACTAAACTTAGTTTGTTTGTTCCCCCATATTAAATGAGTTGCACATCTCTCAGTGCCCAGAGACACGGCCTAACAATGCAGGGAACGGCTGAGCAGATATGAATTAAAGATAGCGCCAAGCCACGGCACGTCTGTCTCTGCATGGAAACCATCTGGACGTTCAATATTACATCCTTGTCTACACTTTTCATACTGATCATGATCAGAGTTTTGTGACAGCTCTTCATGATGCATCACACCCAGATGTGGTTACTGACGAAACGCATTTGTTGAGGTCTCACTCTCAATCCCAGCCGTCATGCAATGGCCTGAGAAGTTGTCGCAAAGAGAAGTCCCTGGCAAGGCACAGAAAGTATCACTGTTACAAAACAAATCTCTAATTTTATCACAGCGACCATTTTTCACGAGTAGAACAAAAGAAGAAATAATTTTAAAAATGAAAATAAATCAAATGACTCTGTTCTTAAGTATCTTTGCAAAGCCAAATCATTATAATGATGATGAAGTGACCATAAAAAACTTTTCTTTTTGTATTTTCGAGACATTCATTTTAATATCGCAGCCATTTCTTAACCTTTATGTGATCTAACATGTTGTAATCCTATTAATAATGTAATCTCAGCATCATTGCACTGGTGACTAGTTAAGTCAAATTAACATAATCATTGTCATCATTAGCATAATTTCTGTGTTAGTTTGTCCGCATTAGTTACTGTAATGTATAGCACAACAGAGACACCCAACACCATGTTACACCCACCAGCAGCATAACAGCATCATGCACATCCTAACTGACCCACACAGATAATACAACATTATCAACGATGTGAACCTTTTAAACACTCTGCACTGACTGGTTGACAGCTTGTGCTTGGTTTTCACTTGAGCACTGCCCTCCACTGACTATACTCGGAAGTGCACAGGGCCTCCTCTGTTTCCACTCACTTTTCCACTCTACAAAACAGAATAGTGCCATTAAATGTTTTGATAGTTGTCTCATATCTGTGCATGACAGGCCACAGCCCCTCTCCACTGCCATTTGTTGTTAAACTGCATCTCTTTGGCAGCAGAAAGAATTTGCTTCTTTCGAACGCGATGTGGGAGGCGTTCAAAGATAGACGCTGACAGAAATCTGGTTTCTTTGCCAAAAGTGCTGGCATTTCTACTGTACATGCAGTAGCTCTGAAAAGGACGTGATTTGATCAAAAAAATAAATAAATGTGGCAAATGTGTGAATTTGGGCAAAATATAGAGATGGGATTTAAAAAGGTGGGTATAAACAACTTGGGAAAATTACATGTGTTCAATAATATCTAACGCTAAAAATATATTGTTGTTGCCAGCATAACCCTTTGATTGTAGTGTTATTATTTTAATCCTGACCAGCTGGTAACTACATAATTATAATAACAAGTAGTCGCTTTTTAAATGCTCTGGTGCCTACTGTGGTAAAAAACTCCAGTTAAAAAGTAACAAACTCCAAAAGTAATTAATAATTAAAGGCGCTATATAAATAAAAATTGATTGATTGATTGATTGATTGATTAAACCGTGCAGACCTCAATCAGTATTCATCAGTTGCATCCATGATATACAGTACAGGTCCTGTCAGGGTAATGAGTCCTCACACACAAACACACAAGCTGAAGCCCCCCCACACACCATGGCTGTGTGTTCGTCCCAACCAAATTAATACCCACAAATGAAACCGTGACCTGCACAAGGCAGCCCCGACCTGCTCTCCCAGAGCTTCTCACTGGATCCACCCCCCGTACGCATGGCTCTGAACGTCCCCCACTCCCAGCTCCAGAGACTGAGCAAGGACAAGAGCATGCACACAAGATGAATATTAGAATGATGGCCACGACTCTTCAAGTACGTACCAGTTAAGTAAAAATACAACAGCACTGTACATCACACTAAATTCACAAAAGAATATTGCCCAAATATTATGCATTTTTACATTGATGTCTTATTTCAATCATTATCTGTCCATCTCCTCTGAAGAAGAGTGACTGTGGAAAAATAGAAAGTGAAGCACCCCAAGGGCCAGGCACACAGTAAAGGGCCTTGTCTGCACAGTCACCAAATGGCTACTGCTTGGTTAGCTGTAAGCTCCATTTTGGGACCTTTGGCTCCCATATTTAATTAAAAACCCATTATCACCTCTCAGCGTAGTGAGCAGCACTTCAGCCCGTACCATCCAGATCTGCACTCTTAATTGATCTTAAATGGCTAAATTGTATTTCATAAAATCAGTCGCGCAGATGTTTAAAACGTAACGTTTGGGAAGTACACAAAGCATTTTCGATGTTGGTAAAAAAAAAAGTGTGACTTGTAAACTTGTCTAAGATAATTGTCAAAAATAGTATCTAAACATAGCTTGTGGCCAACTCTTGCTCAGGCGGTACATTAATATTCAAAAGTTGATGCTGCCAGAGCACCTTGAGCAGATGCACACTGGCACACACTGATGTGAGAATACTCAGCAGTGGATAAAAAAGAACGACAGCGACTGAAAAAGTAGAGAATAAAATAAAGAGTAGAACAAAGAGAGCAACAGACAGATAAAGCAAACAAGCAACAAGGAAGAAAAAAACACAAGGCGATCTCCTTCACATCCCAGTGCCGCTCTCCTTCGTTGTTACCTCTGTGAGCGTGGCCAGGTCCCAGCTCCCCTGGCAGAAACTAAGTGGCTTGCTGGCATATGGTGTAACCTCCATTTGAGTGCTAAAAGCTGGATATTGTTTTTGTGGAGCAGATGTTGGCGGGCATGGAAAAAGGCACAGCTGACTGGGCTGCACAGCTGGGAACGATGCGTGTGACCCACATACAGGGGGAGCAGTAGTCAACTGAGAGTCGCAACCTTAATAGAAAATACAGAGACACAATTATGAGGTTTGTCTTCCTGTGACTCAACATACACTACTTCCTTACAGCACCTGGTTAAGCTTTCAGTAAATAACAGAATAAATACATTTACTCTTTTCTCAGAACCAGGTAATTGTCATTAGTTTTAGACTTTGTGTTCTAATTGTTCTAGTTGAGCATGTCTCAACTGTGATGAGCAAAAAACACATAACTATCTTGTTTCAAATTGGAATTAAATAAACGTTCATGCCAAGATTTTGAGCTAATGAAAATGAAATGAGGACACTTAAGGGTGCTGACCGATTTCCCAAACCCATAAGTGTCCCAATGCCAACAGTGGACAAATGAAGATTATGCTGAGATTATAATAAGGATGCCAAAGCCATTATCCAGTCTACTTTGACAAATGCTGTGCCTTTCTCTGAGCAGATGGGACCAAGAGTTTGGGTGGGGAAACAGGCAGAGTATCCTTCACCCAGTTGGCTAGAAAAGACCACGATAAACGGCATGCAGAGACACCCTCAAGACTCCCTGATAATGTATGTAATTTCACGTTTGGATACTCACATCTATCAAGCATACTATTGTCTAGGTTATGGTCGACTTTTTGATACATTTTCTACATGCATGAAGTCATTTCAAGTATAACTAATGTCTGCAGCTGCTGTCATAAATGTTTATGTTCACAAATAAAAGTGGTTTAACAGTAACAGAACATCATCTGTCCCATGGCTTATCTGTCAATTAGCACCAGCCAATGCCCTCAGACCGGGCAGGGCATTTTGGCTTCGGATACTTAATTATGAGAGTGTTAAATGCCGTATGTTGTGGGCTGGGGCAAAACAAACTGACCAGAGGCTGCAATAAAGCCTGTTTTCCCCAGTGAAAAGGGATTAGAATGGCCTGTCACTCAGTGGGGTCATGCAGAGCAGAGACACTACTTAAAAAGTCATTTGGAGCATTAAGATTCCCCTAGTTGGGTTGGTCATCAGGAGTGGAAAACAACCTGCTAAATAAAGACCCAGGGCTACATTGTACTTTATACCACAACTAGTCTTTGCAACTGTTTTTTGCTTTGCATTTCTATTTATAGCATCTAAAAGCAGGTGAAATGTCAAAAAGCCTACTTTTGATCAATGAGAGACATGACTTATCACTTTAGAGCAGGTCCAATCATGGCCCACGGTGAGATTTTGAAATCCACCTAAAACCTGTTCAAATCCAACCTAAACCTTAAATCCAACTAAAACCTGTTCAAATCCAACCTAAACCTTAAATCCAACTAAAACCTGTTCAAATCCAACCTAAACCTTAAATCCAACTAAAAACTGTTTAAATTCAACCTAATCCTTAAATGCAACTTAAACCTGTTCAGATCCACCTAAAACAATTTCACCTGTTCAAATCTATCTAAAACCTGTTAGAATCCAACAAAAACCTGTTCAAATCCATCTAAAACCTGTGAGAATCCAACAAAAACCTGTTCAAATCCATCTAAAACCTGTTAGAATCCAACAAAAAATGGTTCAAATCCAACTAAATCCTGTTCAAATCCACCTAAAATCTGTTCAAATCCAACTAAAATTTCTTCACATCCACCTGAAATCTGTGCAAATCCACCTAAAACCTGTTCCAAACCACCTGATACCTGTACTTGTGAGACTGTTTGGCCCATTGGAATTTTCCTCTCATCAAATGTGACCCTACAGTAGTTGCAAACTGTTTGGACACTTCGGCCTTCGAGGATTCAACATGGGTTAGAGCTCAGTGTATTGTTGTATTAAACCATGAAGCAGCATAGTCTCAGCCTTTTGCAGTGATTTCGTCTGGGCTACTGAGCACTACTGTTGGCTGCTTCTCAGGACTTGGACAACAGACCGGGTGATACAGCTCTGACAGAAGTTATGAATACAGATCGGATTTTAGAACTGACAGGTCTCACTGATAGATGCACTGGGCCTCAGGGACAGCGCAGATGATTTGAGAGACATGGAGACCTGTTACTACTGAACATGTTGGCATCACACTTGTATCCGCTAGCTCATTTAAATGCATGAAAAAAAATAAATAATCTGAGCTACTTCTTTTCAACTCACTTTCAATTTGGGACATATTTTTAATTCAACTGCCCAAAACTCCCCCGTGTGTTATATGTTGTATAATTTAAGACATCCTTCAAATAATCAGTAAAATAAATGATGTACAACCACTTGCCATTAAATTACATTCCCTTATTGCCTCCTAAATGTGATCTAGTGGCTGCAAGTTTCTCTTTAGAGTAAATGTGTGTTGATGCATTGTGGCAGTGTGCTTTGGTGAGATTGACACACTGAAACTTAAGCTTCTGTATGAGTCAGGACGACCCGTCCATCTTGTGAGCAGGCCTCAGTCCTCGCGCCTCGCATCAGCCTGACTTTGATGGACACATGCCCCCTCAGTGCTTGGCAGGACGTTCTTTTGAGGAAACTCAACAAAACAGCAACAGGGATTGAAAGACACACCCTGACAGTCCACAAGCTTTTTATATAAAATAAAAACACACATGGACAAAAATGCAAAGCGTATACATACTGACCTTTTGTTTAGTGGAATGATGCTGGTCTTGATGAGCTTCTGTTAATTTAGAAAGCAGATTTGTCATCACTGGATATGACTAAAAACAGATAAATAAGATTTACATCAAATAAATAATGTAATATGTGGTTGATGAGAATAAAAAATGTATATCCCTAATAAAAATGCATTTAAATTGAGAAACGGACAAGTGAAAGGTTATGACCAGAAGTATTTGCTGTCTTTAGAAATTTATAATTCCTTTGTGAACTGGTAAATGTCACTTTAATGAATTTAAATGCATTTTTATCAGGTTTTTGTTACTTCCACTCCTCATACTTTTGCGCTTATATTGCAGTTTTTTATTGTGAATATGCTCAAGTCTTAAAACCTAGGATTGGATATTTCTTCTAATGAAAGTATCTAATCTTGTGGGTCACCTCACATGCAGCAGTAAAACTCCTACACTCTCAATCCAACATGGCGACACATTTGACAACATCAAGATCTCCTCTTTGGGCTCCAGACAAAAGGATGTCCTGCACTACGTTTGTGTCAAGTCTGCTCATCCCATTATATTCACTCTGCTGCTTCCAGTCATCAGCTATGACGAGCCTTCACCTGAGTTGACAGGTGACTGTCCTGAGGCAGCACAGCACCCAACAGGGGAGCCTTAACCTGCCAACTATCTGTCAGTCCCCCAAAACCAGCTCTGTCATGTCATCTCCCCCACGCCAATCACTGTGACACATCAAGTTTGTGTCAGGAAACAGTGTTGGAGATTAAAGTCTAATACAACACTGCCCTAAGCCAACAAGGACACCAGGCAATTACTCCAGACAAAGATGATAATGTAAATGCTGGCAGGTCACATGCAAATAATTATAAATAGGATTATTCTTTCTAGAAGTGGAACTTTTGGTATAATTGCTTTTGTATTATAAAGAATTGGTAAAGACTCAAGAGGGCATATTTCTGTATTTTTGATGATTTGATACACGGCAAATAGGCCTCCATTAAACTATCATGTAAAAGTGTTTATTGATCCCTCCAGTGATGAGGTGAACATAGAGATGGTTGTCTAATCTTCCCTCTAACTAAGTGTTTTAACAAAACGTGCTCAACACAGCAACAGTTAATTGCCTTTTATCAAGCTATACCTATATACAGTATACTTTTTATTACCTTATAAGTCATACAGCATTTTTACACTACAAATAGTCTTACAAGACAAAAAACAGAGTAGACCATGCATTTAATGCCACGGTAATTGTCTCAAAACTCTATGATTGTGTTGAATTGTAAGCCATCATGAACACTGGCTCCTGTTTGCTGATTGTCTTTTCTGATTGAAATAACCAATATGGTCTCCAGATAACAGTAAATCCCAAATTAACTGCTAGAATTACTTTGTATTTGCCATGTAAACAAAACCCCAGTTGGATTCCCGACCTGGACCCCCAAGATTAAAATCTAGTTAAATACAGATCTGTGATTGAAATTCAAAACTGACTGACACTTAATCAAGAAACGGATAAAGGCATATTATACAAGTGAATTTATTATAACCATTGTAATCTTGTCTTTGTAGATCATAGTTAAGAGTGGGCGACTGAGAAAATAAGAAAATATTCTGAATGTTTAAGTTAAACTAAGTTGTCATAAACACATAAATGGGTCTTAATTATGCTAATAAGCCACTGACATGATAGTCCTTCCCTTTGATTGGAGCTAGATTCATTACAGCAAAGGTAAAGGTTGCACCAACCTGGCCCTGTAATTATAAATTTTTTTAACATTAGGGGGCGGCCCAGTCTGTGCCATATGGTTAATGACCACAACAATCTATCAATTTCAAACATCCCATCATAATTCATCTGAATAATTGCAAATATTCTCCTCCTATTATTTTCAGTCAGTTGTGCAATGTTTTAAGATAACCTTTTAAACAGCTGCTGAGATTTTACACAGGTCTAATCATGAAGCACTGATTGATTAAAGCTCTGTTATTAGTGGACTCCAGCTCCCTCCTTCTCCCAACATGTAAATGAGTAACCTTTAGGAGGACTCCAAGTGGCAGCAGTGGCAGATGGGCAGTAACTGTAATGGGCCGAAATTTGGCTTGAATAAACATCCCATGGTCTAGAGCACACCTAGTCTCTACACAGCATCCAACTACAATGTATGGCAGTCCACAATAAAGGAGGTCACAATTTTGGGAAATTCTTGACATTGGTAATTTATTATCTATTATTTAATGTATTATGTGTTGGACAAACATACACTTTGACTTACCTACCATAGCAGAAGTGGAAGCAGAAGCTGCCATTTTGGCCCCAGTCTTAAATTAACATGACAGCCAGCTTCTTCCTACAGCAAAAGTGAGTGATTAGTATTATCGTTTAAATTGTAATTTGGCAGTTAATTAAAGTGACCTTGGTTTCTATTGCTGCATGGGTAAATGGCCGACCAGAGTGCAGTTCTGTCTACAGGATTAAGTCACCCTGGTGGCAAAACCAAATTAAGCGGCTGTCACCACCTACCTGCAGCTCGGAGCTTAGGATGATCGTCTTATGACCGGCCGGGGAGTACAGTCTTCTGCCCGTACCTCTTCCTATCATCACTTTGTAATTTATGATTATTTACTTGCAATGCATCATTAAAATATAAAAAATAAATGCAAAATGCATGAAATCACTGGTTGCATGCCCTAAAATTCAAAGAAAAGTGTGTAACATTTGTTAAAGCTCAGTGGAGTGTGTTGTTAGTAATTAACTTGAAAGCGGAAAAATTGTTCATAGCATTCTCAGAGACACATTAAACCATTTATAATCATTTATCAGAGAAGCTCATTTTGGAGTTTTTCTGTGTCTATTTCATTTTTAAATTAAAAATATCAATGGTAAAAGAGGTTTGTACAAGGTAAACCACCACAGCCAAACAACATTAAAGCACCATTGTGTAACTATAGCTATGTTCAGACTATTATCTTGGGGTCCTGTTCACGAGTGAGGGAAGGAGGGAACGTGAGATTGACAGATGCAGCTTCTGCAGCACCTATGGTCATGAGCTTTGGGTCATGACCGAAAGAACAAGATCCAGAGATAAGGTGAGGAGCTCGGTCACCGGGAGGAGCTCAGCAGAACCGCTGCTCTCCACATCGAGAGGAGCCAGCTGAGGTGGCTCGGGCATCTGTTTCGGATGCCTCCTCGACGCCTCCTAGGGAGGTGTTTCGGGCATGTCCCACCGGAGGAGACCCGGGAAGACCTAGGACACGCTGGAGGACTATGTCTCGGCTGGCCTGGGAACGCCTGTTGTATCCCCAAGAGCTAGAGGAAGTGTCTGGGAGAGGAAGTCTGGGCGCTCTGCTTAGACTGCTGCCCCCGCGACCCGGCCTCGGATAAGCGGTAGAAGATGGATGGATGGGATGGATGGATGTTCAGACTACAAGCAAAAGTGGCCCAAATCTTTTTTTGCCCATTTGTTACCCATATCTGACACAATTATACCGTCACAATTCTGCGCTGAAGGAGCCTGGCAAGATCAAATGACAACAACGATGGCAGACAACGTTGATGGAGTTAATCAGTGGAAATAAAGTGAGTATTTTTACATTACTAAGTTTGACATAGAAATTAGCTTTGCAATACAGAAAGTATGCATGTGTATCATCTCCAATAAATGACTTCAAACAGCCTTTTTAGGGTTTGATTCCCACTCCTTTCTGTAGCGTTGAGACCAGGGATGGGTAAACTAAGGCCTGGGGGTCATTGTGGGCTGTTTAATCTGATTAAACACTGCATACATTTTTCCTTTTCCTTCAATATTCTGATCAGTTTATTCACTATAACCTGCACCAAACAGGAACAACATTTCCTAAAACTATCATTTCTACTCTCAGAGACTCACTGGTTTGTGGGGCCTGTCCTACAAGACCTTTATCTACTCGGAGAACCATGTCATGTAACAGGCCTATTCTCCTGAGAATATTTAGTCCGATAAAAATAGTTAATACAAAACATGACCAAATCTCATTGTGGCTCCACAGCCACATGGGACGGCACATTTCTCAGGAGACAAAGAGGAAGCATAAAAAGAGTTCAAAAGAGCCAACAAACAGGACAGACAGTGTTTTTATCATATTACCATATTCACACAGGGGTGCCATTTTCATTTTAGTATTCCACAATGTTCGTTTACTATTCAAAATAATAATATGATAGTAGAAATGTCACCCTCTGTGCATGAGAAAACTAATGAGATGTGAAGTGGCCCTGTCTTTACAACACTTACTGGAGCGGGCACACGAGGAAGCTGTCTTGTTTAGCTTTGTTTGTTTGAGCCTGAGAGAAAGAGAGAACAGAAAACAGGATGGTCAGAGCGAGCGGCAGCTGTATCCACAGATGCTCATGTAAAAACATCCTTATTCACATGTTCCCCTCCACTTGTTTGTTTCCTGGTAATTTAGCCCTTCAGTGCAGAAAAAACACTGCTTTGTTTTCATACTAACAAGGCAATTAGCAATCATTACACTCAGGGTTGCCCACCGGCTGATATTGGTAATGATTTAACCAACTGATTTCTAATTTGTTTGTGTGTAAGCAGCAGTATGTGTATTATTACTTTTTTCTTTTTTTTTCTTTTTTCAAACAAAATCCAAGTGGGTCTTCTTTTAAATGGATATTCAAACATAATTTTTAGATATATTTTCCTTTCAGACTTTGATTTTTCTCACCTCTGACACAAAAACAATTTAGAACAAATCCATGTGTCTTTTGCACTTGAGCAGAATGAGAGCATAAAGTACAGCAGTAAAGTGGAAATGAGAGAAGACAGGAGACAGGGACACACAAAGAGATGTAAATAGTGCTTTGGGGTCTCTAAGGATGCTCTGCTACACTGTGATCACCAAAAACAGGGGAGCAGAGGACGGTTGGGAGGCGACAGGGGAGCACAAAATGTCCAAAAAGAGCTAAAACCAATTGGAGAGGTAATTTGGAAAGGAAACTAAATGTAACTAAATCTTATTTTTGGTCAAACTACTAATTAAGCATGATTTTCTTTAAAATTGTGCCAAAACCAACAACTGTACATATTTTTTCTCTGTCAGTACTCACGGCTGCCAGCTCTGTGGCCTCCTTTCATGTGCCGTCTTGGACAGCATGGCCCTCACTGCAGAGTAGCCCATCACAGTCTCAGGGGCCAGGCCCTCTGTTCTGGGTCTCCATGGGCCACCCCCCTCTCTGGATACCTGCTTCAGCTATGGAGGCCATATGTGAAGCTGTAGGAAAGCAGATGCTGTTTTTTCATTTGTGAAATTATTTTTTTGGAAAGCAGTCAGCCTGTGGAAGGCCAGAGTCAAGTCAGGGAAGTCAGGGTTAATAGGAAAGGCCAGTGAAGAGGCAGCTCACTGGTAATGATATTACAGTTGGGCTCATACATACAAACCCTGGCAGAATTTGTGAACTCATAGTTAGTGGTTGTGTTAAGCCATTTATTGTCAAAAAACTGTGTTTTAATCTTTTTAAATTAAAATGACAACAGAAACTACCCAAATGACCCTGATCAAAAGTTTACATACCCTGGTGATTTTGGCCTGATAACATGCACTCAAGTGACACAAACAGGTTTGAATGGCTACTAAAGGTAACCATCCTCACCTGTGATCTGTTTGCTTGTATACAGTGTTTGTATAAAAGGTCAGTGAGTTTCTGGGCTCCGGACAGACCCTTGTAGCTTTCACCCAGTGCTGCACTGATGTTTCTGTTTTCTGAGTCATGGGGAAAGCAAAAGAATTGTCAAAGGATCTGTGGGAAAAGGTAATAGAACAGGAAAAGGATATAAAAAGATATCCAAGGAATTGAAAATGCCAATCAGCAGTGTTCAAACTCTAAGAAGAGTTAAGAAGTGAAAAATTAAAAGGTTCCAACATGAAAACGATCCAAAGCACAAGGCCAAGTCGACCTGTCATTGGCTAAAGCAGCATAAAGTGAAGGTTCTGGACAGGCCATCTCAGTCTCCTGACCTCAATATCATTGAGCCACTCTGGGGAGATCTCAAATGTGCAGTTTATGCAAGACAGTCCAAGAATTTACAGGAACTGGAGCTTTACCATCTGAGAAAATAAAGAGCCTCATCCACAACTACAACAAGAGACTACAAGTCAGCGTGGTGGCAGAGTGGTTAGCACTCCTGCCTCACAGCAAGAAGGTCCTGGGTTTAATTCCCATGCAGGGAAGGGCCTTTCTGTGTGGAGTTTGCATGTCCTCTCTGTGTATTTGTTTCCACTGTGTTTCCACTGGGTACTATGTTTCCCCTACCACAAAATGTAAATGTACAATATAGCACTACAGATGGAAATTAGCTGTTATGCTATAATCTGGTACAAACATCTCTGCTCCGGCTTAATGTACATTGTATGTTGTCCTAAAGAACTAATCTAATAATAATTTTTTTTTAAAGTTATCATTGATGTTTGAGGTGGCAAAACACGGTATTAAGAACTGGGGTGTGTAAACTTTTGTCATTATGATTTAAAAAAGTAAACACAGTTGTTTGACAATATATGACTTCCCCCAACCACTAACTATGAGTGAAAAAAAGATTTTTGTGTTATCATTCAAATTCCCTGAAAAATGGCCAAAGATTTTATCTAATTCTGCCGGAGTATTTGTTATTTTATGAGCACAACTGTGTTGCCAACACAATTGTGTAATCATTACTATGAGGATATGCTGACCTGGCAATGCCATGGCAATGTTTTTAGTTAAGCAGACAAAAGATTGACACATCCACACAGCTCTGAAGTGGACCTGTCTACAGCTGAGCAGTGTCTTTGTCAGTCATCAGATGATGCTCATAGACAATACCACACTGAGGACACATGTCAGAAAGAATGAAATGAATGAATGAAATGATAGATGAAAGTCTGACCATCCCTCTGCTTCATCTGAGATGTTCCTGCAGCCAGGGACTCTGACAGCCTTGACACCTGTCACTCACTCTCATCAAGACAGCTACAAGGAGGACAGCAGTGTATCCAGCTCCACATGCTACTGCAACACTGTCCAGCCGCAGTGTTCACACAAGCACATGTCTACCTGGCACTAACGTGTGGACACATAAGGAGGCCAGTCTTAATGCAAGGTGTAGATGTACTAAAATGTGAAGTTTTGCATATAAAGAAGGATCCAGTCTTGTTCAGGACAATGCATGAAAAAATACCACTTAA
The DNA here is from genome assembly GCA_024416835.2 of Perccottus glenii. Taxonomy (NCBI): domain Eukaryota; kingdom Metazoa; phylum Chordata; class Actinopteri; order Gobiiformes; family Odontobutidae; genus Perccottus; species Perccottus glenii. Next base: position 16,022,438 of record CM044558.2, read on the forward strand.
TTATATGTTGAGTTGGTTGCTTGTGTTGGACAAAGAAGTCTGAACTACATCATAAGGGCATTATATATATATAGGGCACTTGACTGGAAGAATTAAAAACTCATTATATTCTGTATTTGTAACTTTGTGTAAGGATTTATAATGTTGCAATTAAAGCAGTGCTGAGTTGGAGTTACAAAGGTTATATTTCTTACAATTATGTGTCAAGGCGCTGAACAGCCACAGCTACTGACTGCCTCCTGGCGACATATTTCATTAACAAACCTGATGTATACATCACACACAGACACAGTTCAAATGAAGGACATAAATTTCAGCCGTGGGGTCTTGTGGTCATATTACAACTAATCAAGCGCTCTCTATACCCTTCCGGAGAAATCTTCTTCTGTTCAGAGAAAAAAGGTAATATGACGCTTTATTTTTAATCAGCATAAATTACAAGCATCCATCAGGTGAGGCTCAAATTAAAATCCTCATCTGACAAAGCAATGGGATCGGTGTGAGCTCACAGATGAATCAGTAAGATTTAATCCAATCATTGAAGACCCCAAAGCCAAAGATTCCCACTAAAGATCAACCCAATTGGCCTTTTTCACATTTCCTTCATTAGGTCCTAAAGGGTACATTTGGTATAACATTTTTTTCTCTTCTGAGAATAAATTGAGGACCAAGGATCAGTTTTTTTTTCTTGGGATGGTGTGTCTAAAAAGATAAAGGGCCTTTATGTTAACCACTAAAGTTTATTATTTGAGAGAGATTATCTGTTGTTTACAGTTAGGCTAATACAGTATAAGACAATTACAACAATTACATGCTCTATGCAATGCCAAGAAGTAAAGAAATAAGTGCTATTTTGGTCAAATTTATTCATTTCCGTTAGCATGTTGTTATTTGTAATAATGAAACTGAGACTGAGTTGGAAGAGCGTAGAGTGTAGTAGTTGCCCTAGCTGCCCTAGTTAATGTGCCAAAGTCTTCTAATACAATACCAGTAGTGACGCAGACAAGGAGGCAGTCAGCAGTGCACTCTTGATATCAATGCTGGAGGTGTTGGTTATGGAAACTTTCAGTAAAGTGATGCAATAAAAGGTGAAATGTTGCAGACACACCTGTGATTCAGGTGTGTAAAATAAAACTTTTTTTTTTTAAACCAATTTGTCACTTTTACGTGTATGTTTTGATTTTTTTCAGAGAACTACATAGGACAACACTTTAGCAATGATAGAATACAATTAGTATCTGGGTCGATCTGTATTATACACTTTCACTTTATGCTTTTCAGAGCATTTAGGCTGTGGTTATAACGTTAACCTTACCTGTAGCAATGTAAGCAAGCTGCTTCACTCAGAAGGTAGGCTAATTGCGTCCAAAATACATATAGTGTACTTTTATATGTTAGCATGGCCTACCTCGAATGTATAGTAAGATAATACATTTAACTAATAATAAAAAAAAACGACACAACGTCAAATAAAAAATTATTGCAGTATTAACCATACTATTGCAATGACAAATCAAACCAGTTTAATTTGTCTTAATTTCAGAAGCTGTTTTAACCTTAAGTGAGACGGCAATAGCCTTAATGTCCTTGCTCTATATCTCAGCACCTACCACAGATTTAAGACCAGAGTCAAAAAGACAACCCACTTTACTCATTTTAATTCAAGTTATGATATTAATTAGTGTAATTGATGTAATTATTAGTTAAAGTGCACATATTTAACATTGGTAAAAAATGTTTAAAAGAGAATGATTAAGAGTAGCCTACTCCGGGACACCTCTAAAAAAGAGCAGAGACCACAATGCAACTTGTGTAATTAATCAAATAAGTGTGGCAATTAACTAAGTGAGTGCTTAAAGGGTTCAGTAGAGGAAAGGACAATTGATTTTCTTTCAAAGTACTCAGGCCCTCCAATTTCATTAAAACTAGAGAAATGAAGATGGCTAAGAGGCTGAACCCAGATATACAATGGCCAATAAAAGTGCCTTTTCTATAAAATTTATTTAACACTGGAACTTGGGAAATATTAGCAGTACCATCAAATATCTTAAATTAAACATTAAACACAACACATTGAAATATATGGGTATAAATCTAGTATATATTTATCTCAAGAAATTACTTTGTGTTTGCCTATGCCGAAATTACCATCAAATATGCTTGTTTTACAAAGAACAATATCCTAGTGGCGTGGAGTTCAAAGACAAGACATGCATACAATCAGCACAGCATTGGAAGCAGTTCTCCATGCCTAGATTAGTTTTATTGAACAGATGGTGTTTCAATTTTGAACTTTTGCACTGGTGCAAAAAAAGCTTGGAGAGTCAGGCTGTTTTTCTCACATCACTGACAGAAGCTGCGCATCAGATGAAGGGGATGTGTGAAATAGCATTCCCAAGCATTACTGTCTGCATGCTCAGGACACAAACACCAAGATACAGACACAATGCGGAGGCCGGACCATGCTGCTCTATCAGATGTTAAAAAATACACAGAACTAAAATTTACTTTTAGTGAACATTTGTAAAAGAGCTGCAAGGATATTATTTTTTCTATTTATTTATTAATGTGACTGTATCAGATGTAGATCACAGAAAGGTCATGAGTGGTTTTATCATATCAAAAACAGAGCAGAACAGTTTTTTTTCACTTAACATCTCCACCACCATTCACTTCTATTGCCCCATATTAGTAGCATTATGCTCTCAATTTTCCCCCAGTTGCATAGTCCTGGCAGCCAGCTCACCCACGCCGGCACGAGTCGAGAGGACAACTGGAGAAAGATCACAGTTCAGGCTCAGTCAGACGGAAAATATGGAAATCAGGCGGCGGCGAATGGACCGCTGTGTGTCCCCCCTGTTTCAGCAAGCTGCCACAGTTTGACTGACAAACTGACTTTTTGAGGGGCCTGTGCCCATTCCAGTCAGAGTTTATTGAAGGTGATTTTGATCTCCTCCATGAGGCCACAGCAGTGGTGCTGCCATCTGTCACCTTGATTGCATGGCGGTCTCTCTAGGGGGAGCGCCATGGCTCCTGATCGTTTACAGATTGCGCTGCTTTCGCCTCCATAAGGGCCACATGCACAGGGCCAGATGGTGAGCATACACGCTTATTATGAGTCTTTATCTCTGTGCAGGAAGGAGTGGAACCATTAGGCCTCCCTCAGGATCTCCAGTCCTCTCTGCAGCCATGCTGTTCCTCCACAAATACAGTCCTCTTCTTCAGCTGTCACTGGGCTACTACAACACATACACACAGACCACTTGTCAAAAATCTAACACAGCCCTCGTCAGGGCATGTGACAGCAGTGTTAATACCTCTGCACACACGCACTAACACCTGTTTTCTAATCCTGAATAATGGGAAAATATGTCATGTGGCAAAATGGTAGGTGGAGATATGTAGGTGACATTCATCGTCTTGGTAACACACTGTTGTGTGAAAGATATTATGATCTGTGACACTGCAGTGCACTGACATATGCTGTCAATGTCACACCCTTACATGAGCATGCACTGTCATGACAGTGTTTGAAGTGTTTATGGTCATAGCCCTGAACTGTACAACTGGGTCTGTGTGCACAAATGTCCATTCATGCATGGGTTTGATACAAACAGATTCAGCCTGGTATGAGACATTGGCAGGAGGCGGTTGTGCCTATCCCTGACATATGTACTGCATGACCAGGAGGGTGAAGAGTATGTTCAGGATTAAGAACTGACATGTGTAACGTCACCACACATTTGTCATGCTCCTTTAAAGTTCATTCGCTTAACGCCATTTAGTGTTTGTAAACACAGTCATTTTAAAGGAGCAAAAATGGAATCCATAATTACTCAGTCATTTACAGTGCAGCACCTAATGAGCATTTGCTAAGCTCTTCATGAGAGGTAATACCCTACTTGATCAGAGATTAACAAAGAGCATTTCAGAGCACGCTTTAGTGCAAAAAGCTTAACTGCTTGAAGCATGGCTTCATTTCTCTCAATTACATCTAATCTAATGTTTGGATTCCCTCAGCAACAATGCACTGTACAAACACATATCTGACCTAATGAGTAAGGAAACACTCCTTTGCACAAGTAATATCAGAGACTCTTCACTGTTGCTTATCAAATCAATAGAATCAATTTTAGAAAAAGCAAATGCTACTAAAAAGAACATAGAGCATACTCTCTATTGTCCTTTGCTGTCCCTGAAATTTCTGTCCTGGGGCTTTATAGCAATGTGTTGCACTTTTAGGACAACAGCCGGCTATCTGCGAGGGTGAGCCCCCACTTCATTCTACCGCACGATGCACAAAGTGACATACTGTATGCCAGCCTGTGGTCACATTTCAGCTCTAGGCGAAGCAGACACACTTTCTGACCACAGACTGTAGCATCATTTTCATCAAACTAATGAAAGGTAACCTGTAAATCTTATATTTAACTTATTTTACCTACATTCATTTGGCATTAACAAATTTATTTGCTTATGCCAAGTCACAAGAGGAACCCTCTTCACTTTAGAGTTAAGAACAATGTAAATGCAAATTTAAACACAGTACACAGTGCGATCACTTTGAACAGGAAATATCCACTCATGAAAGAAGGTCAACCAGGCCTTCAGGGGTGTAATGCTCTAAACTGCACCTGAACTGGACCCAAGTGCAAATCTGTGGGATATCATGGAAAGTGCCACCAGCATCCAGCCTCGCAGGCCTGTCACAGACTGAAGGTGTCACCCAGAAAACAGCAGTTAAATTAACCTCAATGGGTTTCAACCAAACACAGCCTGCAGCCTGCCAGCATAGTCTAACCCAGACTGTGTAGTATTTATGGACTCTTGAGAACTCCATAGTTCACACAGAAAACACTGTTTTCTGTGTGAAATTGGACCAGGATACTGACAACACAATACCTAATATGTATTTAGACAATGGTTTTAATGGGCTAGATTGAAATAATGCAAAAACATAGTCACACTACTATTTCACAAACAAATGTCAAAGAGGCATTCCTCCAGGATTGCTTGAACCCAGGTGTTGCTGAGGTGAACATTTTGATTCAAAATATCCCTACACGCCGAGTTTAAAACACAGCCAAAGGGAAAACAATAGAATTGACATTCCTCAAAACGTGTCAACTGTTTTAGTGTGGATTTGGTGGCCAAACTTCCATATAATTGAAAAAGCAATGGTAAAGCCCACAAGGGACATAGCAGCAGAGCAGACCAGAGCTGAGTTACTTAGTGGAAGCTTTCTCTTGTTTGCCTTGGAATTAGCTCTGAGCACACATCCACACATACACTCCCTCTCAGCCTTTTTCACCCTTCTGCATCAATCTGTTCCCAAGCTGTTCCCACATTTTGGTGAATTTCCCAGGCTTATTCCCTGGCACAAGTGGATGCTGGGGCTGATTACTTTAGCGTGAACCCACCACGTTTGCCCAGTGCCCGCAAAGCATGCACGTTTAAGAGCTGTCTACCTTTCTATTAGAAATGTTCTTTCAGCACATGCTGTTTTTGCTAATACACTGGTGTTTGTTCATGATGAAGGAATTAACAGTATCTTCCGTGCATCAAAAGTAAAGTGTACATTGAACAATATTAATAAACAATCATCAGCAACAAATCCAAACTTCATTAAAGTATACATTTAAAATCTATTCTGGCACTGATTTGCTCTCTCATTCTGTCTCATAAATTACATTTCTTGTGCAGTGTGCAAATATTACCAGGCTGTAAGACAGCTGTGCCCCATTAAAATGTGTTATGGTTGCTGATTTCCTACAGCACATGGTCATCTTGCCAACTCTACAGCCAGTAATTAGCAGAGATGAAATGTTTAATTGTGTCTTAATTTTAATAAAATTTATCTGTCAGCTCTCCTTTAATCAGGCAGTGTGTTCACAAATCAACGTCAGCTGCTGTAAGGATAAGGACATGCATTAACCTGACAGACATGTCTAGATGTCATTGCCCTGCTGTCCCAGAGACCGACCAACATGTAATAACACTCACGTGACAAAGAGAAGCATTTTAGTGTCACAAATAAAGCACAGGTTATCACTGTTCATCCGAGAATGTGAACAGACCTCTTGTGTGAAATCTTTTCATTATGTCGTAACAAGCCGTTTCCATGTGAACAGACAGCAGCAGAGGAGCATGTGGGTGTGAATTTACAGGATGATGGGACAGCATTTTCTGACGGATGGATGACACAAGCACAGAAAGAGGAGTAGGTCAAGACGGGACAAACGTAAAGCCCTCTACATTGGAAGTGAGGGTACAGTGTCCTACCAGAGCACGGACCAGGCACTTGAGGAGTTGCTGTTTAACATGGGACAGATGCCCTTGAGATCAAGAGGTTTGGGTAAATTTATACATTGTTGTATTTATGAATAGTCTTTTGAATAGATGTGATAACGTGAGCTCTGAACAATGCCTGCTCTTAGATCAACGAGAACATAACATCAATTTACACATTTTTACAAAAACATAATTTACTCTATACAGTAACAATGGAAAAATAATACAGTAAGGGCAGCAGCAGTTATTTTGCATATTTATGACTAATATTGTCTCAGAGAGAGACTGCCCCCTTCCCAAGGGCATTATGGGTGATCATTGTCATCTCAGTGCAGCCAGTTATTCTCCAACATGCACCACATAAAACACATCATTACAAAGGTTTCATGGGAGGAAATGAGATGTGGGGCAGGCCTCCAGGAAGCGCTCTTTCTAATCACAACGGCCAACTGTCACCCCCTGCATCCGCTCGTCTGCCACAGCTTTAAGTGGCAGCGTGGAAGGATTTCACTGCAAACTTTCGAGTGGATCTGCAGTGGTAGGACATCCTGCATAACATGTGGCACCCATGATAATTACGGCAGAATTAACACAGGCGGGTTTATGGCCCTTCTGCCGCCAGGAGATGGCTGCCAGATAGACACAGGCCTCGTGTTTGAGCAGCATACTTGGGTCCAGACGCCCACCCGTCTCTAACACTTCTCACTACAACAACTGTTCTGGAGGAGAAGACCACTTTCAAGGGAGCTGCCTGTCACAAACCCTCTCAAGCTCGCAGCAGAGTATGAATAAATTTAGGACAATTCTGTTGGCAAGTTACTAACCTACACTGGCCAAATGAATATTGTTAGTGCTAGACTTATCTACATTTCAATTCAAGCATAAAAACCATCTAAATGAACAATGTATTATAAAGAGTAGAGTTGTTAAACCTAGACTTTCAGAGATGACATATTTAACAAACTAATTGGACAGAGTTCGCACTGATTCCCTTCAGAAGCTGCACAATAGATCCGACTGAAACTTGCTGTGTCCTCTGAAGTGCGAACAGAGAGGTCCTCGACAAAAGCCAGCATCACCAGTGCAGTCATGTGCAGGGTGAGTGCACACTGATGAGCACCACTATCAAAGCTTTGTGCGCCTCCATACGGAAACTCCATTTATGAAGCCACACTACAAGGGAGGCGACATCAATAAAGAGGAGCCGTCCACCCACACGTCCTTGATTTCTTTGTATTTTGTTCTTGGACTAGAGAACATTTGTGATTTGCATTCAACAACATCATGATCAAAAACAATTAGCCTCCTCCTTCTGTATTTCTCTCACAACAAATGAATCAGATTACAGGCCTTAGTGAGCACCGGCTTCTTATGGCCTTGTTGTACTGACAATATTTGAAGTTTCCTGCAGTAACTTCATTAGGCGTATTTTGTCCAGAATTAGTGGAGCGTGCTGAAAATTGCTAATGACAGATGTTTCTCCACACTGTCACACTCCTTGTATCATTTGATTTGGAAAGCAACATACGGTGTTCTGCTCCATCAGTATGTCACAGACTGTCTGCAAACAGCTGGTCATAACTCAGTTCAGTGAAAACCATTACTTTCCAATGAAGAGCTGGACATCTTCCAAATTGGGATTTTGGCATGGCCTCAGCAGCACCCATGATACAGTGCGGGCTGGTGTTGCAGGTACAAGTGGAGGAGAGAAGGACAGTTGAGGAGGTTTACTCTCAGACCACTTTCTCTGTACTGGAGCAATACAGAAATAGACATTTAGATGAACCGAAGGATGGAGAAGTCTTCGTAGTTTTTTTTCAAATGATCAAATATCAATATTATTTAGATCTTTCAATGTATTTTTATATAGTTAGAAATAAAACAAAACTTTGTCCTAATTACAAATATAAACCAGCACTGACTCCCATGGTCCTATATAATATAGCTAAAGTTAGTCAAAACTAACTCCAGCAGTTCACTTCTGTATCAACAGGCTCCTTTTTAAATATTTAATTTGGTGTAAAATAAATGAGAACTAAAGCTGCATGTATCACTTGAAATTAAAATGGAAGACTTTTCACTAGAAAGCCTTTGGGTAGCTGATGGACAGAGTTTGTGTGTAATCACTAGTGGCCACATGAACCAAAACCACTTGGCAGCGACACACAAGTGTGACAGAAGTCCCCTGTCTATGGCCCTGCTTTCTATAGGCCCAGGCACCTGCATGTGAGAAATGAGTAGTCTAAGAAATGTAACCATCTATATTGCTGCAATTAAAAGGTAAAGATGCTGTGTATTGGCTATAAATCCCTGGCCTGAAACACTGCATGGTGTGCCAGGACATCTCACAGCTCAGCTGCTGCCTGCATGCAGCAGAAGTGTCATCAACACCTCGCTTCATCTCTAAAGATAATGCCGAAATGGCCTTCTGTATTCCTGTGTCTGTCAAGTCTGGCTATAAGTCACTGTTTGGCCCAAGGGGTAAAAATCTCAACAGTGAAATACCACACTGACTGACAGCATATGCCAAATTAATCAAAATCATTTCTGTTTTTTATCCATAAAGTTAAAGAGAAATAGAAAGGATGCAAGTACATCATTAAAGATGACACTACATTTAAATGGTTTTGTTTTGTTTTTTACTTTATATTTCAAAACATGATTCATTACATAATGCTGCTTGTAACTTTAAGAGGATCAACATCCAGAACAATACCAAAAGCCATAAATCAAATGCCTGACCTCTGGCAATATCCGGTACTTTTATCTCTTCCCTGCCTGTATCAAGTGGGAAAGTGTTTGATTGTGATGCTGACAATCAGAAGAGAATCGCTGTAATGAAGACAAATGTGTGTACTGGCTTGTATGAATGTGGCCTTTGTGGTGCCTTTTGGATGGTATTTTTGTTTCGGGAGCCTTCTTTCAATCATTGTAATAAGGCTGATTCCAGTCAGAGCTGTGACAGCTCCGACAAGAGGCTGCCCTGACTGACTGGACAAACAGTTCTACTGCAAAATGTTGGCAACCATTTCATGAAGATTTGAACTTTTAGGAGGTGCCTTTAATATGACATCACAATTAGCACAGTTACGTTTTACTCTATAAATATTGACTTGTAGTAAAAATGTCATTGGAACATCATAAACAAACTATGTAAAGCCGTTTGATCATTATTAAAATGTCTGATCGGTTTAACATTGCACAGCTGAGAAACCTCATTATATATGGCTACTACTCTGACTACAAGGAATAAGGAGTGTCTTAAGTGTAGGCTGCTCGTTAAGCTGCTCACATGACTCTCTTCCCGTGGAGTGCAGTAATGTGTTGTTTATCCACGATGAAGTGAAAAATAAAACACAATTTGTCTTTTCATAGTTGTGTAAGCACTGAACACAGCCATGGAGCGTGCTATTCTCCAGCCTTTTAATAGGGTTTTGTTTAGGAGACACGTCTAATCGAGCTCTGCCGTGCATTACACTCCATTAAACGCTGCAATACACTTCCTCTGCTGTGTGGTGCTCTGTTAAAACCAACACAACTAACAGCCATTAATGCGGCTGATATCTGAGCGTTTTAGTATGCTAGTCCTTGCCTTCTACAGCATGACCCAAAACTGACAATTGTGTTAATTAGAGCTGATGAGGTTAGTTGACACAAATTTATCTCTAACTACATTAAAGTGGAAGTAAGAAGACATTGCCCTTAGAGTCATCAGCTCGTTCAACACTAATGACGCTAATGCTTCTTTTAAATGTAATCCTATCACACCTAACTGAGGAAAATGTGAGGATGGAAAACTGGAATAATCTCTAAAAATATTCCCCATTATCCATTGTGTCTGTTCATGTCTCTTGACCTTTTAACTGTGCTCTTTCAGTCATCTTTTACTGACCTAAGCATCTCAGTCACTCAAGCGTCTGTTAACACTCCAACTTCACAAAGACGATCTCCCACAAAACCAAAGTCCTATTTATTTCTGTAATTGGACTCAGTGTTTAAGTACATAATGTGGTTATTACTGCAGTCTTTCTTTCTTTCATCCTTCCTCTCCACTGACTTCCTCTTTTTCTGAAACTGTTGAGCGGGTAAGTGCAATGCGGAGGCACGTAAGCACTCTGGAAAGGTAATCTAGAAGCCAGTTGAGCCATGACAAATAGGGACAGCTGGCCTAATTGAATCATTTGAGCTAAGACAGCTCAACTTGGTTATCCCCTCTGCAGCCCACACTGATATTAGTGCGAGAATCATTAGCCATGAAATCATGTCTGCTCTCTCTGACGGCATCCTTTATGACATGACAGCACAGCCCAGTCTGTCTCTTCAGCTCTCACACCAAAAAGAGCATTATATCATACACAAGCAAACAGGACACTGGCAAAGTGGGATGTCTTTTTGTCTTAAATTTGTTTTTGTGAAACAAATTAATCAAATGCAACATACAGTACAACATTGCAATGAAAACCCTCAAATACACAACAAAAATGCACCACCAATTGTGTGCCATTTTCTGTAAAGCACAAACATTTTCACTTGTCACACTGCACAGGTTTTAATGAGGCTCAATTAAATTCGCTCATGAAGACCATTTGTGAAATAATGCAATCAGGTGAGCTTGATGGGCTCTAATGCAGGACTGGGGGAGTGGAGAAAAAGAGGGCCTGCCACATGCTCCAAGACCCCTCCTGCCATGCAGCCTGTTTTCAGTGGTTCCTCGCCGCGGGACTCCCAAGTCGTGCCAGTAGGTGCCACGGGCCTCGACAGAGCTGGGAGAGATAGAGCCATCGAGAGGCATACTGGCTCATCGAGAAATGATAACGACTGGAACTGACGGATCTTTTTATTTGCAGAAGTAGTACACATTTCTTTTTAAGAAAGCCAACCTCAAAATGTGCAAATGCAATATTTCCTGACCATTTTCACTTCATTTGGTGAAATGGTGAGGAAACAGTTTGTAATTCTTTTGAGACTGTCACATTCTGTTTTTTTTATTTGGTGTAATTGCAAATTGTGTGGTGTCCCACCTAAATGTCTTAACCCATGTAAACATTGTGCTATACAATACAGTAAAAAACGCCTTCCAAAATACACTGCTCTTCTGT